>JAODAL010000428.1:0-315745 GCA_025379985.1 Phyllomedusa bahiana
TCTGTGAGAATAATAAAGATGTCCCCAAAGGGAAAAAAAAATTGGGTCACACACAAAGTTCTTAGTTTAGGGTGGGTTTTTTAAAAGTTGAACTGATTGTTATTTCCAAATCAAAGCTTCTCCTTTGCATTCCTGATATTATTGTATATTGGGAAGGGAAAGGGGATAAAGTGCTGGTTCAAAGCTTTTTTTTTTTTTGTTGTTTCCAATCGAATTTTTTAAAATTTTTACCTTCCCTCTAAATGCTATTTCTTTTTACTGAAAATTTTTAATTTTCCAGCAAATTTCTTAAAACAACTTATTTTTGGTTTTTAAAAAAATTGTGAGGCAACTGACCCCCAAAAACCCTTGACAATGCGAAAAATTCTAAAGATTAAATTTTTAAAATTTTTATTAAATTTTTTTTAAAAAAGCCCTTGAATTTCCCGGGCGCTTAAATTTGAAGGGGGGTTTCATACATTTCCCTAAGTCAAACGAGGGACAGTTTATAAAGGGGTAATGACCCAAAAGGCACGACAAGGGAGAAGGACCCACCCCGAGGGCTTACAATCTACAAGGAGGGGAAAAAAGACAGGGGGGGTGAGGGGGAGACTTTTCTGTTTGGGGGAAGTAATGACAAGTTTTGGTTTAAGGTTAAAGGTTTTAAAAAATGAATTGAGTAAATGGAAAAATGGTTTGTCATGAAACCACCCCGGGGCTTTTACCCGTCTCCCACAGCAAAAAACACAAAATGAACCCTTTTGGGGAAATGAAAAAAAATTGCAGGGAAAAAAATGATCATTTTAAAAAAAAAGTTTTTCAAGGACCAATTTTTGTTTTTTGGGGGGAATGGAAGTAACCCCGCATCTAATCGGTGACCTTTGGCCCCAAATTTGGGGGCCCCAAAAATCATCAAGGAAACCTCCTTATTCATCTTGATGAAAAAACCAAAAAGATCCCCCATTTCTGTGGGAAAACCGGATGCGTTTTTTCTTAATGACCCTCCGGCTGTGCTGGGAAGGGCCCGCCCAGAAAGACGGGTGGGCTGCTGGGCAGGACAACACCCCTATGGCGTGGCGAGCCAGCTCGGCCATTCTCCATTTTGGTACCCCGAAGTCCCTTTGGGTTCCGGGGCAACCCTACAAAAACATCCCTTTTGGGGGAAAACCGGAATTCCTTTCACCATGATCTTAAGCTGGTCTCTGGGGGGTTTGTATGTTTGCCCTTCATTTTCATGCGTTTTGGGGAGGTGGGAAAAAAAGATTGCCAAAAGGTCACCCCTTAGGCCCTTTTGCCACCTTGCCCTTCTGCTGTTGCCGCTAAAAGGCTACTTGGGGCACTCTCTGCTGTCACTCGTGGCGTTGTTTTCCCCTGTGACATTTGAAAAAACGTTAAACAGAAAAACCCCAAAAGATGTCCCAAATTTTATTTAATCAGGGAAGGCTCCATTTTCCTTTTCATTTTACTCTCTATTTTTGGGGGGGGTGGAAAGGGAAAAGTGCTGATTTTGGGGGGAAACCGGGGATCCAGGGGGGGTGGCCAACCCCGTAAAATGGTTTTTTTCATTTTGATGGCCCAAATTTCGAGGATCATGTTTGGGGGAAATTTTGGGGCATCCAAGCACTCATTTTGAGAGAAGGAGCCTTTATTTCCCCCAACCTCTGGGTCGGGGGGGCACTACAAACCCCGATCTTCCCCATCTTTCCTCCTCCCCTCAAAATTCCCCCCCGCCAACCACTTTCCCCAAAGGGAGGGACCCTTGGTAAAAATCGGTGGGCCCAGGAAAAACCTCCCCTCCTCCCCCTCCCCTGCCCCCCGGGACAGCTTCAACACCCCCTGACTTTTCCTGAATGAAGCACCCTGAAAAGCTGAATTTCGCCACCCCTTTCACTAAACTCTGGACCCCCCAACCACTGCCTAATGAAGACCGATGAAATTGTGAAACTGTTGGGCCTTGTGGAATTGAACGGAGAGAAGGCTCCGTGTCCGCATCTGTGTCCGTCTCCTCCCTCCGTCGCTGCGGGACCTGTTGTTTCAGAGTGACCAAACGATCGTTCCAGAACTAAGATCACACATGCTCGCTACAAGGCAATGTCCGCACTGAACCATTTTGTGGCTTCTCAAAACAGGCAAGGATGGTGGCAGAGCTCTTTCAAACCTCCACCACTCTCGGCGGCTCAAACACCCTCGAGGTTCCTCCGCACCGCTGCTTGTCAGGCCATGTGTCACTTCGTACTGCGTATTGGGCATGCGCTGCTGCCACAATC
Organism: Phyllomedusa bahiana; assembly: GCA_025379985.1. Lineage (NCBI taxonomy): Eukaryota > Metazoa > Chordata > Amphibia > Anura > Hylidae > Phyllomedusa > Phyllomedusa bahiana. Next base: position 2,247 of record JAODAL010000428.1, read on the forward strand.
GCTGGAGCATGTGGAGTGGTGGAATTCCCAGCGTGTTGCCACGTCAACAATGAGACTGTTGACGTGGAGGGCCGAGCTGACGCTGCAACGCAGCCATGCGGGAACCGAAGCAGGGTGTGAAACGGCGGAAGTGCAACTTAGACTTTGAGCCCTTCGCCACACAGGCAGTCCATACCCGGTAGCTATTAAAATTTCTGGACGACAAGGTTCATGACATGTCCAGGCAAGTGATTGCTCCCAGCCCTACCGATCAAGGGCGGCCAGCAGATTTCGCCTAATCGCACACCACCTTGCCTGGAACAAGGTTCTTGTCACCCAGTCAGCGCCTCGGTCTCGTTGCACGGAGAGCCTTCCACAGCTCCTGACCTGTGTGGTGATGGTCTCCAAGACAGATTAATTTCACACAGGCCTGGTTTCTCTGGGCACGTGATGCCACCAGAGGACCTTGGGGGAAAGTCCCTGCACCATCCCTGCGGTTTTGAAGAGCGTGCGCCGAGCCTGAGAGCCACCGTCACCCCCAGAGGACATCCACCCAGCTCACCCATTGAGCTGTCACAGAGAATAGCGGCTTTGGCCATGCTTACTATGTCATGTTTCATTGGACAATGATCCTTTTCCGGAACACAATGCAGACAACGCGCTTGATATTTTAGATGAAACGTGGCTGGCCCAGGTGCAGGAACGGCTTTTCTGGCAAAGAAATGCCTGCCGGCATCTGGTCTAGGGGGCAGGCAAGGGCCATGACGATGGCCGGAACCCATCTGTGTCCACCAACGGAAAGGCAACAATTTCCAAGGCCAAAAGCCTGCAATGCCCTGACAATCATGCTTTGACTTTGGGATGGGATTGGTTTAAAGTGTTTCTTCTGCTCCCAAACTGGAAGACAGAAGCGCTGGCTCTAGACTGGCCGCTGTATGGCGTGCAGGTCGTCAAACTGGCGGAAGGAGAAGGGTACGATGGGTCTCTGGTGTGCTGGTGGTACTCGGAGCGATGGTGGAGCTGAAGCGGAGCTGATCCTGATCATGACTCCGAGGACATAGGGCAGCTGAGGAACGCTTGGTGGTGGCGGGGAGGAGGAAAAAAAAAAAAAGGGCCCCCGGAGACAGAGGGTGTGGACAGTGGTTGGAATGCCCTTCGTCGTCTGTCCTTTTTGCCTAAGTGTTGTATGAGCCTCCATTTTCAACTCATGGCAATAAAATTCGCTGCCATGTGACTAGACATGTTTGGTGTGGTTTAACCACCTAAGGTTCTTGCCTCTACTTATGGCGTTTATGCAAAGGCGTCCATATGACATCGCTGGGTTAATCAGCAGCTTAGCTCAAAGAAGGGCCCAGGCTTGAGAGGTCCTGAGACCTTTTGACGGCGATAAGCGGGAGCTGGTTTGCGCTGACCGTGTGCTGGCGGAATCATATCAGCGTACTTCTTTCTGCTGCGACCGCCCTCTCCCTTTTTGAGGTGGAACCCGTACTGACACTAACCCCCCATCGTCTTCCTCCTCGTCCGTTGATGAATGCACTCGCAAGCAAATTCTGCTGAAAAGACCACGTTGGATCCGCAATGTCGTCATCCATCATCATCAACACAAGGTGACTTCGTCATCTGACAATCTGCACCAGAGCAGCGGGCTACAAGCAAAAGAGGGACATGCCCGGCTTGCCGACCGCCCGGGATTTTTGACATTGACCGCTTCCTTCTCCTCCTCTGATGGCAATCAGTAACTGGGCGACGAGCAGAGAAAAACACCTCTTTGGCCACTTGATCTTTAATCGATGCCTTCTGACCCCAACCGCATTTTGTCATCAAAGAGGTCTCAGAAAATGGATTATCCACAGTGAGTGGGTACAACGAGTTGACATTTAGGTCTGCTTCATGTTGGACGGCATGCTGGTGATCGCTGATGACGACATTTGTGGCCGGACTGGAGGACGGGGAGCTAAAGACTGCTGGATGCAGGTAGCAATTAACCACTGAAGGACAGATTGGCTTACGCCTGATCGTCAATTTACTGAGATTCACAGGGCCCTGACCCAGCGATGACAGGCCAGACGTCCCTGCAACTGATGATCCGCTGGCATGGCGTGTTGTGTCGTTAGCACTGGAAGGAGCACTTCCTCGAACCTCTACCACCATGTCCTACCCCCCTCTTTGCTCGCTTACCACTGAATTTCGCACCATGTTACAGAAATATACAAATTTGATAAGGTAGTGAAGAGTTTTGGAAAGTCTCTTATTAAAATAACAGCAAATCACAGCTATTCCTCAAATCCTCAATCCAAACAAAATTGCTGGATTCAATATAACGCAAAGTAGATCTATCAACAAAGCTTGGCTGGCGCCAAAGTGAAATAACACGTATCTGAATTTATTCTTATAATACAAGGATTTTTGCACCTTACAATTCACCTGTGGTGGACTACAAAATTGCCTGCTTTCACATTTAAGGTGCAAGGTGCCTCAATGAACAAAGCTAGTGCGCAAAAGTCAAAAACAGACGTATCGGAAATTTTATTCGGATAGTACAAGGTTTTTTGGCACCTTTCTATTCACCTGGGTGACTAAAAAATTGCAGTATTCACATTTAATGTGCAAGTGCCTCAATGAACAAAGCTTTATTTGCGCCAAAAGTAAAAAAAACACGATCTGTAATTATTCTGATATTAAAAGGGTATTTTTTGGCACCCTATCAATTCACCTGTGGTAACTACACAAATGCTGATTCAAATTTTAACTGCAAGTGTGGCTCTACAAACAAATCTGACTGTGAAAAGTGGCAAAAAACACGTATCTGTAATGTATTCGGATAATAAAAGTAATTTCTGGCACCTAATCAATCACACTGTAGGTGACTACAAAATTGCTGTAATTCAATTTAACCTGCAAAGTAGATGTATCAACAAAGCTGGCCTGCGCCACAGTGAAAAAAGCACGTACTGAAATGTATCGGAAAATAAAAGGTATTTTTTGGACCTATCATTCACCTGATGGGTGACTAAAAAATTGCAGTATTCACAGTTTAAGTGCAAGGTGCCTCAATGAACAAAGCTATAAGTGCCCAAAAGTCAAAAAACACGTATCTGTAATTTATTCTGAAAAATAAAAGGTAATTTTTGCAACTATCAATTTCACCAGTGGTAACTAACACAATTGCTGAGTTCAAATTTAACTGCAAGGTGGCTCTATCAACAAATCTGTAAAGGGCAAAAGTGCAAAAAACCACGTATCTGTAATGTATTCTGATAATAACAATGGTATTCTTTGGCACCAATATCAATTCACCTGTGTGACTAACAAAAATTGCTGTAATTCAAATTTAACTGCAAAGAGATTTATCAACAAACTGGCCCGCGCAAATAAAAAAACGCCAAAGTGAAAAACACGTATCTTGAAATCTATTCGATAATAAAAGGTATTTTTTGGCACCTACAATTCACCTGTGGTGACTAATAAATTGCAGTATTTCACATTTTTAATGAAGGTGCCTCAAATGGAACAAAGCTGTATGCGCAAAAGTGAAAAAAAAACAGCGTATCTGTAATGTATTTCGGATAATAAAAGTTATTTTTGGCACCTATCAATTCACCTGTGTGACTACAAAATTTGCTGTATTCAAATTAAACTGCAAAGTAGATCTATCAACAAAGCTGGCCTGCGCCAAAGAGAAAAAACACGTATCTGAAAATGTATTCGATATAAAAGGTATTTTTTGGCACCAATCAAATCACCTGTGGTGACTAATAAATTGCAGTAATTCAATTTAAGTTGCAAGGTGCCTCAATAACAAACTGTATTGCGTCAAGTGAAAAAACACGTAATCTCTAATGTATTCGATAATAAAGGTTTTTTTTGGCACTATAATTCACCTGTGGAGACTACCAAGAATTGCGTCATCAATTTAACTGCAAATTAGATCTATCAACAAAGCTGGCCTTCGCCAACGTGAAAAAAAACACGTAATCTGGAAATGTATTCGTATAATAAAAGGTATTTTTTTGCACCTATCAATTCACCTTTGTGACAAAAAAATGCATATTCACACTTATGTGCAAGGTGCCTCAATGAACAAAGCTGTATGCGCCAAAGTCAAAAACACGTATCTGAAATTTATTCGGATATTAACAACGGTAATTTTGGCACTATCAATCTGTGCTGACTAGCTGGATTCTAATTTAAGTACAAGGGATATATCTACAAAGGTGTAATGGACAAAATTGAAAATGACCCCTATCTTGAAATGTATACTGTAATAAAAGTGGAGTTTTGCACCTAACAAAGATACCTGCAGTTACTAAAAAGATGTATATACAAATAAGTTCAGCTGCCCATACCCAGAAATATTTCAATAAGAAAACTGTTAATAAAAAAGCTATTGCAATATCTATACTAAGTCTTGGTGACTTTAACCAGTATTCTTTATAGAGCTTAGCTGTGTTCGACCGCGGGGCCCCCCCCCTCCTCTCCCCCCCGTTGACTTACAGCGTAGATTGCTCCTTAAAAATCTCTACCTAAATATATAAAATCCTTCCAATCTCTAATCTAACTAAATGTAAGGAACACAAGCTAAAAGTAGAGGGGTTTCACTGTGAAGAAATATAATAATATTCGCTGAGCTGTTGGCCACAGGCAGAGCGCACACGTCCCTTCTTCTCAGAGACGCTGAGATACACTGAGCTGAACAGCGAAACCTGTTCTATGTAAAACAGGTCAAGTGGATTTTTATTTGAGCCAATGCAACATACCATCCCATCATAGACGTCGCACATACATCTCACCCGCTCTATACTGTAACTGATTTGCTGGCCGCCAAAATGTCAGGAAGCGGCCGAAAATTGCGCGATCTTAATAGATGATGCACAGATTCTTAACCTAAATATCTCATGAACTAAAAAATCCGATCCACCATAAAAACTGTGCCGATTTCAACTTTGTTGACAATAATCGCTCAACACTAATCATGACCACTGTTAAATCTTAGAAGAGCAGAAAGAGATAGTAGGTAATCTAGGGAAGCTTGTGTACAAAAAGCAGGGGATACCATTTGCTGCTAACTATAAAGAGAAGCAAAATCAGAACAGCAATGTATTTACTAATAGTCGGTTTTTATCTTTACCTACAAGTTTAAAGCTAATCAATAAAACTGGAATGCTCCCTTAATGATCTTCTATAGGATAATAATACTATCTATATGCTGGCTTACACCCCTCATATTTATATACAGAGGAGTGTTGAATCTCGTCTTCTGCCCCTTATTTTAAATGTTTTTTTTTTAAAAACTTTTTCAATTCTCCATCACTGATAAAGATTTCTTTATACTTTATTTGGGTGTGCAGTTATATAAAGTGTGCATTCTTTCTCTTTGCTTCTTATAGATAGAAGTCACAGCACAAGAATAATAGTCATAGTAATGAAATATTTTAGGGATGATGCACATAGTGATCATGGTCATATGGTTTCATAATACAAGAATAATGCACAAACGTGAGGTCACAAAACAGAAATGACAAATACTGTGATATGACAGTACAGCAATAACAGACACTACTGTACAATGTCTTAGGAAAGGGTTATTACAAACAGTGATGTCATGGGATGGAAATGATGTACCCATTGATGTAATAGAACATGGTAAACAAATAAAGCGACAGGGCAGCTATAGAGATATGCATTTTCCACACCTTCTATACTATTTAAAACCTGTTGATTGTTGTGTATTTGCCGTCCATTATGCCAAGACTCAAGACTTCTTTTAGCAACACCCATTAGGCTATGTCTATACAGCACTGGATTTTGGTTGGTTTTTCAGCGGATTGAGTATTTTGAATCCGCTGAAAACCTGACCGTACCCTCAATAGAAAATCTGTTCTGCAGTCTACACACCACGGATTTTTTACTGGGGGTTTCCTAAACCTAAAACTGTCCTATGGAATGTAGAACATTACCCGTAGTCCTAATGTACAGGGCTGCCGGGAATCCAAAATCCCCCAAAACCATAGGATTTCCACATTGCTGTGTAGACCTAGCTTTATCTTTATTTTTCCTTTGTCAGTACCAAAGCACCATAAATATGTCACAGCAGAAAGTTGAACTATATTGCACACAATGATGTCACAATTTAGGAATATTAAACTACAGCTATAAAGTTAAACTGAACCCCTTTTGGAAATGATTCTACTGAAGGTTGTTAAGTTTATGTTGCTTTAGGTTTGGTCTCAATTATTCTTTTATTTTATTTTTTTGCTCAAGGTCAAACATTTCCTTTAATCCCCTATCAGTCACATTAAAATTGGAAAAACACTCCCAAAAACGTATTTTTTTAACAAAATTTTGGGCGACATGTCCGAAAAATTGCCGGTGCCACGGCAGTTTTTAGGCGCATTAAATCAGTGTTAAGTTCAATCCTCTGAAAAATCTGGCGTCAGTTATATCTTTACTTAAGCATAGTAAACTTATATGATCCTAAAAATATGCATTGCGCAATAACGGCTCATAGCTTATCAGTGTTAGTGTATGTAATGCGCCTATCGAGACGCATGGCGTAACGAAAGTGCATAATGTATCATTACTAGTGTATGCAATGTGCCTCGATAGGCACATTACATTATAGAAGCGCATAACGTATCCTTGCTACTATATGTAATGCACCTGTATAGGCGCATTACAATGTGTTGTACTCAGCATATATTGCGCCTAGTTTTGGTGTACGACAGTTCATTTACATCGAGAATATGGCATCAAAAGTGTTTTTGAGCTCAAAATAACCAAAAAAATGTGAGCTTGCGATATTTGGGACTATGTTGCCCTTTATGTTTTAGGTAAATTTGATTGTCACACAGGAGCCTTAGTGTATTTTAACTGCTAAGTGATGTAACCAATTTTAGCCTTGACGGGGTTGTCTCACTATAAAGATTAGTTTTCAACATGTAGGGGCAGGTAGTTGAAGACTTTTCAAATAATATTGCTTTCTTTTTCTTTTGCTTTGTTGGGGAGATACAAGAGATTTTATCTGCTCTGGGTGCACACAGGTTGGCATCTAAGAGCAGGGAGTGATGTCACCAAAGGTTGGACTGCTGGCATCTTGAGAACATAGTTTGTTATCTCTAACAAACAAAAGAAAATAATTACTTGTGTGCTTTAGAGCAGAGACATCAGAGCTCATGGAGAACATCTCCTGCTCTTATGTCAGTGCAATTAGAAGGGCTGTGCATACAGAGCTTATATACTAATCCCCACCCACAGCCTGACCAGAAAGAGGGAGGATGCATGACTGTAAAACTGGTTGTGGCTTTTCACTGCATGGTGACAAAACACCTTAAAGTTCCCCCTCTGTGTTCAAGCAGTCATAATGTTTAGATTTTTTCTGCAATGTAGCAGAATGAGACCTTTTGTGGGATGAGTTTTGGGTTATATATACGCAGGTCCATCAAGGTCTAACTTAAAACTGTATAGTGTGGATCAAGAGGAAGGTAAACACCCCTATGAGCTGGATGACATTTGTTCTATACAAGAGGAAAAATTCCTTCCCAACTCTAAATATGGGAATTTAATATTTTGACCTACTTTTATTTATTTACATTTTTGGAGGGGTAAAAGGGAAGATGGAAAAATCACATATTTTGACATTGTTTTTTTAGAATAAATTTTTACAACACTAGGTAATATTTTGAGGCACAAAAGACTCCTTGATTACTTTTCATTTATGTTTTTGGAAGGCGATATGAATAGAAAACAGTAATTATTGCATTGATTTTTTATTTTTTTTAAATGTCAGGATGAATCACATATTCACTTTTAGTACCAGTTATTAAGGGTGCAGCAATACTAATTATGTGTAATTGTTATTCTTTGATTTCTTTTCAGTAATAAAACAATTCTAAAGGAAAAGTTTGTTTATTTGTTGGTGCCAAGAATTTTCTTTTTCAAACACTAAATTTGACTATTTTTCTTTTTGTCCCAGTAGTGGAGTTGACTAGGAAAGAGAGATTAGAGGAAATAAACCCTTGAGTGGTGGTGAAATCAGGAAGGGAGAAGACAGGAGTTGGAAGAGAATAAGGGTCATGGAGCAAGAGGTGGAAGAGGACAGGGGCACGCAGAAGGTAGGAAGAAATATAAGTATGTGTTTCCTATATGCAGCTCCCTTTCTCCACTAACTCCAGGTCTCCTCTCAGAACTTCTTCCTTGCTATCCTAGTTCTTTACATTAATATCAATCAGAACAGCCTTTTCAGCAGCTATAGCTGCTGCCAGTGTCCTGTGGCCAGAGGCATAGCTACAGGGGGTGCAGAGGTAGCAGTCGCTACCGGCCCCCTGCAGCCTGAGGGGGCCCAAAAGCCCTTCTGTGACATAAGAGGACACCAGTATTGTAAATGGCACGTGGTAGCTGGAGAGCCCAATTTCACTTTTTGCTTTGGGGCCCAGGAGCTCCAAGTTACGCCTCTGCCTGTGGCAATTGACGAGGTGGCTTTGTTCCTGAAGAAACAAGAGCTGGCTGATATTGTTGTGAAGGCTCAGGGCAGCATGGAGTAACTCCTGAGAGGGGACAGGTGGCAAGGCATGTTCCAGAGGAGAAAAGCCACAAAAGGGGATGCAGTGAGCCTTCACAGCTTGAGCAAAGTATTCCTCAGGAATTCTTTGCTCAAGCTTTAGTTAGCTTTATTCAACCTCTAGTCACCCTGAACTGATGGTAAAAGTTGAAAGGGAGAGCTGCTGTTATTAAAAAGCAGCTTCCCCTCTACTTAAACAACTACCCAAACCTATTCGCTGGATAAATAGTAATGGCCTTTGCTTACCCTACAGCAGTGTTGGACTGGGGTGTCTAGGACCCACCAGTAAAATTGAATTCTGGGGGCTCACCAGTGGAGTTGATTCTGGGGCCCACCATCGGAGTTGATTCTAGAAGCCCACCCTACAGCTACAATACATGCCTCTTATACTCTGTCTCTTGCTTTTTGCCTTTTTCTCTCTGCCTTTTTGACTCTTCCAAGGATGTATATGCAGTTTAAAGCAAACTCCAGGTCTGCCATGCTCCGGAGCCCACAGGGAATTTTCCTTGTTCTCCTGTGGGCCAGTCTGAACCTGTCCTATAGGGTAAGCTATCAAGGGATTAAAACACGTTTCCAAAGCTATGTGGTTGGACTGTAAAATTAATGGCCATTCTTAGGATAGGCCGTTAACATCAGATCTGTTGCATCCAACTCCCAGCAGAGCTGACAGAAATCTAGGGTTCTGCATAGAGGTGTACCTCCACTTCATTGCTTACCAGGCACAGCACTATATCTCTGGTAGTGCTTAAAGGGGTTGTCTCACTACATCGATTTATCTTACCTCAGTCCTGTTTTCTCAGGTTCATTTTTTATTTCAGTGTTTACCGGCTTTACTGGCTACTACTGACCTGCAGTAATGAGCTGCTGAGGACACCAGGTCTGTTGCTATAGCAACCAGTGATGGCAGCCAATCAGGAGAGATGGAACAGATCTGTAGCTATAGCGACCTGAGGAGCTGATGCAGCTCATACAAGAGGGGATATCTAGGAATAGGTAGGACACTGTTAATGGACACATATTGTAAAGTGTTTTTTTTGCAAGATCTTTAAAATAAAAAGCAATCCTTGTAGTGAGACAACCCCTTTAAGTTGGCTAACCCCTGATACATTCCCTTTCCTGGACATACCTGTCCATTTCTTGCCTATGTTGTCCAGTATGTCCCCATTCATCCAGTTCTCTGTGGTCTCCTCTTTCCATGTCCATCTGGGGTTTCTCTTTCATTGGTGGGAGTGAGTTTGAAGCTGCGGCTGTGGCTAAAACAAACCTTTCTCTGCTCCAGAGAGAAGGTAATGATACAAATCATTATTGTAATTTTAACATAGTCTCATTTATTTTCAAACATCTTTTTATTTGTCAATTTAATATACACCAAAATGTGTCAGATATCAGCAGGGTAGCTAGCCGTATAAGAAATAAATATAAATATATCAATACTATGTAGATATAGCTTAAAAAACAGCTACAATCTTGCTACTAACAGTGCAAATAATGTAAATAGTTGTCACGGATGCCCCTGCGACCCTGGTCCCGGGTCGCAGGCGCATCTGTGCCCCTCACCCGAGTGGCGCCGCGTCCCGCATGCCGTGGCGCAGGTGCGCTCATTCCCCTGCTCTCACCCGGGCGAATACTTACCCGGCCGCGATCCTGCTGCAGGCCCTGTCCCTCAGCGCATGCAGCCCCGCCTCCTAGGGCGTGCGCGCGCAGGCGGTGTTAAATTTAAAGGGCCAGTGCACCGGTAATTGGCTATTGCCGGTCACTGCCCTTATTTAAGCCTATCTCTTCCTGGCTACCCTGCCGGATCATTAGTGCCATTAGCCTATAGAGAAAGCGTTCCTAAGTCTTGTCTGATTACCGTGTACCGTACCGTTGCTTCCGTTCCTCGACCACGATTCTTGCCGCCTGCCCTGACCTCCTGCCTGTCCACGACCACGAATCATTGCCGCCTGTCCTGACCTTCTGCCTGTCCCCGACTACAAGCCTGCCTGACAATTTTGTACAACACTACACCTCGGCTGTCTCCGCAAGCAAGTCAAGTCAGGGGTAGCGACCTGGTAGACTCCCGCCGCAGCAAGTCCATCCTGCTTTGCGGCGGGCTCTGGTGAAAACCGGGACCTACTTAGATTCCGCTCTCTGGCGTGGCTTACGCCATCGCTTGTGGTGGTCCAGAGGATCAACTATCTCCGACCGTGACAATAGTTAACAGTCCTCACCTAACAAACAGCGATGCTACAATGTCTTGTGTCTAGATGGATCAGTAGTGGTTGTAGCTCCAATACATTCACAATGGTGGTAAGTGTTTAGCTGATGAATGAAAATTTATCCTCCATTTAACATGAAAAATAGCAGCCAAAACTAGATGCCAATGTATAGGCTGAGTACCTCGGCCAGCAGAGTCTTAGCAAGCTGATATGTGTCAATGTCATGCTTGCGCAACAGAAACTACAGGAGGTGCACTAATCTCTACCAGAGAGACCAGAGAGATTAGTGCAACTCCTGTAGTTTCTCTTAGTGACATCACTAAACGCGGCATTGACATGTATCAGCTGAGATGCCAATGGCAGGGGCACTCAACTTGGTAGTCACTTATCTAATATGTTAGCTTGTCAAATTTCTGTTAGCACTGTACTGGTCAGGTGCTTAGCTGACCACATAAGTTCATTGTGCAAAGATAGTAAATGCTGATGCAGTACAGTCATCCGGCTCTGAAAGCAACGTCAGTACAAGAACTGTTTATTACGTGAATTGAGTTTATATGGATGAACAGAAATACCCATGCTAGAAATGAGCATGCCAAGTGCCGAATATTAGCAGGTGTGGTATTTGACACAGTGTTATAGACTATGAGAGCAGGGAAATCAAAATCTGGAATCTGGCTTTTCCAAAAACCAACATAATGCATCTTGCCCAAGGTAACCCTGAGTATGCTTTTTGGTGGGGAAGGAATAATCGTCCAGGGATGTTTTTTTGGTTGGATGCCAAAGTAGAGAAATCTTACTTTTGGTCAGGAGAACCCCGATTAATCTGTCAGTGTCCTGACCTCAACCCTATTTATTTTTAGAGTATCAACTGTCTACCAGGTCTTTTTTTTTACCCTGCCTCAGTGTTGATTTACAATTCTCTTATGGCTGAATAGGAATCACCAAAACAATGTTCCAAAACTTAGAGGAAAGAAACCTTCCCGCATTATCTTTTGTATTAATTGTTATAGTTTTTGAATACAATATTCACCATTTGTTGTTCAAGTGCACTTTGTAGTGTATATGTTGACTAAAGACCACATGCTTTGGCAAGGCATGTGTCTCTATGTAGGTCAATAGCACCTACTGTTTTAGACAAAAATCCATCTTCCTGATGGGTGGTGCTAAGGGTTTGAGTTTTTGTTATGATTTCATGCTGTAAGAAATTATGTAGTATTATCTCTATACAGTAAAATGAGGATTGCTATAGATAAGCCTATAAAATAATAATAAACCTACATATTCTAAAGTATATCAGTCTATACATTGTTAACGTAACTGTTCAGGAATAATGATTGATGTTTGTATTACTTTAACACTGTGCTGATCTATATATCATAACAAGTCATTTTTAAACCTTTAAGGAATTTAATTCTAATGAATTTGTTTTACGAAACGTGTCAGCCATCTTGAACCTTTCAGACGTTTTTTGATTAAGCTCTTCCATGCATGGGTTGTCTCATTTTTCTGCCATGTGACATATATGTTTTTAATATTTTGTCTAAATAAAGCATGAAGATTTTTAAGAATCATTCTTCAGTGGATATGTAGCGGATACATTTGGCTCTATCTCACTGTGGGGACTACTGCACATCAGGTGAGCGTACTTATTCCTTGTTTGAAATTATGTAGCATTATATCTATATAGTCAAACAAGCATTGCTATAGATGAACCTATAAAATAATAATAAACCTACATATTCTAAAGTATATCAGTCTATATATGCATTGTTAATGTAACTGTTCAGTAATAATGATTGATGTTTGTAATACTGTAACTCTGTGCTGATCTGTATATCATAGCAAGTCATTTTTAAACCTTTTAGGTTTTCAGATATTATTTCTGCAACATTCTGAATTTTCAAGAATCCTTTTCAGTTTGTTATTTTTATGTTAAATTCATTGGATGAATGGAGCCAGGAAGTTCCAGACTACAAAACATGAACAATTGTCTTTGGAGTTTTAAAATTATAATGTAATGCTGCGATTCATCAATGACTCTGAGTTTAAACACCAGTAATGAACCCATGAAAATTTCAGGCAGAATCTTGTCACCTGACACCAGAAAAAACCATGCAAAAGACAAGGACATGGCAGGATATGCATTTTTTTCCTTGTTTTAAGGGAATATGACTTTTTGCACCCAGCACTGTAATTTGGAATAAAAGTTAGTTTTGAAGAGGTGGTGAAGAAGGAAGATATTTGGTACAATCAGATTCAAAGCTGAAAAAGAGCTGGGCAGTATATCTCATCCACCATATGGTGACTACACTTGGGTTAGTAGTATACTCACCTTGCGTCATTGTTTTATAAGTACAACATTAGACAAAAGCACAAACAATAGTTTACTCTGAAAAATGGTGGTCTTCTCTTCGTTACTGGACCTGTTCAACTGAGACTAAAGGTACTCGAGGAAATGTCAACAGAAGAAAAACTGCAGCTACTCTTGGGATGTGCTCAGACCAATAGAAAATTAATGAGCCAAATAATGGCAATATTTAGAGATGGGCGAATTTCCCGAAATTCGTTTCGTTCACTTCGCCAAATTTCTCGGCAAATAATAACTTCGTTCCGAATTACTTTGTCACGAATCACATTAAAAAACAGCTATTTCCAGGCTGCACAGAGCCTGCAGGGTGCTGTAGAACATTGTGCCATGCTTAAATATGCAGAGGGAGCTTGGTTTGGTCTTCATACAATGTTGTTTTAGTATGACACGCAGATGATTGCCGCTGCTCTTAGAATCGCTTCACTATAAATTTCCCTGGGCACTTAAGAGGGCAAAACTGACCAAAAAACTGAAGCGGGAATGTAGCCTGATAAAGTCATGCCAGCGAAAGCTGCAAAAAAACAACCGGAGAGCTCAGGAGCCAACATTAGTGTCAGAGTGTGGAGGTGACGGCGGCAGCCACAGCAGCATGAGGTCAGGCAGTGGCACAATGACATTCTGGAGGTGGCAAAACACGAGGAAGCCACAGAGTGGCACAATGACTGAGAGCGGAGGTCACAGCAGCAGCAGCATAAGGTCAGGCAGTGGCACAATCACATTCTGGAGGTTGCAAAAACAGGAATAGGCCACAAAGTGGCAGAATGACACAGTGTGGAGGTCACGGCAGCAGCAGCATGAGGTCAGACAGTGGTACAATGACATTCTGGGTGTGTAGGTCACGGCATCAGCCACAGCAGCAGCATGAGGTCAGACAGTGGGACAATGACACAGTGTGTAGGTCACAGCAGCAGCCACAGCAGCAGCATGAGGTCAGATGGTGGCACAATGACACAGTGTGGAGGTCACGGCAGCAGCCACAGCAGCAGCATGAGGTCAGACAGTGGCACAATGACACAGTGTGTAGGTCACGGCAGCAGCAGCATGAGGTCAGGCAGTGGCACAATGACATTCTGGAGGTGGCAAAAACAGGAGTAGGCCACAGAGTGGGACAATGACACAGTGTGTAGGTCACGGCAGCAGCCACAGCAGCAGCATGAGTTCAGACAGTGGCACAATCACATTCTGGAGGTGGCAAAAACAGGAGTAGGCCACAGAGTGGGACAATGACACAGTGTGGAGGTCACGACAGCAGCCACAGCAGCAGCATGAGGTCAGACAGTGGCACAATGACAGTGTGTAGGTCACGGCAGCAGCCACAGCAGCAGCATGAGGTCAGACAGTGGCACAATGACACAGTGTGGAGGTCACGGCAGCAGCCACAGCAGCAGCATGAGGTCAGACAGTGGCACAATGACACAGTGTGGAGGTCACGGCAGCAGCAGCATGAGGTCAGGCAGTGGCACAATGACACAGTGTGTAGGTCACGGCAGCAGCCACAGCAGCAGCATGAGGTCAGACAGTGGCACAATCACATTCTGGAGGTGGCAAAAACAGGAGTAGGCCACAGAGTGGGACAATGACACAGTGTGGAGGTCACGGCAGCAGCCAAAGCAGCAGCATGAGGTCAGACAGTGGCACAATGACACAGTGTGGAGGTCACGGCAGCAGCCACAGCAGCAGCATGAGGTCAGACAGTGGCACAATGACACAGTGTGGAGGTGGCAAAAAAACAGGAGTACGCCACAGAGTTGCACAATGACAACAGATGTGGAGGCCACGGCAGCAGCCACAGCAGCAGCATGAGGTCAGACAGTGGCACAATGACATTATGGAGGTGGCAAAACAGTAGTAGGCCACAGAGTGGTACAATGACACAGTGTGGAGGTCACGGCAGCAGCCACAGCAGCAGCATGAGGTCAGGCAGTGGCACAATGACATTCTGGAGGTGGCAAAAACAGGAGTAGGCCACAGAGTGGGACAATGACACAGTGTGGAGGTCACGACAGCAGCCACAGCAGCAGCATGAGGTCAGACAGTGGCACAATGACAGAGTGTGGAGGTGGGTGGCAATACCAGTCCCTGGTAAAGATGGTTGGTGGCAGATGGAGAAACTATCAGCAGATGTGTGTTATCAGGCGGGTGGCGGCATCAGAATAGTGGCTGAGGCAGTAGTTTGAACCCAGACTCATTTCTCACAGTTTGGGTGAGGCGTCATGGCTGATGTAGTCTGACGCCTAAGGCATTGGTGTGTGGAAATCCTGGCCGATCCACGCCTGATTCATCTTGACAAAGGTCAGTCGTTCCACATTTCCCGTGGACAAGAGGGTTCTCCTTGGGGTAACGATGGCCCCCGCCGCACTGAACACCCGCTCTGATGCCACACTACTGGCCGGGCAGGACAGCTTCTCCACTGCAAACTCGGCAAGTTGCGGCCACACATCCAGTTTGGCTGCCCAGTAGTCCAGCGATCTTCTAACTGGTGGTGGCAGAGTGCTGTCCAAGTAGGCCACCACCTGTTGGTTCAGGGACTGCTCCAGGTCCTGCTGCTGCTGGCGACTACCCTCCTCACTAGGCGGGTGAAGGAAGCTGCTCATCAGTGACTCCAGACTCTGATGATGGAGCTGGTACTGCTCCTACCCCCCACCTTCTCCCAGCAGCCGCGGCAGTAGTACGTAAGTGCTGAGGAACACCCCGGTCAGACCTGTCAGAGGAGGGACAATGCCGCACATAGGCAGCGACCAACTGACTACGGAGGATTTCCCTATAGTATTTGAGTTTGTCCTCCCTCTCAATAGCTGGGAAAAAGGCTCCCATTTTGGACCGGTAGCGAGGGTCCAATAGGGTGGAGAGCCAGAAGTCATCCCTCTGCCGGATGCTGACTATTCGGCTGTCACTAGCCAGGCAAATAAGCATGCTGCGGGCTATCTGCACAAGTGACTTCGAGGGCTCCCTGCCTCCATTTCCACTGTATACTGCCACGGTGCTTGGGGGTCATCTGCCTCGTCTTCCTCATCTCCATCCACCTCCTCCAGCTGCTCCTGCTCCTCTTCTCTTGTCACCTGGGTAGAAAATCCACTCATTTCACCAGACAATGCTTCTGCTCCACTGTCCTCCTCCTCCTCCATTTCAGTCCCCACCGGACTCATGTGGCAACGAGATGTAGTCGCCACGTCTCAGTCCCCTGCCCAGACAGATTTTTCCAGCATCTGTTCCAGGACATGAATCAGTGGAATGATGCTATTCATCCCGTAGTCCTGGCGACTGACAAATAACGTCGCCTCCTCGAATGGCCTCAACAAACGGCAGGTGTCATGCATGAGCTGCCACTGGCTGACATCAAAGTTACACAGGGGAGTACTTCTGTCTGCCTGGATCATCAAAAAATCGTTAATGGCCTTTCTCTGTTCATACAGTCGGTCCAACATGTGCAGGCTGGAATTCCAACGGGTGGAAACATCGCATATCGAGTTTGTTGGGGGAGGCCGTTCTGCCACTGCAACTCGAGGAGGGTGTTCCTGGCTTTGTACGAATGGATAAAGTGCATGCACAGTTTCCTGGCCATTTTCAGAATGTTCTGAAGATCGGTGGAAGACTTCAGGAACCTTTTCACAACCAGATTGAACACGTGTGCCATGCAGGGCGCATGGACCATCCCTCCTCGGTGCAGCGCGGACACCATGTTCCTCCCATTGTCCGTCACCATGGTTAAGATTTGAAGTTGGCGCGGAGAACGCCACACATGGATGTCTTGCTGCATGACGCGGAGCAGTTCCTCCCCTGTGTGACTTCGTTTGCCGAGGCAAGCCAGGTGTAGAACTGCGTGACACCGCTGTGCCCTACACATGTGGTATGATGGAGCAGTACTTGTGGAGGCTGAGATGGTGGTGGTGGTGGAGGAGGAGGAGGCGGACATTGGCGCAGGAGCAGCAGTTTGACAGCGTGGAGGAGAAAGCGGCGTCTCCTGTCCAAGTTGTTGGTGTGCCTGGGCCGGAAGCACATTCACCCAGTGGGCCGTAAAGGACATGTACTGGCCCTGACCGTAGTTACAGCTCCAGACGTCCGCGCTGCCGTGCACCTTGGAACAAACCGATAAGCTTAAGGACTGGCCCACCTTCTGTTCTACATATTTATGAAGTGCTGGTACTGCCTTTTTGGAAAGAAATTACGGCGTGGAACTCTCCATCTCGGCTCGGCACAAGCCATTAGTTCTCTGGATGGGTGCAGAGTCCACCATTTGGAAGGGAAGGACTGCAGTACCAACAACTTGGACAGGAGCACGGTCAGCTGCTGCACCTTAGGATGGTTGGACGCATACTGTTGTCTCTTTGCAATCGCCTCGCTGAACGACTGCTGGCGCCATGAGTAGCGAGGAGCAGGAGCATCTGGACCGGGAGATTATGTCAAAGAGAAACAGCTCCCTTCTGCAGAGGTGGTGGAGCCTTGACTGGTGCAATGGCATGCGTACCTCTGGGCACTGCTGCTGCTGCTGTTGCTGTGGCGGCAGGATGGACCACCACATCTGAGCCACGTTTCTCCCAGGCCACCGGATGGTGACGCTGCATGTGTTGACGCAGGGCCGTGGTGCCAACGTTAGCTCCCTGGCCACGCTTCACTTTCTGCTTACAGATTCTACATATACCCATATTCGGCTCCTCCAGTGTCTTAGCAAAGAACTGCCACACCGCCGAGTATCGGATTTTACCGCCAACGCTCCGCACTGAGTGACTACTGCCGCCGCTGCCTCGCTGAGCCCCTGTGCCGCTACTTTGTTGGACCTGCGAAGCGGGTTTTTTACCCCGTGGCCGCTTGGCTCCCGACCTCACACTGCTGCTATCCTGCTGACTCAAGGCCACACGACCCACTTGCTGGCTGCGCCGCTGCCTGACGCGCAAGCTGACGCCCTCTTCTCCTGACGATGATGAAGCCCTTGCCTCACCCGGCTCCCAAGTGCGGTCGGCTACATCATCATCTATTTGTGTTTCATTGTCACTGCTGTCCTCATCACTGGTCTTGGTGTGCAATGGCTGACAAGGTAAACAAGCAAACGATGTCTGCTCACCTATTCTGTTTGGCATCCGCACGTGTCCCGTCCAGAGCAAGACGTTAAGGCAATGAATGAAAGTGAAGAGAGTGGCACAGCGGTTCCAAGATCCAATAAAGGAAATATATTTATTCCAAAACGTTTAAAATCAAAAACAGAAGCACCTCCACCGCATTGCACAAAAATAGTATGATCCCAGTTAACGCTGACGCGTTTCGGGTAGATAACCACCCTTAGTCATGGCATAAAGACAACAGTAAACTGATACATGTATATATACTGACAATAAGTAATCTAAAACAGCAGCTCACCTGGTCATGCCCGCCAAACTCTCCCGGTAATTAATTCTATAACCGGGAACCAGTGGTTGCATAGACGCGCAGGCGCTGACTCTTAGGCTTCCGGAACACTACTGGCAACTAAGATACCTGGGCGCGTGTGCGCATTAGGGTAAAATGTAAAAACAAGCTATTATCGCGATAGCTGTACGCACCTACGTACAAAACCCAAATCGCGCGTGTGCCAAACCTCCGACTGGTAGGGTACTGCTCCCGGCTACAACGTCATGACACAACTGCGTGCTGCAACCTAATCAGCTCAGGCTGCGGTAACTATGGCAACTGTATATGCGTACACACTGTAATCCAATCGCGCGTCTACCGGACTCCAAGCTGAAGTGACACGAGTTTCCGTCACACTAATAGAACGTGCCTGGAACTAAGAGAAAGATATATATATCATCACATAAATATGCGATGATTGGCCCTGATCCTATATTGGACACCAGTCGTGCCAGATAATGAAAGCGCGCATGCGCACCAGGGTTTGACAATAGGAGCTGACACTATGTGCGTGCCTAGTAACCACATTTTGAGATTCAGAGAAAACCGGACAAAAAAATAATAAAGAGGGAGAGACGGGCATGAGTAGGGATTACTGTATAACATACAAACAATTAAAACAACAGTTATAACCAATATACATGTAATCTGAAAGAAAAAATGACAAGACAATAAAATATAATGAGAAACAATCCTGACAGAAAAAACAAAGAACAAGCCAACATAGACCCCGATATTAGTGTTGGTATATTATATATACAAGAAATAATCTTATATAGCACTAACATAGTTAAGTCCTGCATACTGGTGGAATTTATAATAACCTAATGGATGTAAATCTAAATAAGTGTGAGCCCTTATGTTCAAAAGTTAGTAATGGAACATCCACTCATGTTTTAAATTTAGGCCCATGGGTACTGTGGTCTCTAGGATAAAAATCCAATAAGCTTCCTTGTCATGGAGGATGCGGCTGATGTCCCCACCCCGTGTTGGTTTAATAATCCGTTCAATCCCCATAACCCTTAGATCTCTATAGTTGCCCGCGTGGACATCCCTAAAATGATTGGAAAGATGAGATCTATTGCGGGTTGAGGTATTAGTGATATCATTAAGGTGTTCTAGGACACGGGTTTTTAATTTTCTTGTGGTACTACCCACGTAGTATAAATTACATTTTATACATTGGGCCAAATAGACGACATGATGGGAGTTACAGTTTATATATTCTTTGATGTCAAAAGTTTTAGTTTGTTGGCTATTTGAAAAGGTTTTACCAATATTTACAAAATTACATACCCTGCAAGGGTGAGACCCGCAACGGAAAAAACCTTTTTGTCTGAGCCAATTCCGATTGGTTCTTTTATTCACAATCAGATTTGGAGATAATAGGTTCCCTAATGTACAGGACTTTCTAGTGACCACCTGAGTACCTTCAGAGAGAATGCCCTCGAGAACAGGATCCTCAGTCAAAACTGGTAGATGTTTCTTAACAATCCCTTTGATTTGTTGGAACTGAGCACTATAATTAAGTACCAAAATGTTCTTTTTAGTTCTATTTTGATTTTTAAAAATTTGTGAGTTTTGTCTGCTTAATAATTGATCCCTTGTTTTATGGTTTACAATAACAGATGCTCTCTGTAGTGTCCAAGAGGGATATCCTCTATTCTTCAATCTTTTTGTAATATTTTTACATTCCACTAGAAAATCATTTGTTTGGCTACAGTTTCTTCTTGCACGGGTCATTTCACCCACAGGGATGGATTTGTGGGTATGTTTGGGGTGATGGCTGCGATGGTGAAGGATGGTGTTCCCCGCTGTGGCCTTACGAAAAGTTTTTGTCTTGATATTGAGTCCCAGTATACCTGATAATTCTAGGTCCAGGAATTGAATGTCATTGTCACTGACCCGATGCACAAACCTTAAGTTAAATAAATTGTTATTTAAATAAAACATAAACGAAGGTATGGCAGATACATCGCCCCTCCAAATGAAAAGGAGGTCGTCGATGTATCCACCAGCATTTGCCAGGGGTTTTTGCCAGAATGGATGCCATTAATAGACAGCAGAAAGCTGCATTGGTATTTTCAAATGTTACTAGCAATACACCCAGATCCCCAGATTTTGCATCTAAACTGAAAGAATACGAGAAACTTAAGATTCAAGAAATTTGTGTCTGGTGGGATCAAACCACACTATCCAACTACATTCAAAGAGACATGATTCCTCGAGGTCTCCGCCTAAAGAAAATTCCCACCACTATCTTTTCTGTGGAATTTACAACGGAATGGAACCAAATTTTATCTGCCTGTTCCCTGAATCTTATGGCTCTCATAGTTAAATATGAGGAAAACAAATTACAAGAAATCTCCTCTGAAATTGCAAAAATAAAAGAAGATTTACAATCCAAAATGGAATCCAGCCAATTCGACACCATGGAAAAACAAGTTGATGACAGTTTAGAAAAAATAGAGCGTTCTCTGATGGAGACCAAAAGGACTAAATTTCAAAGGGACATACACGATTACGAACAAGACACAGTCTACGATTGGGGACGCCGTAAATTTGATTAATCTACCCCTAAGTTTATATTAAAACTAAGAAACCATCAAAATTCACAAGCCTACCGGAGACGTGTCAGTTTTGGCTCAATGGACTCGGGTTCTGCAACAGATAACAATGGAGACTCTATGGAAGATCTTACCTCAAACATCAGTGCTCAAGCTTTGATATATCAACCCAAGGGTAGAGTTAAAAAGGGAGCAAAAAAAACGGAGGAGGCGGAGAGGAGGAAAAAAAACACAGAAAAAACCAAGATGAAAACCAGACAGCTACAAAATATGTGAAGTCACAAGAAGATATAGACGTTTTAAATCTTTCGTCATTTGAATTAGACACCACACAAATTAAAGTTCTGTCATTGGGTTTAAATTTTGGGCTTAATGTAAATTTTGATGTTTTTTCCACACTTAAAGATATAAATTTATTTGTAAGATCTCTCACATTAAAGCGACATTTTTCATCTATCCCTGAGGACTCAGTTGATAATAGCATGCAGGAAAATGAGTAGTCATATGGGGTTATAGATGACCCAAGCAACTATGAGGCGTGTCAAATTGTGAGGGATAATTCTACTTATGGGTCACTCACTGTTGAAGAACAATTATCTGTTCTGACACTCCAAGAATTACATAGGGAATCATCTGACCCTACGGAAGCTACTTTACATGCTTCCTCCCTCCCCATTGCCAACCGGGAATTTTATCCCATCCATTCGCGAACAGTAGGGATGGACCGTTTCCAAACACTGGTGGAGAGGGATTTGAGGATCCTAGCAAAGACTGTGCCCCCCGACCCTAACTTCTCCAATTTTTCCAATCTAACGAGAGCAGAACGAAAGGCTCTCAAACGATTAAAAGATAATACAGAATTGGTGATCAA
Organism: Phyllomedusa bahiana; assembly: GCA_025379985.1. NCBI lineage: Eukaryota > Metazoa > Chordata > Amphibia > Anura > Hylidae > Phyllomedusa > Phyllomedusa bahiana. The sequence continues at coordinate 24,169 of JAODAL010000428.1, forward strand.
GATGGCGATTAAGGGGGGCACAGTAGTTGTAATGGATAGATCTAAATATGTCCAAAACATGACAACTATGCTTTCAGACACAACCACTTACCGCAAGCTAGCCAAAGACCCAACTAACCATTTCAAAACACAAATGCAGTCCATTCTGCTAGAAGGTGTAACTATGGGGGCTCTTACACAGAAACAGATGGATTATATTTTGGTGGAATACCCTGTAACTCCGATTTTATACGGACTCCCCAAAATTCATAAGGATTCATGTAATCCCCCTATGCGACCCATAGTGTCGGGCATTGGCTCTCTCTTGGAAAGATTGAGCCAATGGCTCGATGGTCTCTTACAACCATTAGTCCCTAAAATCCCCAGTCATTTACAGGATACTCGCGATGTCCTGAGTCGCCTTAATGACTTCATATGGGAACAGGACATGATGTGGGTAAGCTGCGATGTTGAGGCTCTTTATACTAGCATTCCCCATCAAGTGGCCCGTCAAGCATTGGATTTCCATCTCAACATGCATAGTAACTATTCAAAGGAACTCATTGAGTTCATTCTCATTGTCACTGATTTTCTGATGACACACAACTTTTTTCTTTTCGATTCTGTTTTTTATTTACAGACTAAGGGGGTGTCGATGGGGGCCAAGTTCTCACCTTCCCTGGCTAATCTTGTCATGGCTTGGTGGGAGCTCGCCTACATGTACACCCCCGAAAATCCTTTTTCTCATTTTCTGTTTTGGTATGGCAGATACATCGACGACCTCCTTTTTATCTGGAGGGGCGATGTATCTGCCATACCTTCGTTTATGTTTTATTTAAATAACAATTTATTTAACTTAAGGTTTGTGCATCGGGTCAGTGACAATGACATTCAATTCCTGGACCTAGAATTATCAGGTATACCGGGACTCAATATCAAGACAAAATCTTTTCGTAAGGCCACAGCGGGGAACACCATCCTTCACCATCGCAGCCACCACCCCAAACATACCCACAAATCCATCCCTGTGGGTGAAATGACCCGTGCAAGAAGAAACTGTAGCCAAACAAATGATTTTCTAGTGGAATGTAAAAATATTACAAAAAGATTGAAGAATAGAGGATATCCCTCTTGGACACTACAGAGAGCATCTGTTATTGTAAACCACAAAACAAGGGATCAATTATTAAGCAGACAAAACTTAATTATAGTGCTCAGTTCCAACAAATTAAAGGGATTGTTATGAAACATCTACCAGTTTTGACTGAGGATCCTGTTCTCGAGGGCATTCTCTCTGAGGTACTCAGGTGGTCACTAGAAAGTCCTGTACATTAGGGATCCTATTATCTCCAAATCTGATTGTAAATAAAAGAACCAATCGGAATTGGCTCAGACAAAAAGGTTTTTTCCATTGCGGGTCTCACCCTTGCAGGGTATGTAATTTTGTAAATATTGGTAAAACCTTTTCAAATAGCCAACAAACTAAAACTTTTGACATCAAAGAATATATAAACTGTAACTCCCATCATGTCGTCTATTTGGCCCAATGTATAACATGTAATTTATACTACGTGGGTAGTACCACAAGAAAATTAAAAACCCGTGTCCTGGAACACCTTAATGATATCACTAATACCTCAACCCGCAATAGATCTCATCTTTCCAATCATTTTAGGGATGTCCACGCGGGCAACTATAGAGATCTAAGGGTTATGGGGATTGAACGGATTATTAAACCAACACGGGGTGGAGACATCAGCCGCATCCTCCATGACAAGGAAGCTTATTGGATTTTTATCCTAGAGACCACAGTACCCATGGGCCTAAATTTAAAACGTGAGTGGATGTTCCATTACTAACTTTTGAACATAAGGGCTCACACTTATTTAGATTTACATCCATCAGGTTATTATAAATCTCACCTGTATGCAGGACTCCACTATGTTAGTGCTATATAAGATTATTTTTTGTATATATAATATACCAACACTAATATCGGGGTCTTTGTTGGCTTGTTCTTTGTTTTTTCCGTCAGGATTGTTTCTCATTATATTTTATTGTCTTGTCATTTTTTCTTTCAGATTACATGTTTATTGGTTATAACTGTTATTTTAATTGTTTGCATGTTATACAGTAATCCCTACTCATGCCCGTCTCTCCTTTTCCATTATATTTTTTTGTCCGGTTTTCTCTGAATTTCACAATGTGGTTACTAGGCACGCACATAGTGTCAGCTCCTATTGTCAAACCCTGGTGTGCATGCGCGCTTTTATTATCTGGCACGATTGGTGTCCAATATAGGATCAGGGCCAATCATCGCATATATATGTGATGAAACCTATATCTTTCCCCTAGTTCCAGGCATGTTCTATCAGTGTGACGGAAATTCGTGTCACTTCAGCTTGGAATCCGGTAGACGCGCGATTGGATTACAGTGTGTACGCATATACAGTTGCCATAGTTACCGCAGCCCGAGTTGATCAGGTTGCAGCACGTAGTTGCGTCATGACGTTGTAGCCGGGAGCAGTACCCTACCAGTCGGAGGTTTGGCACACGCGCGATCAGGGTCTAGTACGTAGGTGCGCACAGCTATCGCGATAATAGCTTGTTTGTACATTTTACCCTAATGCGCACGCGCGCCCAGGTATCCTAGTTACCAGTAGTGTTTCGGTAGCCTGAGAGTCAGCGCCTGCGCATCTACGCAACCACTGGTTCGGGGATATAGAATTCATTACCGGGAGAGTTTGGCGGGCATGACCAGGTGTTTTAGATTACTTATTGTCAGTATATATATGTGTATCAGTTTACTGTTGTCTTTATGCCATGACTAAGGGTGGTTATCTACCCGAAACGCGTCGGCGTTAGCTGGGATCACACTATTTTTGTGCAATGTGGTGGAGGTGCTTCTGTTTTTGATTTTAAACGTTTTGGAATAAATATATTTCCTTTATTGAATCTTGGAACCGCTGTGCCACTCTCTTCAATTTCATTCAATGCAAAGGCTGACCCCTCACAACATGACCTCCCATGCCACTCTCAACATCTATACTTTGCCGCCTACTGTAAGAAGCAGGGGATATTGGCCCCATTTCTTCGCTGCCAAGTGGCTGCTGACTGCCCTCCTCAAATTGTTCATCCTCGCTATATAGTGGCGCTGAGCCCAGACCACATAGTAGATCTCTGGCTGAGGGGACCGGATGGAACAGAGGCGGGTTGAGGACAGGTGAGGGCCGCTGACCTGCTCCCGGGCCATGCCAACTAAGGGTTGTGTCTGACGTTCCCACCGACTCTTGGCTGGGTTTGTCAGATGTCATCTGGGAGGAAGTGGATGACCTAGTCAACCAATCAAGAACCCTTGGGTTGCTAGTCAGTACATGGCCGCTAGATGACAGCGGCAGTTGTGGCCTCACCGAGTGACCCCTGCTGCGACGTCCCCTTGCTGTGCTGCGATCTGCTCCAGGAATGTTTGTGCCTCTGTCACTCGCAGGTGAAGAGCCTGCCAACTCTCTGTCTGACATACTGTTTGTTCTAAAATGTACAGACACTGTTTGATGAAGATATCTGTATATGATATGTATTTGACGCCAAATGAACCCACTAAGAAGCTTGGGTAACCCTTGGATATAAATTGCGCTCCACAAATGGGCAGGAAAAATTGACTTGTATGTGCCGTTTAAAACTCTGTGTATTTTACTGATATAAAGCAAAAGCAGGCTTAATTAACCTTCGGATATGAATTATGCTACAGAATTTCTTCTGTGGCGGTGAAAAACAAAGTTTCTTTTACTGAGTACAACTGCAGAACAACGCTTAATTAACCCTGGATGTAAATTGCGCCAAACAATTGGCCACCACAAACTAGTAGCTTTGTAGCGTGTTACAATTGCGTGTTTTCTACGCCACACAACAAGAGATAAAATTGTAATTTAACCTTCGCTTGTGAATTATGCTACAGGAAAAATGTATGTATTTTGGTGTTAAAAATGACGGTTTCTTGGGGTCAGCACACCAGCAAAACAACGCTTAATTAACCCTGGATGTAAATTGCACAAAAGAATTGAGTAAACACAAACAAGTAGCTTTTGTAGCGTGTTAAATGCGTGTTTTCTTTAAATGACATCAACAGGAAATGGCTTAACCTCCTTGGATTATGTGAAATTGTATATTGGCAGCTGCAATGGACGTTCATGGATTTGCAGACCCAACTACTTCAATAAATTGTAAATAGGAACAATTAGAGAACCAGTCATCTAGACAGCTTTAAAGCGTGTTTTCTACGCCACACAACAAGAGATAAAATTGTAATTAACCTTCGCTTGTGAATTATGCTACAGGAAAAATTTATATATTTTGGCGTTGAAAATGACGGTTTCTTGGGGTCAGCACACCAGCAAAACAACGCTTAATTAACCCCTGGATGTAAATTGCGGCAAACAATTGGGCCACCACAAACTAGTAGCTTTGTAGCGTGTTACAATTGCGTGTTTTCTACGCCACACAACAAGAGATAAAATTGTAATTAACCTTCGCTTGTGAATTATGCTACAGGAAAAATATGTATATATTTTGGCGTTGAAAATGACGGTTTCTTGGGGTCAGCACACCAGCAAAATAACGCTTGATTAACCCCTGGATGTAAATTGCAGCAAACAATTGGGCCACCACAAACTAGTAGCTTTGTAGCGTGTTACAATTGCGTGTTTTCAACGCCACACAACAAGAGATAAAATTGTAATTAACCTTCGCTTGTGAATTATGCTACAGGAAAAATGTATATATTTTGGCGTTGAAAATGACGGTTTCTTGGGGTCAGCACACCAGCAAAACAACGCTTAATTAACCCCTGGATGTAAATTGCGCAATAGAATTGAGCAGCCAAAAATGAAGTGGTATTTGTATTGTAAAAACACTGTTTCTTTAAATGAATACAACAGGAACTGGCTTAGATCCCACTTGGATATTGAATGTATATGCAGCTGCAGTGGACACACACTGGATTTCAGATCCAATACCCCAAAAAATCAGAAATAGAACATTCAGAGAACAGTCTCTGAGACAAGCTGAGACACCTCACAAAAATTGCTGTATAAAAATCAGTTCTTCAGTGAGAGCTATCACAATCAGCCGCGGCAGCACCTTCCCTGATCAGTATAGTGAGAGGAGTGTGAGCTCCCGGCGTCGCGCCCGGACTTATATAGTGCGGTGATGTCACAGAATCCCGCCGGTCTCTGATTGGCTTCATCTCTGCACATGTCATGCAGGCTATGCCCTTCTTCCTCCCAGAGTGCTTTGCCCCATGTAGCGCCATGTGCTCGCAGCCATTTTATCAATCAAAAGCACACTTCGTTCACCCCAAGTCCCCCAAAGTTTTCCTGAAATTCTAAACGAATTCCACTTCGTTAGAATCGATTCGCCCATCTCTAGCAATATTACAAAAACCAAAAGGCTCTTTCATTCTCTTTAAGTGTAGAAGTGCTAGTGTACAAAATCCAACTGTTTGATGGGATGAGCAGAACATGTAGTCATCTGAATATGTTCATTGTTCTTATCCCACTTCAATTATGATGAATCATAATCTTAAAATCTGACCAGACAAATTCAATGTCTAACCCTAAGACCAAAGGACTAGCAAAGTATTAAAAGGTGTTACCATTCTCCCGTTTGATGGCTTGTTCTGGCACCATGCTTCTGGTCTCCACTGGTGGTATCTTCTTTTACATTCTTGCCTGACCTCAGAGTCAGCAACAATTGGTGCTGCCCATGAACATCAGCAAGAGTGTGGTAGTTAAAGGTTAGCAAAGGTTACTGACCTTAACTTGTATAATTGCCTTGCATACTTTCCTAAATCTAGTCATTGTACCTGTCTGACACTTTGGATTTTAAAAATGGTTTCTCTGTTAACCGTAACCTTGGCTCTGTCTCCAGACTAGATCTCTGATTATGCCCATCACTTCTGCTACATGACAGGCTTTCCAGTACTAACCCTTGATTATCATTACCTATGCATCCTCTAGATTATGTATCAGTGTGGCATCTACTGAAATTAGTTGTTGGGGATCAAACCAGGAAGGTCTATATTTCCATGAGGGGTTAATGGTAACAGATAGCATGGATCTTTAGACTATGTTTTAACCAGTGCAGCCTAGAATTTCACTATCTTGTTGAAATTTATAAAAAGTGTATATACATATGATGTTAGTACTAGTTTGTCATTCATAAATGTATGGTAACCTAATGACCATGTAAGTAGACAGCATTTGTATGCGTCTTTAACCAAATGTTTTAAAAAGCTGTTATTCTAAACTTTATCTTCTTTTTCTGGACTATGACCACTCATTCTTAAAGAATTTCTTCCAATTAGCTGCACAGTGGCTTCTCTGTGTATACGCTATAGGTATTTAATTTTCTTTTAACCTATAGCATTTGTATTCCTTAACATTTCCGGTCAGCTGAAGCTCACCATTGTATGACTTGATCTGATAAGATGACAGGTGGAAGAGTTTCTTGTATGGTTTTATGTTTCCTCTTTTCTTACCTTTTGACATTGTAAATAGATGATTGTGTTCACATTGAAGATATGGTGAAGGTTTCTAACTTGGATATTGGATAAGCAACCTGATGATAGAAAAAGGAACATATAATTAGGCTTAGATTTATACTGTATAATGTTCATTTGAATATGTTGATACAAGGTAGTTTGTGAAAATATGTTAGTATTTATGTATGTAGTATTTTATATTAATTCCTAACCAACTTGATTTCAGATTGGCAGTTTAACAGGTCTCGGTTGCACCAAGGAATGTAAAAAGTTTTTCAAGGGAAAGATTATGGATGACCTATACCTAGTATAGATCAATAAAATGCTATAGGTTGGCATCTGATTCCCCGGTCCCCAACAGCACATTGAAGAGTGTACACTACTACGTCTATTCATGTGGTTGTATCTGATACTGGAACTCAGCTCTCTTTACTTAAATATGGCTAAGCTGTGATAGGAGGCATAGCCGCACATAAGGACAAGACTGCAGATTGACATGGCTATGGTGTTCATTCATCTACATGGCTCAGTAATGTCAGTAATGCATAGATCTCCTTTAGCAACATCTTCCTTAAATGTCAGAGGGGCATGAAGCTTGGTAGAGTGCTGTAAGTACCTTTATTCTAGTGATCACTGATATTCCCTACTCACTGACTCCCAATAAAGGACATCTACTGACATGTCTTTAGTTAGAATTTTTCTTTCCTGCAGTGCGCTAACCATGATCTTAAAGTTAAAAACATGTATTGATGGTGTTAACTGGGGTTTGTAGTTAATGGTTAAACATGACAGATTTAGGTCTTATTTTAACATACTATGTAGCTATGATGTATTTTATATATTTGTGTGCTACTTTGATGATAACAATAAAAATAATTTAAAAACAGGTGTTACAAGTGAAATTTTTATATTGAGAATTACAGCAAAGAAAAATACCCAATAAAAGATAAAACCCTAAATGATGGGCATCAAAAGATACCCAGGCAAAACTAAATTGTGAAAGAGGTGTCTTCATATGACCGCCCAAATTACCCATACCAGGTGCCTCACCTAAAAATAATTAAGATAAAACATCATATACATACTCACTTGGTAAAATGAAACCTAGAAACTTAAAGGGAACCTGTCACATAGATTATGCCCCCTTGCTGAGGACAGCACAAGCTAGTGTCAGACCTGCTGTTCCCAGCACTGTGGTTTGAAAAAAACTGACTCTTTGAATAACTCTTCTGGCTGAAAACTGCAGATTTGAGCATTAAATACAGGAAAACTACAGCATCTTACAGAATAAGGGACACAGTGCTGGAAACAGCAGGTCTGACACTAGCTTGTGCTGTCCTCAGCAAGGGGGGCATAATCAATGTGACCGGTTCTCTTTAAGGCCAGCCAGCGATGCTGAAACAGAGTAGAATGCGCACACGCAAACCGTGCTGAGCTGTACGGCACTGAATTATGACAACATGCTGTTCCAGCCTTGTCAAGATACTAGTACGCATGTACAGACATGCACTAATGCGAAAGTCTCAATGCCTTTATACAATAACCAGAAAACAACACATGCACGTAAATGATACAATGGGCCTCATTCATGAAAACTGGCTAACAGTAAGATTGTCTTTGTTGTCCACAGAAAATGAAAGCTGAGCCCTGATTGGTTGCTTTGGGCAACAAAGATAGTCTTAGGGCTTATTTACACAGTGTTTTTGGATCCGAAACGGATCCAAAATGCAGCTGCGGTTGGATGCAGCAGGATCGCATCCTATAGTTTAAAATAGCGCTCCTGCTGCGTCTTTCGGATCAAGAATTGACATGACAATTCTTAGAATGGATCCGAAAGACGTAATTAAACACGCATCGGCGATCACTCGTCTGAACGTCGATACGTGTTTTACATTGTGAGCAGTGTAAAATCACACTGCTCATTGTTAGATGCATGTTTGGGTCAGCCTAGACTGATCCAAACACGCATCCAAGAACGTATGTTCACACGGACCCAACACGCCATGTGAACATACCATTACCGTTAGACAGTTTCATAAATAAGGCCCAACGTGTCCAATAACAAAGGACAATTAAGTCAAAATTAGAACCGCAGACATAAAATACTGTTACTATGTACCACCTAGTGAGATGCCTGATAAACAGTTACAGATTACATATATAATGAATGCCATAACAATTAAATAATGGTTTACATAATTCTAATGGTAATTATAAGGTAAAGACTTCCAATTGTAAATGAGAATATCACATACCAAGGGATAAAAAGCAGAGAAAGTACCTATAGTCCCATATCACAACAGTAAATAGTGAAAGAGAGGTTAAAACCTAATACTGGCTAAATATCTCTACTTAATTATTTGTCAGTGATGATTTTTTAATATCCTACAATGCAGTGTAATATTCTTTTTGCTTTGCTGGGTATATCTTTTATTATATCCTACAGAGCATAACATGCATTAGTTTAATTTTATTTGTGCCTTTATTCTTGTGCTCTTGCATTTTTGCCACTTGATTCCTCTTTCGGTATTCTAGTTTTGGTTGCTATAAGGAATTGTGCTAAACTTCACCATCACCAGATATAACATATATGTTTAATAAATGTGGGTCACACTTTTGGGATCTTTACCTATTTTGGGGCGGGATTCAACGTAACCACTGAACATTTGTTTGGGGCTCTCATTTACTAGACTTTTATGATTTAGGATGTCTATATGCTTTAAGGGCGACACATATGTACGGGGCTGTGCTAGAAGTCCGGCGTCTTTTCAGCCCCGTTCGCTATATTTTTAGTGAGACACACGCCAATATTAGGCGCATTACAAAGGTCCCGCGGCACATTGTGATGCGTCTGAAATCGGGGGTGTGCTGGAGGCGTGTCGCACTACAACCGTACAGAGCTACACATTTATTACTGTTTATTGCCAAATACAGGTGTATTACTGCTGGAACAGGTAAACCACTTTTAAAGTGGTTTACCTGAGCCAGAGTTGTTGCTTAGTAGCTAGAAAGCACTAAATCTATGACACGCAGTACAACACGTTCATAGATTCAGGTGAATTCTACGCTACTAATACACGCAAAAAAAAAAATGGCGTTGAGCGCCAAAAATCATACATGTAGTCCTAAATTTTTCAGATGGGAACACTCCTTTAGTAAAATCTTTGCATTCACTGCTGCAGACTTCCATACTGAGAATCCTGTATCAAATTTTACTAGGTACCTCCTTCTGGACCATGTACCAGGTCTGATTAAAATGTAGAAATATCTGCAATAGTTTGAATAAGTATTAGGAAAGTTATAATAAAACACATACTTGGCTGCAGATTTTTAATTCACTGTCATTACACCGGAAAATCCGTAAACATTATTTAAGCAAATGCTGTTGTTGCACTCCATGCAAAATTTAAGGTAGTCTTAAAGGGAATGTGTCATCAAAAAATGAGTCATTGTTTAAATCCCCTTTTTATGTTAAACACATTTTTTGGGAATTTTTATTTTTTTTATTTTTTTTATTTTTCTATCACTTTCAGTATTTTTTAATTATTCTTAAGTCTTGCAGTTTTCACTTTGGCCACTAGGCCTTGTTTGCACTGCTTTAACAGCAGTCAGAGAGATGCTTTACAGTAGCTTCATGCACATAGGAGACTTAAAGGGGTTTTGCCAAGTAGTGACTTCCTTACCTAACAGGCTGATACTCCCCTCGAGGCTTTAAAAAAGGGGCATTGTGTTTCAGTATTTAAAAAAACAAGTAACTCCTCTGTGATGTCATCACTCCACCTCCCATGCACATTCCTGATACTCAGTCTCTGTAGTTGAGCAAACATTGTTTCTCCCTCTTATTTGCTCAGAAGAGAAGATAGGCTCAGCAGGCAGCCTTCTTTCATTCCTTCAGGAAAAGCTGCAGGTGGAGAGGGAAGGGGGCTGAGCAGAGAGCCAGCGTCTGCATGTTTACTCAGATAATTACATTGCAACCAGTGAATTCTCTATACAAAAGACACAGGATCTTTCTCCCCAGTCCCTTCAAAGCTCGTTCATGTTCCCTGCCATCAGATAAGAAGTGCAAACAACACAAGTGTGGCCAGATCAGCTCCTGTCAGCTCCTGGTCTTGTCTAATGTAAACTGTCAGGAAACCAAGGGCATGTAAGGAAGGCTGTAGATCTCAGAGGCTTCACTTTTTTTGATGACATATATTTAGAAAAGTGATTAAATACCCATTTTGGAGGATCCCACGTCAACATTAGATCGTGGCAAAATCCCTTTAAGACTGACTCAGTCCTATTCACTTCTATAGGAAAGTTTTCTAGTCATGCTCTGTGACCAGGGAAGAAATCAGTGTGCAGGGAGGTGAAAGGGTGAACTGTGACTATCTACTCTCGTGACTGGTGGATCCTGTGTTATCTATTCACACTGGTGTCTCCTTTCAGTTTGACCCTGCTTGTGTTAATAATGAGCAGACAACTGAGAATCTTTCTCTACAGAACAGGAAGTGTCAGACTATTATTAGGCTTAGTGGCCAAAGTGAAAACTGCAGGACTTAAAGGGGTTGTCTCACTACATCCATTCATCTTACCTCAGTCCTGTTTTCTGTGTTTCATTTTTGAATTGAGAGGCGTGTTTACTGGCTTCTACTGGCCTGCAGAGATGAGCTGCTGATGACACCAGGTCTGTAGTTAAAGCAACCAGTGCTGGCAGCCTATCATGAGAGATTGAACAGGTCTGTAGCTATAGTGACCTGAGGAGCTGATGCAGTCCATACAAGAGGGGATATCTAGGAATAGGTAGGACACGGTTTAATGGACATATATTGCAAGTGACTTGTTTTGCAGATCTTTTAAAATAAAAAGCAATCCTTGTAGTGAGACAACCCCTTTAGGAATTTTTTTAAAAATATTGAAAGTGATATGGAAAATAAAAAAAATATAACCAAAAATTCTTAAAAAACGTGTTGAATATAAAAATGTGAGTTAAACAATATGTCATTTTTGATGACACATTCCCTTTAAGCAGGTCAAAAGCTATAGAGGCTGCAGCGGTAGTCCTTGCACTCATGTCCTGTTGCTGAGGGAGCTCAAGCAGCGTCTATCTGGGGTGGGGGAACCCACCAATGGAATTGATTCTTGGGCCCACTAGTGGAGATGATTCTTAAGGCCCACCAGTGGAGTTATTTTTTGGGGTCCAACCTACAGCAACTCTATATGACTGCACATACTACACTCTGCCTCTTGCTTTATGTTTCTATTTCTCAGTATTTCTCCCTGAAAAGCAGCCCCAGGCCTTCCATGCCCAGAGGCCCACCATGCTCATGAGCAAACCAGGGCTTTCCCCTGCTCCTCTGTTGGCTAGTCCAAGCCCGGACTCAAGGGAATTTCTCCCACTAACACTAGTAATATAAATAGCACATGCTATGTGGGGCCATGTAAAAATTAGTTTTGTTGTCCAGGAGCCTTAAGTAATGCCTTTGGTCTGTAATTAAAAGGTTCATAAACCCTTGACAAGGAAGTGCTATTTAAGCAATTTCTCAGTTTAGGCATCATGTATGTTCACTGGGACACATAAATCCATCACAAAGCACTATGTTATCATTCAAATTGTATACAAACTCCATGGAATTGTTAGAAGTAGAAATGTGTATTATTTGATTTTATTTGTATTGTACTCCTCTGTCCATGGTACTGATCAAATGAATACATTGAATTATGCATATTACAGATATAAAACAATATCTTACTTTGGCAATATCAACAGTTTACAAAGCTCCACTGAGAGTGTTTCATGAAACTTTCACAAAATTGTTAGCTGCTTTGTTTTCTGTTACTGTAACATTATAATTGACATCATTTTCACATCTGAAATGATACGTAACAGCCTATAACTCACTTAAATTGACATAGATTTTACTTGAGGTGGACAAGTGTATATTCTTAAGAGATTGCAGCCTATCATTAATAATACTTAAATGTTGGAAAAGGTTCTTTATGTGCCATAGGATTGGTTGGAAAACATGTTCTGTGAGACAGCACCTAGCAATTTGTTTCCTACTTGTACAACATACCCATTTCATACCCTGTCTCAGAGGATTATTCCCATCTCCTTACATTCGGGTTAGGAGACGGAAGTGAGACAGCTGCAGAGAATGGGGAGGAGGTTGTGAATGCATGGCACTGTCCACTATGCTCTATTAGAGTTAAAAATAAGTTGAAAATACAGAGTTAAAAAAACATACAATGTGGTCCCCTGCACTTGGAATTTCATTGAAGTGATCGGACAGCGCTGTTCATGCATGGCCAATAATCTGTTCTGCACGGGTCAGTTCAAGAGCCTGTTCTCCACACAGGTGCAGAGCCCAGCGGTGTTACCTACATTACTATCGATATGCCCTAAGTGTCTGAGATGAAAACATCCCTGTACTTAATAAAGTCTGTCCATGTTTATATGATCAAAGTATTCTCACTTTCTAGTCCAAGGGCCACATTGCCGTATTGCACCTCTCCCGGGGGATGCAGTAAATCCTAGAGGGGTATTGGCACTTTAATTGTGAATACCAGAAATGGCTAAGAGGTTTTGGTTCCATTTTAGGGACTGCCAGAGATCTGAATGGGGGGTCCCCTGCTCCGTACTCCAGGAAGAGGATGTGAGAAGCTTATTTTCAACGTACCACACCTATCCAAAAAGCAGGCAATATACTAGATCACTAATGGTGGTTGTGATAGCAATGGGCAAAACAAACACCGAAAAACACAACCATCCCGTAAATATATAAATTTTATTGAATATAATAAAATCCCTACCCACACAAAAAAACATATAAACACCTAATCCATGATCAAAAATACATAACATAAATAATACATAAATAAATATACCTTACAGGAACACACATAATCAATATAGCCAATGTTGCATATGTAAGTATATTCTTGATAACAATACTGAACCTGTAATAGACCAATGGACAGGGCTGACCATGCCAATGTACGTTTCGCTCTTAGCTTCGTCTCCTTCTGTCATTCTATTTAGATGCACAGTCGCAATTGATTGCTAATGTAGTGGCATGGGAAATAAAATAAAATAATATGTATAGATATACTGTGTATATATAATATATTAAATATATATAATATATATATATATATAATATATACACTCACCGGCCACTTTATTAGGTACACCTGTCCAACTGCTCGTTAACACTTAATTTCTAATCAGCCAATCACATGGCGGCAACTCCGTGCATTTAGGCATGTAGACATGGTCAAGACAATCTCCTGCAGTTCAAACCGAGCATCAGTATGGGGAAGAAAGGTGATTTGAGTGCCTTTGAACGTGGCATGGTTGTTGGTGCCAGAAGGGCTGGTCTGAGTATTTCAGAAACTGCTGATCTCCTGGGATTTTCACGCACAACCATCTCTAGGGTTTACAGAGAATGGTCCGAAAAAGAAAAAACATCCAGTGAGCGGCAGTCCTGTGGGCGGAAATGCCTTGTTGATGCCAGAGGTCAAAGGAGAATGGGCAGACTGGTTCGAGCTGATAGAAAGGCAACAGTGACTCAAATAGCCACCCGTTACAACCAAGGTAGGCAGAAGAGCATCTCTGAACGCACAGTACGGCGAACTTTGAGGCAGATGGGCTACAGCAGCAGAAGACCACACCGGGTGCCACTCCTTTCAGCTAAGAACAGGAAACTGAGGCTCCAATTTGCCCAAGCTCATCGAAATTGGACAGTAGAAGATTGGAAAAATGTTGCCTGGTCTGATGAGTCTCGATTTCTGCTGCGACATTCGGATGGTAGGGTCAGAATTTTGCGTCAACAACATGAAAGCATGGATCCATCCTGCCTTGTATCAACGGTTCAGGCTGGTGGTGGTGGTGTCATGGTGTGGGGAATATTTTCTTGGCACTCTTTGGGCCCCTTGGTACCAATTGAGCATCGTTGCAACACCTTGTGGAATCTATGCCACGAAGAATTGAGGCAGTTCTGAAGGCAAAAGGGGGTCCAACCCGTTACTAGCATGGTGTACCTAATAAAGTGGCCGGTGAGTGTATATCATATATAATTTATATATATAATAATTTTATATATATAATAATATATATATATATATATAATATATATATATATATATATATATATATATATATATATATATATATACATATATATATATATATATATATATATGTGTGTGTGTGGTGTGTGTGTGTGTGTGTTTAAAATGAAAACCTGATTTGAATAATAGTGTAATTTTTTTAATTCCTCTAAATGGGTCTGCTCACTACAAAAATTAGCTTTCAACATGTGGGGATCGGTAATTGAAAACCTTTACTTTTTTTAAATACATTGGTCTTTTGATATTGGCCTTGTCAGCAAATAAAAGAGATTTTATGTGCTCTTAGTACAAACAAGTTTCTCTGGTTACCATTTAGATCTTCCTCTCTGATTAGACAGAGCATTGAGTAATGTCACCATGGTTGAAGGGAGCAGAGTCTTTATCTCTAAGGTATGTTCACACAGAATATTTTTCAGACGAATATGATTTTGTAATCGGATTTCTCGGCATGTAATGTATGCCTGTAAGAAGAAGTCACCTGTCACTTCTTGCAGGCGCTTACTTCGCTGAGTAATACAAATGTATAGGAGGCAAAAGGCTGCCTAAGGCCATTGCTTGTTGAAAGTACATGCTTGCTAGCGCATATATTTAACAGCACTAACGAAGGCATATTGTGGCATGTACCTGTGCAGTATCTCACTTGAACATGCTCTAACAAGATTACGGTAGATTAAATTAATGAATTAGTGAAAAACACATGCATTCACTCCTGAGAGCTCTCTAGCTTTCGTTTACTGAAGATTTAGGGCAACATGTATGTACAGGGCTGTGCCAATAGTCTGGCATCCTTTCACCCCTAAACTTACGCAGGCACACTCCAAAATTAGGCGCAGTCTTGGGCGCCTGCTGCACTTTGTAATGCGTCTGAGATCGGGGGTGTTCTGGAGGCGTGTTGCACCACACCCGTATGATTCTACACAATTATGCCGCGAGGATAGTAAAACTGGGCGCATTATTGCTGGAACAGGCAGACCAAGTTAAAGGTGGTTTACCTGAGTTTGACTTGTCATTTTGAAGCTAGAAAGTGCTAAATCTATGACCCGCAGTAGAACAGGTTCACAAATTCCAGCATATTCTACTCTACTAATGTGCGCAAAAAAATGGCGTCTGGGCGCAAAAATACATACATGTTGCCCTTAGTCTCCTGCTATATACTGCTATAGAACCACCCACAGCCTACAAGCCGATGTTTGACCAAAGGCGGTGAAAGATAATCTAATGAGGTTTACACTGCCACAGTTGTGAAAAGCTATGGAGCCATATGTAGCTAGAGAAATTTTTGTCTATTAGTGCTTAACTATTTTAAAATGCATTTTTTGATGCCTAATTTTTCTATCAAGGAATCTATGTGAAAGTGACTTAGAAAAAGTTCAATGATAGAACATGCTGCACTTCGAAAAAAATGCCATGGGCTCAAAATATGCACCAAAAGTGGGGAAAAAACTGTACCAAAATTTAACTTTAGCGTCCAGCAGTGAAGACTTTTACTTTTTTAAATACAGTGGTCTTTTGATATTGGTCTGGTCAGCAACTAATTGTTCTGTGAGTCCATTCTCAAAGAAACCTGTCATTGTTACTTACATAACTGGGCAAATGCATCTTGTTTGGAGCAATAAATACCTCTGTTTATTTCAAAACTAATTTTGTTTATTTGAAAGTATTTGAAAGTATTTGGCTGTAAACTCCCATTGAAATAAACAGAGTGCCACGCAAGTGCAACCTCCTCTCCTTTCTGCACTGAGACTATCAGGGTTCATTTTCATTATAGGTGCGGCCCTAGAGGTGTGACCTATCAGACATTTATAAGCACATAAAACAGATAACTGATTATTAGTGTTAATCGAACTGTTCTAGAAAAGTTAAGTTCCAGTAGAACTTCTCGAATGTTTAGAATTCGAACCTAACCGAACATTTTACTGTTCGTTCGAGTAAAGTTCTAGTTCTAGTTCGACACACCATTTTTAGTTTCATTTTCATCGGCTTTCTGCACTTTTGGCGGCCATCCAATCAACTTTCAGCACTTCTGGCGGCCATCCAATCAGTGCAGAGCACAGAGAAGTGTCAAAAACGTCATAGCTGAGGTGTAGGGCTCTCATTGGCTGCTAAAATCACATGACAATGTTATCTATATTTCTGTACAGACTGCTCTTAGTTAGTTAGATAGCAATTTTCTCTCCATAGACATCAATAGTTAGGGAGTTTTGCTGGCTGCATCTTTCCCACACCCAGAAGCTGTTATTTGGTGACATTTGCAGGCTCACATAATGCCTATTTCTCATATACATGGATATATATTATACAGAGTGCCTGGATTTGCTAAATCATACTCAGTGTTCAAAAGTTCTGTATTTGCAGTTTTGGGGGTTCAATAATTGTATAACATGCCGTCTCCAAATCTCCTTTTTGTCAAAGGGGCTTTTGGGCCCCCTCAGGATGCAGCGCACCGTAGCAGCTGTTACCACTGCACCTCCTATAGCTACGCCCCTGCTTGCAAGCTGTCCTCATCTTTTCAGTTCGCCATTGAAAGGAATGAAGTATTTTAGCCTCTCAATTTTTTTCTGTCACACTTAGAGGCAAATTGTTTTCACTAAGTTGTTCCACGTATCCAGTTTACTGTTATGGATGGTAATTACAGCTTCTCCTCACCTGTATAGGTATAAAAATTAACCAGAACATCTTCTCCCATAGACTTTAATGGGGTTCAAAGTTCGAGGTTCTAATTTGTGACGCACTCACATATGTTTGGCCGCCATCTTGGACCAGCTTAGGGGGTCGTTGCTCACAGGATCGCCGTCTTTCGTAGATCGGTATTGACACATCCAATATAAGGCACTCCGACTGCAGGCTTTTGGGTTTCACTGGCCAGTTTTATTAGTCAAGCAGGTTACACAAAAACATACAAATAAATCAAAACCTAGGCCGTCTGGCCTAGTAACTAACATATGACATAGACCCTGTCTATCGGTAGTCTGGACCTAACGCCCAACATCAAACACACGGTACTCTCCGGTACAGTATCAGCTTCCCTCAAGCCTCTGGGGGGCCAGAACCTCTCTCCAGCTCTGCTGCTCCAACTTCCAGGTAGCAGGCCACGCCCACTGATGACCTGGAGAGACAGGCTTTTTATAGGCCTGGTAAATCCCGGAACTGGAACGTGGGAACATGGGAACAGCCACCCACCCAACTGCAGCTGTTCCGTGAAAGCCAACCCCTAATGGCTGGACATCAGCCATACTACATATGAGTGTCAGCAACCTAATGTTGCTGACCGACAACACCTGGCTTCCCCCACCGAGACCATGCCCTCGGTGGCCCGTTTCTATCAGGTCCCCTGACATACGCCATCTAGTGGAAGCACCATGCGATCGCCTAAGGTCGCCCTGCCACATATCCTCCCTCTTTGATAAAGGCCGTAGGCCTTGATCACCCTGTACCACCCTTCCTCCAGGGTCAAAGCTCCTACACAGCGCCATTGTCTTCTCTACATTTTCAGGGTGGAGACAACATTTATCACATACAGCTCAGCTGTGTGCTCATACCATACATTCATTCTACAATAGGCGACTGACCGGTCATGGCCACTTTCTATAGGTGACACCACACATACGTGCTCTGCAACATTGAAGTCGTCACCTTCAGCCCGCACGCTGACATTCACAGGTTCACTACTGACGAGCCCAGTACCAGTGCTACCCGACCTATTAGCCTTTTGCCACATAGAAATTGCCTTGTCCAATTTCTCTGAACCCTGAAGCTCCGCCTCTTGGCTGCTAGTCAACATCTGGTCTATCTCAGTGACAACTCATGCTGCACTAGGACTCACTGTAGCCCCCATAACATGCATGCTAGTAATTGCTGGGTTTCCACTGCCAACCTCGCCAATGGCAACATTACCTGGTATTTCACTAGTACCAGAGAACACATTCCCCTGTTCAGACCACCGTTTACTGGCTCAATTTAGCAGCAGACCCGCTGCAGCAATGTGTGGAGATGTTTCCTGCACATCCCCAGTAACCATCTCTAAGGGAGAACACTCAACCTCTATCAGGGTCACTCCTTTCTCTTGCACACCATCCATTTCACATTGTGCACTGGAGTCAACGGCACACATATTTATAACTGGGACATCATTAGTGATTAGCGATTGCGTCAACTATTGTCATCGGATTGATAGTCGATATCGGCAATTATCATGCCGATATCCGAAAGTCGATAATAGATTATCGCCGATGACCAATAAAGTCTATGGGAGAGGAACAACACCTTCATTCTTACACCAAAATAGGGCTGGAGAAGCTGGAATTAACATCCACAATAGTAAAATGGATATGTGCTACATTTTAGGCAACAAGAGTCACAGAAAAAAATTCACAGACTGTTCACTACCCCTGTCTTGTACCACTGCATGACCCTTAAACCTGCATGACCCACAAATTAAAAAAGTGCCAGAAGGCAGTATCATTTGAACCATCATTATACTTGAACTGGACATTGACTATCCCTGTCTTGGAACGCAGTATGACACTTAAACCTGTCTGACCCACAGATTAAAAAGTGCCGGAAAAAGGAGTCTTTCAACCACCATTTTTAGGATGGAATCCCACCACGTCTTTGTTTCTCTTTATTTTAATTGTATTAAATGGGTTGTCTCAAAAATTCAAAACATGACCCTTGAGCCACTCTTGACAATTGTGAAGAACAAATGTCTGTTAGGAACCACATTTTTTATAATAGGACCTGTAGTATTGCTGCATTTCACAGCAGCATGACCCAAAAAATTATAAAAATGACTTCTCAGCCACTGTTGAAAATTGTGAGGGAGAAATGTCCCTAAGAAGCCACATTTCTGTTCCAAAAGACCATGATTATATCTGTATCTCACAGCACCATGACCCTAAAACCATTGACAATGCGAAAAATTCTAAAAATGAAGTGAGTAAATGGAATACGGTTTTTTCATGAAACCTTGGTGTCTTTTACAGTCTCCTCACCGCAAAACCAGCAAAATGAACTTTTGGGAACTGAGAATAAAAATTGCAGTAAGAAATGATCATTTTAAAAAAAAGTTTTCAAGAGGACCATTTCTTTTGGAAGAGGAATGTGAAGTAGACCGACAACTAATCGATGACCTCGGCAATTGGGGCCACAACATCATCAGAGATCCATGCCTGATTCATCTTGATGAAAGTCAAACGATCCACATTATCTGTGGAACACCGGATGCGTTTGTCTGTAATGACTCATCCAGCTGTGCTGAAGGTCAGCTCAGATATGACGATGGCTGCTGGGCAGGACAACACCTCTATGGCGTGGCGAGCGAGCTCGAGCCATTCATCCATTTTGGATACCCAGAAGTCGATTAGGTCCGGAACACATCCAAAAACATTGGTGTTGAGAAGCAGATAGTCGTGCACCATGATCTTAAGCCTGTCTCTGTGTATTGTATGTGTGCCCTGCATTACATGCGTTGGTGAGGTGGTAAATAAAGATTGCCAGAGGTCACCCATTAGGCTTCGGCCACAATGACTGCTGCTGCTACGGCTACTTGGCACTCTACTGCTATCACGTTGCTGACGTTGTTCCACCGTGACATTTGAAGAACGTGAAGCAGATGCAACAGATGTCTACAGTTGATCAATCAGCATGGTCTCCAATTCCTGCATTTTACTCTCTATTTAAGTGGGTGGAAGGAAAGTGCTGAGTTTTGCTTTGTACCGGGGATCGAGGAGGGTGGCCACCCAGTAACTGTTGTTCAGTTTGAATGCCTTAATGCGAGGATCATGTTGGAGGAAATGGAGCATCCAAGCACTCATGTGAGAGATGGAGCCTTGATTTCCCAAGCCTCTGGGTCGAGGGGCACTAGCAAACTGATCTTCCTCATCTTCCTCCTCCACCTCAAATTCGTGCCAACCTCTTCTCAAGGCAGGGACGTCGGTAACGTCGGTGTCCAGGAATACCTCATCCTCCTCCTCTGCTTCCCCCGGCACAGCTTCAACACAGCCCTGACTTGCCTCAGATGATGCACCCTGAGAGCTGAGGTGCCGCCTTGCACTAGCCCTGGACCCCGAACCACTGCCTAATGAAGACCGATAAAATTGTGAAACTGTCGGGCCTTCTGGATTCGATGGAGAGAAAGGCTCCGTGTCCGCATCTGTGTCCGTCTCCTCCTCCATCGCTGGTGGGACCTGATGTTTCAGAGTGTCCAACGATCGTTCCAGAACTAAGATCACCACAATGCTCATGCTGACAAGGGTATTGTCCGCACGGACCATTGTGGTGGCTTCTTCAAAACTGGAAAGGATGGTGCAGAGCTCTTTCACCTGCCTCCACTCTCGGTGGCTCAACACCCTGAGTTCCGCACCGCTGCTTGTCAGGCCATGTGTCACTTCGTACTGCGTAATGGCATTGCGCTGCTGCCACAATCGCTGGAGCATGTGGAGGGTGAAATTCCAGCGTGTTGCCACGTCAACAATGAGACAGTTGATGGAGAGGCCGAGCTGACGCTGCAACGCAGCCAGGCCGGACGAAGAAGGATGCGAACGGCGGAAGTGTGAGCTCAGACCTCGAGCCTTCCTCAGCAGGCAGTCCAGACCCGGGTAGCGCTTTAGAAATTTTTGGACGACAAGGTTCATGACGTGTGCCAGGCAAGGGATGTGCTCCAGCCGACCGATTTTAAGGGCGGCTAGCAGATTTCGACCGTTATCGCACACCACCTTGCTTGGCACAAGGTTCTTGTCACCCAGCCAGCGCTCGGTCTCGTTGCGAAGAGCCGTCCACAGCTCCTGACCTGTGTGTTGACGGTCTCCAAGACAGATTAATTTCAACACGGCCTGGTTTCTCTGGGCACGTGATGCCACCAGAGGACCTTGTGGGAAAGAAACCTGCACCATCCCTGCGGTTTTGAAGAGCGTGCGCCGAGCCTGAGAGCTACCTTTACCACCATAGACATCCACCCAGTGAGCTGTCACAGAGATATAGCGGCCTTGGCCGTGCTTACTAGTCCATGTGTCGGTGGTGAGATGGACTTTGCCAGACACAGATGCAGACAACGCGCTTGAAATTTTAGATGACACGTAGCTGGCCAGGGCAGGGACGGCATTTCTGGAAAAGAAATGCCTGCTCGGCATCTGGTATTGGGGGCAGGCAAGGGCCATGACGTGACGGAACCCATCTGTGCCCAGCAGACGGAAAGGCAACATTTTCAAGGCCAAAAGCCTGGCAATGCCGACATTCAGGCTTTTGGCTTTGGGATGGTTTGGGTTAAAGTGTTTCTTCTGCTCCCAAACCTGGTAGACAGAAGGCTGGCTGCTAGACTGGCCACTGTACGGCGTGCAGGTCGTCAAACTGGTGGAAGGAGAAGGGGTAGGATGGGTCTCTGGTGGTGCTGGTGGTACTCGGGCGACGGTGGAGGCTGAAGCGGAGGCTGATCCTTGATCATGACTCTGAGAGACATGGGCAGCTGAGGAACGCTTGGTGGTGGCGGAGGAGGAGGAGGCGGAGACAGAGGGTGTGACAGTGGTTGGAAGCCCGGCATCGGTGTGGCCTTTTTTGGCCAAGTGTTCCCTCCATTTCAACTCATGCATTCGCTGCATGTGACTAGACATGTTGGTGGTGGTTAAACACCTAAGATTCTTCCCTCTACTGATGCGTTTACGGCAAAGGCGGCATATGACATCACTGGGTGAATCAGAGGCTTGCTCGAAAAAGGCCCAGGCTTGAGAGGTCCTGGACCTTTTCGACGGCGATAAGCGAGGAGCGGTGTTTCCGCTGATCGTGGCTGGCAGAATAATCTCAGCGGACTTGTGCGACCGCCCTCTCCCTTTTTGAGGCGGGAGCCGTACTGACACTACCCCATCGTCTTCCTCCTCGTCCAGTGATGAAGCGCTCGCAAGCAAATTCTGCTGAAAAGACCACGTTGGATCCGCAATGTCGTCATCATCATCATCAACACAGGTGACTTCCTTGTCCTGACATTCTGCATCCTGGAGCTGCGGGCTACAAGCAACAGGCACTGCAAGGCGTTGCCGACCACCCGGGATTTTTGCCGATTGACCGGCTTCCTTCTCCTCCATATAAGTACAAGGTGGGTCTTTGAACAAAAATGGGCTGCGCCAAAGTGAAAACCACCTATTTAACATGTATATGGATAATAAAAGGGGGGTTTTGCACCTATGAAATACACCTGCAATTACTAGCAAATTTCTGGATCCTAATATAAGTACAAGATGGGTCTTTGAACAAAAATGGGCTGTGCCAAAGTGAAAAAACACCTATTTAAAATTGAGACGGATAAGAAAAGGTGGGTTTTGCACTAATGAAATACAACAGCAGTTACTAGAAAATGTCTGTATCCTAATGTAAGTACAAGGTGGGTCTTTGAACAAAACTGGGCTGCACAAAATAAAAGGTACTATTTCACCTCAGGTGCAAGGTGTGCTGGTCAAAAACTGGAAAAAAAGCCATTTAAATGCAGGTTCAAAGCAGAGTCGGGGCTGCACAATCTACACTCTCCTTTCAAACGCCTGCCTGCCTGTCTGTGTTCGCCTGCACACACCCCCGCGGCTGTATAGCGCTAGATGCTTCTTTAAAAAGTCTCTGTCTAACTAACAGAGCTGAAATTCTCTAATCTACCTATGTTCTAATGTTCACAGCTAAAAGCATAGTTGTCTGTGTGAATAAAGAGAACTGTGTCTCAGAGCTGAGCTGAGCTGTATTGAGGAGAGATATGGCACACGTCCTGCTCTCATGAGAGACACTGTAACAATGATGAAGAACAGGAAACGCTGTTCTATGCAAAACGAGGTCATGTTATTTTTCCAGCCAATGACAACCATACACATCACAGTCATGACGTCGCACTCCCAGCTCACCCTGCTCTATGCTCTAAGCTGATTTGCTGGCCGCCAAAATTACAGGAAGCACCGAAAGTGGCGCCATAGTAATAGATTATGCGCAGATTCTCACCTAAATTCTCGCGTGATCAGAAATTTCCGATCAACCTAAAAACCGTGCCGATTTAAACTTTGTCGATTATAATCGCTCATCCCTAGACATTATTCATAACAGACAGGCCATCTTTATGGCTCTCCCACTTATTTACATTAGTCACCTCAGTCACATTTTTAACAGTAGGTGCAGCGGACATCTGGCTGCTAAAAGCACCCACCTGCAGGTGGCTACAAACCACAGCACATACCACCTCCAACACCTGTAAGGAAAATTTATCAGCTGCCTCAGAACTAGGCACCTCTTTACTATCTGAGGATTTAAATATACCCACCTCCCCCTCACTAGGGTTTAAGCATACACCCACCTCAGTGTTGTCTAGCAGCTCACTCTTTACATCACAGCAGTCCTTGTGGCCATTGCAGTAAAACCTACTGGAAACACAGCAACCATTGGAGCATGTGACCTCCGCTGTACCACAAGTCCCAGCCAGACATATCTCTTCATTCCCTGCAGTGTCACAATCCAGATCCCAGATCCCCTTCTCTGTAATACACTGATCAGGTTGCACACAAAATCTGCCTCAGCACACGTTTGCTTTACACAGGTTTTTTCATCACTCCCATTTGAATAATCAACACCATCATTACACTGCAGCATTGACATACTACAGTGTCCACTTCCACACTGCAAATGAGACTCTTCACAGAGTCTTTTTTTTTCACGGTCACTAACCGACCCACTCACACTCATAGTCTCCTCATACATCACCATAGAGCAATCATTTCCAGGGTTTGCGTTCTTCCTTTCAAGCAACATATCAGGACCAAACTGGGGACCCTCAATCACTGGACCCACATTACTTGCACTACTTCTGCTGTTGTCCACCATTACCACTAGGGGCGCACCTGCAACTTGCATGTTACCTTCACGTACACACAGT
Organism: Phyllomedusa bahiana; assembly: GCA_025379985.1. NCBI lineage: Eukaryota > Metazoa > Chordata > Amphibia > Anura > Hylidae > Phyllomedusa > Phyllomedusa bahiana. The sequence goes on from JAODAL010000428.1 coordinate 48,687, forward strand.
GCACTGGGGTCATGGGTAGATACATTTACTGACGGGAAACCAGACAATTCACGCACAGCTGCTGGGAACTCATATTCATAGGTTTTCACCACAGGACACACATCCTCTGTGATACTCCCAGCACTGTTAACCACGATCTCTAAGGGCACACTTGAGCTAATCTGGTCTATAGCTGGAGCTGGTTTTTCTGCAAAAGCTAATTCACTAACTCTGCAGCTACTGCACCCCTAGCCCTGACAGCCATGACCTCCAGGGGCAGACTTGAGCTGCTCTCTGCTACAGAACCTCTAGCCGCTTGTTCACATAGGGATGCAGTAACTGGAGCTGACTCTGTGACCCAGCTACACTTCCCCTGCTCAGGTAGTGGAACCAAGCTGTTTAGTACAGAGTCCTGCTGCTCTCAGCTCTCTTTTCCTGCACAGGCAGCATGTCTGGGCCTCTGCTTGATCCAACCTGGTTGTCACACAACCCATGCCTGGCAGTCCCAAAACAGGTGTCACCCGCAATAAACCCCACTGGAGCAGTCTTACCAGGTCTGTGACGGGTCTCCACGCTGGGTATGGTGTTTGGGTTTGCTCTGGAACTCTCCTGCTGACTGTTCTCATCAGCTATGGGTGGTGCTTCATCCACCTGGAACTCTAGGGCTTGCACATGCAACCTCTCTGGCATCTTCCTCCTGAGAGGGCAGTCAGGAGCACATCCTGCTGATCTGTGGCACCTCCAACACGGATCCCTCTGCTGGACGGTGGTAGCAGGCTCCTGCTGATGAAGGTGGTTGCCCACGGCAGCCGTCTTTTCCTGCTTGGACTCTGCACCTCCAGCCTGCAAGACTGCTTGTATTGTGGCGAGTCCACCTTTCTCAGACTGTGGATAGGGTTCATAATGGCTTTTAACACCTCATGGTCTGCCTTCAACTTTGCTTGGAGCTTTTCAGTCTCCCTTCTCATGGTGGCAGTCAGCTGCTCAGACTACTTCATAGAATGCATCAGCTGGGCAAGGAGTTCCTCCATGACCAAACAAAACAATTTCAGGTAGCAACACAGTCTTTTAAACAGCACAGACTGTATACCTGGGTTTGTCCTCCTCTCTCCACTGAGCACACAGTCTCTCACCCCACAGAACTCAGCCTGTTTGCGGGTGTGTCTCTTTTTAGAAAAACCCTTGCTCACACTGGTAAAATTCAGCAGTCCTATATAAATTGCAGCAGTCCTATGTACTTTTCAATATCTTCCTGCATGACTTTGTGCACTGCACCAATCTTGCCTGTTAGTGCCAATAATGCCCGCATCCTCCACCATATGTGACGCACTCACATACGTTTGGCCGCCATCTTGGACCAGCTTAGGGGGTCGTTGCTCACAGGATCGCCGTCTTTCATAGATCGGTATTGACACATCCAATATAAGGCACTCCGGCTGCAGGCTTTTGGGTTTCACTGGCCTCAATCAGTTTTATTATTCAAGCAGGTTACACAAAAACATACAAATAAATCAAAACCTAGGCCATCTGGCCACTAACTAACATATGACATAGACCCTATCTATCGGTAGTCTGGACCTAACGTCCAGCATCAAACACACGGTACTCTCCGGTACAGTATCGGCTTCCCTCAAGCCTCTGGGGGGGGCCAGAGCCTCTCTCCAGCTCTGCTGCTCCAACTTCCAGGTAGCAGGCCACGCCCCCTGATCACCTGGAGAGACAGGCTTTTTATAGGCCTGGTAAATCCCGGAACTGGAACGTGGGAACATGGGAACAGCCACCCACCCAATTGCAGCTGTTCCGGGAAAGCCAACCCATAATGGCTGGACATCAGCCATACTACATATGAGTGTCAGCAACCTAATGTTGCTGACCGACATCACCTGGCTTCCCCCACCGAGACCATGCCCTCGGTGGCACGTTTCTACCAGGTCCCCTGACATACGCCATCTAGTGGAAGCACCATGCAACCGCCTAAGGTCGCCCTGCCACAAATCGAACTAGAACTTTTTACTGTTCGCTCAACACTACTGATTATGCTAAGAGACAATGAAATAATGGATATATGAATTGTTTCATAGTGCATTTCTGCTACAATTAGTATACATGAAAATGTGAGGATCTTAGCACACATATTTGATCAAAACTGTGAGGGCTCATCCACCAGCGGTACAAATCGGCGGTGGTGAGATGTTTTTTAGCATAGGTCCTCCTCTAAACGGAAGTCACCTTGCCGCAGACGGACGGACCCCAGTGCCTCTCCTAAGGGCAGATGACTGCCTGGGGCACTGACTGCAGTGAAAGGAGGGGCACCACGAGTGGTCCTGAGCCACACCCTCCTTAAAAAACAGCTCTAGGACATTACAGGTTTGATGAAACCTGTTTTGTGTTGGTAGGAGCTAAAGAACCAGGGAAGTCATGTGACTGTGATGTCACCTCAGGTCCGAAACTACAAGTCCCAACATCTAGATCCTACACCCATGTATTAATCAGATTAGTACATGTAGCTGTACACTCGCATCAGAGTCATCTGTCTATGCAAGAAAAAAAAATTCTCCCCTCACCCAGTGCTACAGAGGAAACATCTTTGTTCAGAAGGGACAGAAAGAAAGCAGAAAACCTTCCTCCGATTCCAGCATCGCGTATCCCAGGTTTTCTGTTTTCACTCTGTGACTTCTGAACATGGACATCACCCCTGCTACACTGGACGAGGGGAGATTTTCTTTTTTCTTGCATAGATAGATGACTCTAGGTAGGAATTTTTGCCCATTCTACTTGACAGAACTGGTGTAACTGAGCCAGGTTTGTAGGCTGCCTTGCTCGCACCTGCCTTCTCAGCCTTGTCCATAAATTTTCAATAGGATTGAGAGCAGCGCTTTGTGGTGGCCCCTCAAAACATTGACTTGGTTGTCCTTAAAGGGGTTGTATCATTTCATTAAATGGTCTTCAGAATAAGGGGACAGTGAAAACAAGTAACTTTGCAATTAGATGTCATTAGCAAAGCTATTTTGTTATCACAGTATCCCTTATCTTCTGTTTCTGTTTACACTGATCTCCAGTCCTGGTCGGATCCGTCCTTCTTGCATTTCACTAGCTGAGAGCTCTGTTCATCCCCCGATCGGCTGTATTCACAGAGCTTGCATTCCTGCCTCTCACTCAAAGTAAGGGAACGGCACATTTTCACTCTGCACAGCCAGAAGAAACAGAATAACACTGCAGGGATTGACAATCAGGAAACAGCACAGTTGTGTGTCGATCCCTGCCTCTCCTGCATAGAAGAGAGATCTGTGCCGTTCATAGAAAGCTGGATCAACTGTAACAAATCTCCAGCTGTGAGAGAAGAGATCAGTGCTCAGTCTAGATTGAATGCAGCCTGTGGTATGTATGCAGCTCTTACAAAATAAGACTGAAAGGGAGAGACACAGTGACATGTGGACTCAGAGATGGGGGGGGGAGAGTCTCTGGAGCCAGCATAAACAGTGAAGGGGGGATGATGTCACTCAGCTGGGAGGGGAAGAAATGCCCCTGCATTTCTAGAGTTGAGAAGCTGAGAGCAGTATGAATCAGCTGAACTAAAGAAGCGATACATCCCCTTTAAGCCACTTTGCAATCAGTTTGGCAGTATGCTTCAGGTCATTGTCCACTTGGGAGACCCATTTCCGCCCAAGCTTTAACTTCCTGGCTGATGTCTTGAGATGTTGTTTCAGTATTGTCGCATAATCTTCTTTCCTCATGATGCCATCTATTTTGTGAAGTGCACTAGTCCTTCCTGTAGCAAAACAACTCTACAGCACGATGCTGCCACCCCTGTGTTTCAAAGTTGGGATGGTGTTCTTACGCTTCAAAGCTGCTCCCTTTTTCCTCCAAACATAACAATGGTCATTATGGCCAATCAGTTAAATTTTAGTTTTGTCAGACCACAGGACATGGCTCCAAAATTGTAGGTCTTTGTTCCTTTGTGCATTTGCAAACATTAATCTGGCTTTTATATGTTTCTTTTGGAGTAATGGCTTCTTCCTGGTAGCTCATGTTGATACAGTACTCGTTTCACTGTGGAAAACGACACAATCTTACCAGCTTCCGCCATCATCTTCACCAAGTCTTTTGCTTTTGTTATTGGGTTGATATGTACACGTTGGACTAAAGTACGTTCATCTCTGAGACACAGAACCCATCTCCTTCCTGAGCGGTATGATGGCTGGACATTCCCATCTTGTTTGTACTTGAGTATAATTGTTTGTACAGATGAAGGAGGCACCTTCAGGTATCTGGAAATTGCATCCAAGGATGAACCAGACTTGTGCAAGTCCAAAATTCTCTTCCTGATATCTTTGTTGATTTCTTTAGACTTTCTTATGATGTTACACACAGAAATAGGGTGTTTCTGGTGTGCATTAAAAATACATCCACAGGTGTGTCTCTGTTTAACTCCGATGTTGCCAATAAACCTATCAGAAGCTTCCAACGACATGACAACATCAGATCGGCTGCCCCAAATTGTTTGAGGACACAGTAATCCTAGTGTATATAAACTTTTGGCTTTGCAGAAAACAATAAAAATGCCTTAAAAATTATCTCTCATTATTCTGGCATTTGTCAAATATAAATAAGTTTGGTAATCCTAATTGACCTAAAACGGGTAAGGTTTATTCTTTCATGTCAGATAGTGAGAAAAACATGCATAAGTGTCTTTTTATATAATGTCTGTAAACTTCTGGTTTCAACTGTATGTATGTAAAAATCCTCCCCCTGTGTGTTACATACGTGTACTAATCTTGTTAGTCTATGGGTGTATAATGTGATGCTTTGGCCCTGGTTGGCTTTCTTCCAGTCACAGCCAGGCTTTCCCACACTCCTTTAGTGGCGTTGCATGTTATACACTGCAGACGTTTGCACATGAGCCATCAGACGCTCTTCCTACAGATATGACTAGAATAAAGCCAACCCAGGCCGAGATGTTGAACGTGTAAGATTTGTTACTTAAAAAATGTACCTGTTTTGACTTTTATACAAATTAAACTTAAAAAACCTATAGAACCGGTCTTGTTCATAATCTGGGCACTGCCTGTATTATTAAAGGGAAAACAAACTAAAATAAAAAATACATAAAAATAACATTACTAAAAACAAGGCAACATATTAGTAAAATAAACAAGAAAATAAACAAGAAAATGATCTAGAAGTAAGAGGAGGGGCGGCCCGGTCAGGTAGTGGTTATTGATGATGGGGGAAATGGGATGGTGATGATCTTTTTTTCCCCTCTCTGAGTGCATTTTAGCCTAAGAACATACCTGATGGACCCCCACTGTTTTATTGAGAATGTGTCCTCAGAAAATCAGGTTTTTATGTATACTAAATGTAGCAGAAATACACTTTAAAAATAATTCATATATTCATTGTTTAACTGTCTCATGGCGTTTGTGTAGTGCTGCTGATCAGTTTTTGTATTGTTTTGCTGATCAATTTTTAAATTTTTTGGACTATCAGACATTTATGTTATATCCTATTAATATGTCATAAATGTCTGAGATGGGAGCACCTCTTTAGCATAGACCCAGAAGTATATTATGAGCAAGGAGGAAGTTCTGTCTAAGGGAATAGCAAAATCAGAGCTCCTCGCATGACTCCATGCAGCTAATGCACAAAAGACACTGAGCTTAATGTTATCTTGAATATACTGTACCTATAGTGGACACAGTTTATTATAAATGATTGGTAAGGGACCTTACATGATTACATTATCTAGCAATAAGGTACTATAATATCATAATAACTAATGCATTGTGGATGAATGACTGGATGAATAAATCAAATCTGTATGTATAAATTTATTAATAAATATAAAATTTGCTGTACAGTTGAGCATTAACAGATTACCATAATTTATATTGGGTATTCTTCAACTAGTCTAACAACTACAGTATTTATGACACTCAGTAGCAGCATTTAGTATACAGGAACTAATGTGTGTTTAGCCTGCTCTGAGTAATAAATCTATTGACAATGTCAAATGGGACTGGTGCTTTTGTTGTTCCACTGGTGTGGTCTTCTCCAGATGGAGCTGCCACCAGCATATGTGTAATGTTTTGCTTTTGTAAGAGTTCAAGCTGCGGTGGTAGGTCTTCTCATTCTGTTGCCTAGAGCTAAGCTTAAGTGAGAGGACCACCAAATGTGACTTATGTTACACTCAACCCCATCATCTGGGCAAAAAGTTTATACCATTCCTTGTGGCAACTTTATCTGGTAACTTGATTCCTATATGAAAAGTCAGACATGCCTTTAAAGGGAACCTGTCACATAGGTTATGCCACCCTTGCTGAGGACAGCACAAGCTAGTGATAGACATGCTGTTTCCAGCGCTGTGTCTCTTATTCTGTAAAATGCAGGAGTTTCAGAGCATTTACTGCTCATATCTGGCAGTTTGCAGTCTGCTCTGCCAGAGGTGAGTCCAGCTTATTCATGAGTGGATTAAATTCCCGCCCACCCATCGTTAGCTCTGCCCACAGCTGATTCTGCTTATAACTGTAAATAGGAAGAAACCTGTCAACAAATGGCAGATGGGTGGGGTTAACAGCAGGTGGGCCGGGATAACACCCACTCATGAATAAACTGGACTCTACTCTGGCAGAACAGGCTGCAATCGTGGCCCTTATTTACTAATGTAGTTAAAATAGCCACCGTTTTGGCACAGCATGTCCCAGGCACATTTATTATGAGTTGAAGACAATTTCTGCACACTGCTCGACAGGTGGACATAGTTTACAAAAAAAGTAGGTTTGACCTCACAGAAAAGTGGCCGTATTTATGATGTAACACGCTGCTCCAAAAATGCACCAAAATTCTGGCGCAGAAAATAGGTAAAAAAAACCTGGTCTGGAAAGTTAGACAGTTCTAAAGCTGAACCAATTTATTAAGTAGTATGACAGTGATACTAAATGAGGGTCAGTATGTCTGTCATTAGCTTGTGCTGTCTTCAGCAAGAGCAGCATAACCAAAGTGACAGGTTCCATTTGTTTTCAGAAGGCTGTATAAAATATTACACAAGGATTTTCAAATGCAGGCCAGACCACCATTGAGGGATTTGTATCCAGTAAGGGTGCTTTCACAGGGTGCGGTTTTGTTGCATGATCAATTACTGTGTTTAGAATCCGCAAGTTTTCAAGCACAATAATTGATTAGTCCCTTGTAACACCTTTCTAAATAGTTTAGATAACTGAAATAAGCTTGCTGGTAATAAAGGCAGTTTCATTGCTGTGCAGTACTGTAAGTGACAAAATGCACCAAAATCGCACTGTGTGAAAGTACCCTAATTCAAGTGGGGAAAAAAAACGCAGCACAAAACCACCAAAACCGCACTGTGTGAAAGCACCCTAGGGATTTGAGAGCTGATTCCCAATCTTCCAATGAGTGCTTTGGAAAATATTGACGCCCCAAACTCAACTCATGAAATGTCTATCTTTGAGAGTTGAAAGTTGGGGGATCTCAAGGCAGTGAACCAGTTTCCAGACACAGATCTATCTATTTGGCACAATCATCTTATTTTTTTTCTAATGACCAGTGCTGAAAAGGTCTTGTCCGAGACCTGCTGTTTCAGTTTTTGCCTTTGTGCATTTTTTCAGTCATAACTTTTTTTATTTTATTGTTATTGTTTATTTTAAGTTTACATATACATTTCTGCATAATTAATTTTTTGTGTGCATGAATATAGAAAATGTCACCAAGAGTATTCACATATACGAGGTGAAGGGCAGATACATGCCACCGAGAAACCTGGTCTCCGTGAGTTAGGAGCAGTGTTTATTTGTGTCAGCTGCAGTAGTAGCTGACACCTATTGTACAATTAGTATAGCTGTTTGCAAACATCTCAGTCTGGGACGACTGCTCCCCGTGTTCCAGGGCAGGGTTTAGCTGGCCTATATAAAGTCAGCTGGTCAGCTGACTTGGTCTGCTATACAAGTCGAGGTGTTTGGGTCTAAAAGGCTATACCAGGAGATGAGCAGGGTCTCCAACTTGGTTTTGCTGTTACTGAGGTAATAGTAAGGAAAAACCGACTACTGGTTTTGTTTGCCACCTGTCATTTATACTGCTGTTGCTAATAAATACCAGATGAGTACCGTGCTTGGACCTCAAAAGGCTGTCTGTGTCTCTATTCCCACACACTTTGCTTGATATACACAGTCCCAAGGTTACAAACAGGATGGTGACTGTAGGTTTGTTCTTAAGTTGAATTTGTATGTAAGTCACAACAGGTACATTTATTACATTTAAAACCAGCAATTTTTTTTTTTTAGTTTTCGATTGTGCATGGAAGGGTTAACACTCCTTTTACATTTGTTTTGCTGTCTGTGCCCCTATTTAGAAGATTTCACCTATCTTTCTTTCTCATGTGCTGCTCTGGCACTTGTAGTTCCACTGCTACTAGCTGCTGTGGAACATAGAACTACAAGTGCTAGCATGACCCAGTACGTGATGTCTGCACACTGAGCTACGCCCTATAAGTCTTTGTTTGTAACAAGGAGGTGGAAGTAAGTCAGAACGATGTAAGTCGGGGACCGCATATATATATATATATATATATATATATATATATATATATATATATATATATATATATATATATATATATATATATATTAGGTATCTACAACCATAATAACCTGAATAATTATTTTTACAGGTCATTTAATGTATTAATATAATAATTTATGCTATATAATTTATAATAATATAATAATTTATAATATAATAATTTATGTCACTATGACACAGACTACTGTTAGAGCAACACATTGTGTACCCTAACAGTAGGTTTAGGTCCCCGTGGCTTACTGCGGAAGGTTTCCCCAGGCTATGATGAAGTCGCTGGGAAATAAGGTGAACTAATCGGAGGGGGATCCTCCTTTGATTACAATCGGTTGGGATTGGATTTTCCTTGCATCCCTGCCATGGTCAAAGGCTGCCCCAAGAATGGATTGTTTAGTTACAGCTCCATTCTTGGTGCAATGAGATGCAACAACCCTCTTCCAATACTGCAATGTTGGCAAAAGAACTCATTGTTGACTGGGAACCTGCACCATCTAACTTTAAAAGACAGTGAGCGGTCATTAATGGACTAAGCAATCATTTCTATATAACCTTCATAATGCATATGTGCATGTAAATAAAAAATAAGTTAGGAAGGATATTATACAGTTAAGTATCAGAATACATAACTATGAACAGGTTAAAACTAAATGATGAAGTGGTTAATAATATACATTCATTGTATTTAAGTAGAATAATTGATGGATAAATGTAAATGTATGCACAATGGGGAATATTTTCATATTTTTTTTAAAATTTCAGGATGTTCACAATTTATAGCATTTATCCAATTAGGATTCATATAATGTATTGACTCATTAGTAGGTAAAACTTAAGCAGTGCTCCCAATGTTTTGGAATAAGAGTTAAATATCTAAATTGAAGACACAGCTTCACTCAACAAGTCCGGAGCTGAGTCAAATAAAGCTGTGTTTACTTTTTAGCCCCTAGCAGTAACAAGAATGCAACCCACACACGTCCAGCACCCAAGTCACATCTATGTAATACCCAAATATAGGCCTCACTAAGGTAAAGAGGTTATCTTCTTAACTGGCTATGTTATGTATAATTTATATACAGACTTATGATTAATACTTATGTTTGTTAATTCACAATCGTGAGAAAAACACATTGGGGCACATTTATCAAGGCACAGTTTGCACCAAAAATAATGGCCTATCTACTTTGCCAGGGGCGTAGCTACAGGGGGTGCAGAGGTAGCAGTCGCTACCAGGCCCAGCAGCCCAAGGGGGCACAAAAGCCCTTCTCCTATATAAGGAGATCCCAGCATTGTAAATGGCACATGGCAGCTGGGGGGCCCTATTTCACTTTTTGCACTAGGGCCCAGGCGCTTCAGATTACGCCTCTGTACTTTGCATCACATTTGTTATGTGTTTTAGACAGTTTCTAGACAGTTTTCTGCACCTCGACAGACAAAAGGGGCGTGGCATTGGTACAAGCAGGCGTGTCTTAGTGATCGGTGCCGTGCCACAAAACTTTGGCACAGTTGGTGTCATAAAGTAAGCTAACTTATAAAAGGTGTAAAGTTAGATTAGACAATTATGACATGCACCAGATTTATCAACACTATGATTAATGTGACGCATTGTAAGACTGTCTAGTCTAGCTAAGAGTTAGACAGTATTGATAAATCTGTCCCATTGTTGAAAGGACATGACTGGGTTTGTAGGTTGCAATATAAATAGTTAACTGTAGTTTATTATTCTCATTTAGCTAAAGTTCCTTAAAAACTAAAAGTTTTTGATCAAACAGAACATGTGACATCTGACCAACTGTTTGCTATAGTCAAGCATGCTGACATGTGAAGACTGAGGTTATGGATTAAAATATCCGCTTTGGTGCATTCAAATAAAAGAGCTCTTTTACATGGGCTAATGATTGGGAACAAACATTCTTATGAACATTTGATCAGATGATCACTGGCAACTGTAAACCCATTAAAGGAATATTCTCACCACATTGATTAGCTTTAACCCCTTACTGAAACAGGATGTATTGGTATGTTCTGGTGTTGATAAGGTCCTATGTATTCCCGCTAACAGCAGGGAACAGAGCCGGTGATCACCATCTAAATGAATAAGAGACGATGCCGTGCACCTTTCCTCACTCTGTTAACATGGTGACTGGAAGCCATGTGGTCGTTTCTCCGGACAGAAAGTAATAAAACCACTATTTTTGTAAATCTATTTGTATTGTTTATACACACAGATGGCTGTACTGACAATCAAGCCCCCTAGTGGTCAAGAAATTAATGTTACAGTAAAAAAAAAATTAAAATTGAACAGTATAAAAATGTATTAAAAATATTTAAAGTTAAAATCTTTTGCCATTTAAAAAAAATAATAAAAAAGTTACACATACTTGGTATTACCGTGCCCGTAAAAGGCCAATCTATCAAAATATAACATTGTTTATCCAGTACGTTGAAAGCCGTAGAAGAAAAAAAATTACAAATGCCAAAATTTTCATGTCCCCTAAAAACTAGAATAAAAAGTGATCAGAAAGTCACATCTATCCCAAAATGATACCAATAAATACACTTCAGTCTGCAAAAAATGCAGCATCACTCAGGTCCATAGTTATTGGTCGCAGAAAATGGCGCTGCAGTGCAAATTTAAAAAGTAGAGAATGTTTGAATTTTTTACAGTTCTAAAACATAACGAAAACCCCCCATATTTCATACTGCTGGAATCATATCAACCTGCAGAATACAGATAACACATATTTTATTCCGAAGAGTGAATGCCGTGAAAACAAGACCTCCACAAACATGGTGCAAGTACATTTCATTTTTTTCACATTTCACCTCTCTTAGAATTTTTTTTTCGGGTTATTTCGGTTTCCCAGTATATTCTATGGTACAGTCAATAGAACCATTACAAAGGAACTCTCAACATAAAAGCCCTCATATGCCTATGTAGATGAAAATTACAAAACTCATGGCTGTTGAAAGGTGGAGAAGAAAAAAATAAAGAGCCATAGTATTATGATCGGCTGTCAGGAAGAGGTTAAACATGCAGGCAAAGATACATAAATACTATTACTAAATACGTTGCTGTTCTGGCTTTGCTTTATTTCAGAATTAGAGCAGTTCTTATATCCTGCTGTGGTATACATGCTTCCCTAGTTGAAAACCACCTTACTTTGCTCTAGCATAGTTGGTCAGGATGGTGACATCACTCCCTGCTGTATCTTATCAGCAGCACAGCAGCTTGTTTATCTTTCTTACTATCAAATTTTAACCCTTTAGAGTTCTGTAGCTTTCTGTCCTGCAGTTAAAATCCCTCTATCACCAATGCCCCTCTAACAGGCTCAGCTAGGAATAACAGAGCTGAAATGTCAGTCACTTCTATAGAACCACCCATAGCCTGAACAGAAAGTTGGAGTCTAAAGCTGAGTGTGTCATGCACACAGTTGTATTTCAGCAGTGTGTAGCTGTAGCAGGACTTCCATGAAGTTTTTTCTATTGTATCACTTTATGCGTCTGACTTTAAACCAAAACATACAGGAGTTTTTTACTTTTTTGTTGGATTCTGTATAAATCTAACAAAATAAATTGTAAATTGTTCTATCAGATGCTGTATATGCAGAGGCGTTATTCTAACATACGGCACCTGTGACTATGTGGTTTTATGCTTTATCCATGCATTGCCATTCAGGATTAGTGCACTCTGCTGTGTGCATGAGCCAGAATGCTGGATTTACACCTGTAGTTTTTGTTGTAGTTTTCACTGTAGTTTTTACACAAGATTTTTTTGGGATAATGTTAATCCTTCCTGCATTTCTTTAGAATTGTAAAGTAGGTTTGGCATTTTTTTAAATATATATAGTACTTTAAAAAAACAAGATACACACTTCTAAACCTGTCTGCAACACCTCATGCAACAATATACATCTGATCTTCTATAGGACCAGTTACTTAAAAAAAATTATAAATAAATAAAAATAATAAAAATTTGCCACGATGACAGCAAAAAATGCATATTATGGTACGAGTATAGCCCTCACAGCCTCCAAGACATTTTCATTGAAAATAAGATCATATAATCATGTGTAATATCATAGAAGTGGCCTCTCGATTACTATTTGTTAGTGTTGTACTTTATATTTGGGTTTGGCACAAAAAAAGCAGGCCAGAACATCACCCTACCCATCAACAACAATTAAGTGGCCTGCCAGTCAGACTGGCAATACAATGCCCATTATTCATCAGCATACCTCCAAAGTAGCCCTATTTCGGAGGGACAGTCCCTATGTTAACCCTTGTCCCTTTGTCCCTCTTTGCTCTATAAGTATCCCTCTTTTTCATTTGAGAAATAGATTTGCTTCAATAAACTGAATACCTTGCTCTTAAAAGTATCTGATTGCTTCCTCGCTGTATATTACATAACAACTTACTTAATATTCCATTATTGGATACAATGCAATCCTGAAAATGTCTCCCTTTTTGGCGAGACTAAAAAGTTGGCAGTATGTGTTTGGGCATGGTTAGAGGCATGACAATCTCTAAAATTTGGGAGGTATGCATCAGATATAGCCAGGATTGCTATTGGGCCTCTCATCGAGGCAACACTACTGTTTAGAATACCTTTTAGGAGAACACAGAATAAACTTATAGGGGGACATGTATGAAAACTGTATGAGACTTTCTTTGTTGCCCATAGCAACCAATCAGAGCTCCCCTTTCATTACATATAGTGCTCTAAAATAATGAAAGGGGCGCTCTGATTGGTTGTGATATGCAACAAATAAAGTCTTACACCTAGACAGTTTTCATACGTGATATTCCAATAACAGTGGCACACTATAAACTGAAGCAATATCAAAGGGGACATAGGAATTTTGAAAAAAGGATTTCTGCTATCTAGGATATATGAAAAGTTTTTTGAGATTCTCAGTTCACACTTTTGATCAAAACTGCTTAAGCCACCTTCAACGGGATCTCAAGGCAGGTGGTCCTACACTATTGATTCCTACACTATTGATACCTCTCGTTTGGGTCCTATTCAGACCTCCATAATCCAGGGAATGAAGGAACCAGCTTACAAGTTACACTGCACTGATTAAAAAGCCATGTCAAGGTGGGTGGAGTGCAAAAAACCAAAATGGAGGCAGCCACTCCTCCAAACTCAAACTAAAAGCAATATATGGTTATGCACATCCCAAAAAACATTTTTGAAAGAAATAAACATAGGTGCAACACTGGTGCGGCTGTAGTATACATATTCCAATAACAGTGGCACACTATAAACTGAAGCACTATCAAAGGGGACATAGGAATTTTGAAAAAAGCATTTCTGCTATCTAGGATATATGAAAAAATGTTTTTTTGGATGTGCATAACCATATATTGCTTTTAGTTTTCACACGTGAGTCCTATAGAGTCCAAACTTTCTTCTCTGCTAGAGCATGATAAATAAATCTGCCAAGCTTCAGTAGATAGATCATCAGATTTGTAGCTACAGATAAGGATACACTGTATGTATATCGATAATCTGGGATGATCAATGATTTGAGGATAACATAGATGTAGGGTGAGAGTGCAGAGGAAATGTGACCTATTAAAAACATGTTCAGTACAAGAGCAGCTGAAAAAGCAAGGTTATCTTACACTCCAAAGCTAAGAGGTCATTTGACCAAAGTTATTCCTGTGGTCACCACATATAAGAAAGCGTGTACAATCAATGCAATGTGACAGCTGACAGCAACCAAGAAAAGGAATGTTAACATCCCGGGCGACATGTATGAACGGGGTTGCACCAGTTTTCTGGCGTGCTTTGAGCCAAAAAAGTTCTGTTCTATAGATTTATGAACAGTCTTATGCCAAAACTTATTCTGCGATGGACACAATAGTTTTGAATGCGCTAATTATGCACCACAAATATGCTACACAAGACATTATATGCACCAGATTTATGAACCCACATGCAAAACTTTCATACATTTGGGTGCCTTCCACAATAAGGGTATGTTCACATGGCGTTTTTGGATCCGCTTTTAGATGCGTGTTTGGATTCATGTTTCAGACCCAAACACGCATCTAACAATGTGCAGTGTGATTTACATTGCTTTCACCGGAAAACATGCATCGGCGTTCATACGTCTGATCGTCGATGAGTGTTTTACATGTATCTTTTTGGATTCATTCAAAGAATTGTCATGTCAGTTCTTGAGCCGTTTGATGCAGCAGACATCCTATTTAAAACTACAGGGTGTGATCCTGCTGCATCCAACACGCATCCAAACACACACTTGCATGTTGGATGGGTTTTAGACATACATGCCAACTCTCCCGCTTTTGGCGGGGGGGTTCCCGCTAATGGGGGTCACACCCCATCACCCCGACAGAGTCAGCGAACCTCCCGCCGCCAGCAGGCATCGGGGGTTCTTTAAATGACAGCGCCGCGGCTGCTCACCCAACCGGCGAGTCTCACTGTGCAGAGAGGAGGAAGGAGGGATCGTTCCCCTCCTCCCTTCTCCCCCTTTATGCACAGCGCCCGGTGGGCACTGTACATACACCTCAGTGTCGCAGGGGGTGTGATGCGCGGCTGCACTCACATCCCCTGAGATGCTGAGACTACGCAGTCGGCAGCCTCCGGACATGGCCGCGCTGCAAGGAGCCTGGTGAGGTAAGTAGATTTTATTATTTTATTTTTATTAGCTATGGGGGGCACTGTCTGGCTAATGGGGGCAGCTACCTGACTACAAGGGGAAATACCTGACTACAAGGGGCACTGTCTGGCTAATGGGGGCACTGTCTGGCTAATGGGGGCAGATACCTGACTACAAAAGGCAATACCTGGCTACAAGGGGCACTGTCTGGTTAATGGGGGCATCTACCCGACTACAAGGGGCAATACCTGGCTACAAGGGGTACTGTTTGGCTAATGGGGGCACTGTCTGGCTAATGGCGGTACTGTCTGGCTAATGGGGGCATCTACCTGGCTACAAGGGGCAATACCTGGCTAATGGAGGCAATATCTGGCTACAAGGGGCACTGTTTGGCTAATGGGGGCACTGTCTGGCTAATGGGGGTACTGACTGGCTAATGGGGGCATCTACCCGACTACAAGGGGCAATACCTGGCTACAAGGGCACTGTCTGGCTAATGGGGGCATCTACCTGACTACAAGGGGCAATACCTGGCTACAAGAGGCACTGTCTGGCTAATAGGGGCATCTACCTGACTACAAGGGGCAATACCTGGCAACAAGGGGCACTGTTTGGCTAATGGGGGAACTGTCTGGCTAATGGGGGTACTGTCTGGCTAATAGGGGCATCTACCTGGCTACAAGGGGCAATACCTGGCTAATGGAGGCAATACCTGGCTACAAGTGGACACTACCTGGCTACAAGAGGCAATACGTGGCTACAAGTGGGCGATACCTGACCTTAGGGGGCAATACCTGGCTACAAGGGGCACTACCTGGCAACAAGAGGGCACTACCTAGTATGGTTTTAGATACGTTTGACGCAGCGCTTTAGAATGTGTTTTTTGGATCCAAAACGGATTCAAAAATTCTATGTGAACAAACCCTTAGAGCCAGTTAGAACAGGCAAGTCGGCGCCAAGTTCATACATATCACCCTTTGTACTTTTCACTGTCTAGTTTCTAGAATTTTTGGATTGTTGCATTGTAAGTCATAGGCACTAAGAGGAAAAAGGCATCAATAATGTATAACCCCTGGCAAAGATGATGAAATAACCAGTCTTAAAGGGTGGTTACCCAGGTCTTTTATTTCATAGCCAATACACAAATCACAGATTAGACATAATTGGTAAAAATTCTGATTTCATGAAACACATCTTAAATAAATAAAAGTAATTAATTTCAAAATGTCATGTCTCCTCATCAAGTAGCAGATCAATTGTGGAATCACTTAGGGCCCCATGTATGAAAACTGTCTAGGTCTAAAACTCACTTTGTTGCTCATAGCAACCAATCAGAGCTCCCCATTCATTTCATATAGTGCTCTAAAAAAAATGAGAGGGGCGCTCTTATTGATTGCTATGGGCACTAAAGAAAGTCTAACACCTAGACAGTTTTAATACATGTGCCCCTTAGGCTAGGTCTACACTACAGTGGACAAAAAACTCACTGAAAACCAAATCGTAAAAACATTGATAAAATTGAGTTTTTTGTCCACTGCCTGTCAAAAGCTGCTGAAAAAAACGTCAGTTTTTGGCGTGTTTTGCCTTTTTTAGCGCTTTTTTTGCACTTTTTTTACACTTTTTTTACAGCATTATATCTGCTGTGGATTTCTTCAAAAAAAGCACCAAAAAACATCCGGTGCTTTACATAGACTCCAACAGTAAATTTTCTGCCCTGCTCTGTTGTTTTTGCAACATGTTTCAACAAACGACCAGCAGCAAGAACGAGCTGAAAAAAAGTTCTGTGGAGACTGCAAGAAAACAAAAAACGCTGAAAAAACGTCCGCTTTTGTATTCATTGGAGACATAGCCTTAGTGCTGAGGAAAAAGTATCGAATCTCAGTTAATTCACTTTAATTCTTCGATGCACAGACTCAACTAATGATAAACGGTATTCTACATCAGGCTCGTTGTGTCTCAGATCAGTTTTGCAGGGTGGATCCTTGTCATAGACCAATTCTTTAATTTCCACCATAAATTTTTGGATAAAGATTCAGACTATGTGCCGGTCACTGATTTGATATGCCTTTCTTGAAGAAAAGCTTTTTGTTTGTGGCAATGTGTACTATTATGAAATATGACTTCATGATCACCAAACCTATTTTCTGTTGATGGGATGAGAAAAGTGTCTAAAATTGTTTATGTACAACTGTACATTGACTGTTAATGTCATATTTGCCTTTGTCCTCGTCATATGTTTCATTAGAATGGCAGCAGATGGGGCGGTACCGGAAGTTGATGGAGTCGGTCGCGTGGTAGATGAGCTCCCGCACCGAGCCGCTAAATATAGCACACCCGGCCACCATTAGCACCCTAAATGGGTAGAAGAAAGCCTCAGCAGCAGGAGAAAAGCTTGGGGAGGCCTCCGACACCCACCGCGACGCTGACAGCGCTGGATAACTTCCTCCTCCGCAGCTCGTCACGCCAGGCGCATCCAGGCCCAGTGGCGCCATTACTGCCCCAGGCTCTCACTTCCCCAGAGCGGAGCTGCGGCGCCCGGATTGCAGAGGATAGCGGAGAGACGCCAACCAGACAAGTCACCAGAGCCCTGAGGGCAGCCCAGACGGGGATGGGCGCCATTGCAGAACGGGCACAAGCCACAGCAGCTGAACAGGTACACGCCGCAGCGGGCACTTCCCCCCCTCCTCCTTGCTGGCTGACCCGCAGTCCCTGCACGGACACTCACCTCCCCAGCCACTATCCAGCGCCATGGCAGCCAAATCGCCCTCGAACGTCCAAGGCAAACACCCAAGCCATCAGACCATGGATGCATCCCCCCTTTGCGTGATATATGCAGGACAGGACAGCCTGGACTCAGGGTCTGCATTCCCATCTCCAGCCAGAGAATCTGTTAATTCAGCCCCATCATGGCAGGGCTCACCTGAACGCCCACCTGCTTCTCCTAGCCCACACAGGGTAGATAATTCCCAGGGGTCTGAGCTCACACGGCACTTCCCCACCAGGGAGGACTGGCAAGCTATGATATCAGAAATTAAACAAGCTTGTAGAGATGAGATCTCAAGCATCAGACAGGACATTAAACAGATTGCATCCAGAGACAAGACATTAGAGGAAGATCATGATAATACCCGTAAATATATTGAGCAAATATACCCTGCAATGCTGGACCAGATCTCTATGGTTAATGGTATGGCCCGCCATCTAGAAGACCTCGATAACAGGGGACGCAGATGCAATATAAAGGTCAGAGGTGTTCCTGAGGCTCAGGGTGAAGAGATGTCAGTCAGTTCTAGATGCCATTTTTAATCAGATTATGGAGTGTTCTCCTCCCTGGTCTTATCAGCTTGAGAGAGCCCATAGAGCGCTTAGGCGCAAATCCACCACATCGTTCCCAAGGGACATTATCTGCTGTTTCCACGACTACAAAGAAAAGGAGGCAGTTATGGAAAGGGCTAGAGGACTGCGCCAGATTAAGTTCCAGGGGTCGAGCATTCAGTTATTTCAGGACTTGTCTTGACATACCCTTCAAAAACGTCGCCATCTTAGGCCGCTTCTTGCCACTCTTAGGGAGAGACGTATTCCATATAGGTGGCTTTTCCCCTTCGCGCTGAGTGCGCGCTTTGATGGGCGCACAGCTACTCTTAAAACACCGCAGGATCTTGCCAGTTTTTGCAAGACGCTACAGATCCCAACTCCGGAGATAGAAGATTGGGAACTAGCTGCCCTCATTCCCACCCTCCCCCCCCCTCCCCGCCGGTGTGGCACCCTTGTGTCCCCCACTAAAGGACACCCCCCCGGGGGTTTCCCCAGCTCGCAAAGCAAGGGTAGCCTCCCCCCTGAATGGGACTTATTTTATGCCGGGTTTTATAATCGTGCCTATAAACTGACTCACTCTTAGCGGACGCTACTCGTGAGGTTACCCAATACTTGAATGGCGGGGTTTTTTTCCACAAGCTTTTTTTTATTCTGATAGGGGTTCTGGGTGTATGTTCCGAAATGGGGGATTAGAAGTTTTTTTTTCTTTTTTACAAAACCTTTTTTTGGATTACCCCGCATGACCCCCCTTGTCGCGCCGTTAGTAGGCGAAAGATCTTTTCCGGTAGGAGGGGGGGTTTTTCCCCATACACCTCTTTCAGGCCCACTGGGGAGTTCCCAAGGGTTTTTTTTTTTTTCCCTTTTCTTTAACTGACCTCCCCCTGCAGCCGGGAGACCCCACACCCCTGGGGAAAATCTTTTCCCCCCTCTTGTGAGCAAAGCAGCTTCTGGTTGTTTAAATTTCCCCCAGTTTAGTTTACTGGTTTCTCTTTAAACCCTGCTTCTGTTGTTCCCCCTTTTTTTGGTGTCTGTGTCTTAAACCCCCCCTCTTGTTTTCTCTTTAGTGTTTTCCCTACTTTGCCCCAACCTCCCCCCCCCCCTTCACCATTGGCTTTCCTGGGGTTCTTTGACGCCCCCCCTTGAATTTTCTTCTTCAAAAAGGGCACTACCAAAAAGGGGGGTCCAAAATCACCACGAATTTAACTAAACTCTAATTAATTTGTTAACCCATTAAATTTTTAACACATTTTCTTCCCTCAAACCCATTCACCAAACCTCAGGGTTTTTTTTTTCCCCCCCCCCCCCCCCCCCCCCCCCCCCCCCAAAAAAACTGGTGTGGTTATTGGGTCATTCTTGCCCCCTGCAGGCCTCTCCCAAATTACCGGGGGGGCGCTACTTTTTCCCCCAACCACTTTTTATGGTAGCCTAGTGTTATGAAAATTTTATGTCCCTAACACTTCACAGATACCCTTCCTGAGTAAAACCCTTGCTGTCCCCTAGGGGGGATTTTAATCTTAGTTTCTCGACATCGGGGGACAGGGCCACCCGAGGCGGGCCCCCCACCCCAGACAGCAATCCGGGGACCCCGTAAAGCAACCGGGCCCCTTTCCCTTTTTTCTATGGAAAAATTGATCCCCCAGGGAGCGGGGTTCACTTTTTACCCCAATTTCCACTGTTCACCCAGGCGGGCTACTTTTTTGGTAAATTGTATCTCCCCGTTGTGAAAGCTCAAAACAGGGGCCAATCACCTGGTCGGATCATGCCCCGGTCATGTCGGCTTGATTCCGGGAAAAACCCCCTTTCCATTTGGGGACTTAAGAAGTTTTTATTAAAAATCGGGACACAACAAAAATTGCAAAACGCCTCACAACTTACTTTGAGCTCAATTTGGCACATCCTCTCTCTCTTCCCTTTTGGGGCTCAAAAGCGGTATTTCGAGGCCACTGCATTGTTTTGGGTCTGGCTTAAGAAGGATGCAAAGAAGGGGTTACCACCCCCCCAGGGACCTTTTACAAAGGATGACGGGAGCCCGTTGTAGACTTTTACCCGAAGTGGCAAAGCAATTTTAAAGACTAGCACTCGCAAAGGTAGAACGGCTCCTTTTTGTATCGAAAGTGTTTTTATGTTTTAAAAAGCTAAAAACCAATTTTGGCCAGAAATCAAAGAGAAATTTGTGAATCATGCCTCCGCAATCCGGGTGGGGGAAGGGGGGGCGGTACGACCCCCAAACCCAACGGATATTTTCCTGGGCTATTTTTTCCAAAATTTGTTCTCCCTTAACCTTCCCCAAAAAAAACTAGGGCCAGAACAAAAATTGGGATTTCTACGGTTTTTTCCCCCCCACCTCCCCCCCACGGGGCACATGCTATCCTCAAAGCCCCTATTGAAAAGAAAAAACAGATGCCCAAAAAACTCCCCCAGAGAAGGCCCGGGGGCCGGTGGTCCCTATTTTATTTAAAAATGTCTCTGCACTCTTGTCCCCCCCTGCTCCAATTTCAATTTCCCTTGGGGCTCCCTCTCCCGACATCGTGACCCTCTCCCAATCCCCATCCATAAGCCCGGAAAAAACCCAGTGGATAGCGCGTTACCCCCTATAGCGCCCTCAATTTAGACCCAAAAATTTACACAAAATCTTAGCCCAAAAGACTAAACCACTGGGTTTCCTGCCTCATTAATAGGGATCAGGTGGGGGTTGTCCCATTAGGCAAGGAGGGACAAAAAAAAGGCGGACCAAGACCTGATAGAAATGCTAACTCGCAAACAACAGGTCCCGATCCTTGTCTTGACGCAGAAAAGGCCTTTGACAGGCTGGGCTGGCCCTTCATGTTAGAGACTTTAACCATTGTGGGTTTTTCGGGGGCCTTTCCCGACCCGATTAAAGTTTTTTCAAACCCTCACCTCGCGTCAATTAAATTACCTTTTTGCCCCCCAGAGGTTCCCATAAAAAAGGGCAAGACAGGGATGCCCCTTGCCCCCTCTTTTTGCTCGTTATAGAGCCTCTCGGTGCAATTAGGGCCCCCCCAGACAAAGAGGGGATCAAAGGGTTTGGGACAAGGGGTTCAAACGCCCTTTTTGCGGCGACTCTCCACTTTTACGTGCCGCATACCACTCTCCCCCCCTCCCCTCTCTTATTTAGTATAAAAAAACCCCCAATAAAGGCCCTCCCATAAATTTGCCGCTGAAGTGCACACCCAAAGTTAAAATTTTCGTATAATGGGGGGAACACTGCTTAAATACCTGGGAATCCAAATTATGTAGATCGAGGCACATACTAAAAATTTTTCCCCCCTCTTTAAAGAAAACTTGTATGAATGGGAATCATTAACCCCTTTCATTCTGGGAGAAACAATTCGGTCAAAATGAGCATTTTGCCCAAACTACTGTACTTGTTTGAGACTCTTCCAGTAGTGGTACCTCTGGCAGAACTGAGATCGCTGCAATCAGCAATACCTAACTTTATATGGGCACAAGGACGCCACAGAGTTTAGAAAGAAGTCCTAATGACTAGCAAACAGAGAGGGGGCTTAGCAGTGCCTAACATTCTGCACTATTATTTTGCTACCCACCTAAGACATGTTCCTGCCTGGGCCGTGCTGAAGGCTTCCTCAAAATGGGTTGAGGTAGAAAAGCTATGGTTAGCCCCTACACACCCTAACGCCCTCCTATGGCACTCTCGCCCACTCTCAGACACGAGATTGTTATTAGGACCCATAAGATTCACTCTGCAAATTTGGAAACACTGCCAACCAAAATACCCACTTGCCTCTAAGGCGTCACCGATGACCTCCTTTGTATGCACCCCTCTTCTGTCGGAAAGCTCGTCGGGGTTCTTTGCGCGACCATGGCTGGGGCATGATTTATTCAGATTTGCTGACACCACGGATGGGCGGGATGGGAAATTGATCCCATTCCCTACCCTCCAAGCTAAATATGACCTCCCTATGCGTTCAAGTTTTCACTATCTCCAAATTAAACACCTCCTCTCTTCTATCTACGGAACCAAGAGTGTCCTCTCCTACTCAATTTGAGATGATGTGCAAGACTGGAACATCCACCAAGGGGCTTATTTCTGCAATTTCTGCAATCCTACAAAACCCCACTCCTGACAGGGAGATACGCCACAGGTATATGAGATGGGAGTCCTATTTGGGCAGAGATCTCCCATACTCGACTTGGCAGACCATCTGGGGGGCGGCGGCGAAGTCCTCCACGTGCATCACCCACAAAGAAAATTTATACAAAATGTTGTTGTTCTGGTACCACACCCCGGGCCTCCTGCATAAATGGAACCCACAGATTCCAGACCAGTGCTGGCGTAGTGGTCAGGCAGCGAGTACACTGCCGCATATTTTCTGGGATTGCCCGATCTTGGGTATCTTCTGGGCCCATGTGCGGGACTTCTTCGCTGACCTCCTAGGTGTAGTAATACCCTTGGACCCACTTACCTACTTGTTAAACGGGCCAGTGATGGGACTCTCTAAACCCAGGGAAGTACTGATGAGGCATGTTCTCACAGCCCCTAGGTGTTTGATATCAGGATTGTGGAAACAGACCTGTCCTTCCTCGATCTCAGACCTTTATCAGCGGTTCAGGGAGGTGCGTCGAATGGAATATCTGACAGCTCCTCTAAATAACAGGCTGGACCACTTTGATAAAGTATGGTCGGTTTGGGATTTATACAACGTGACCTACGCTTTGTAAACCAGCGATAGTAGGCTATACCATACCCCTCTTTTTCTCTCCCTTTACCCCTCCACTTACCCCTCCTTTGCGTCTCCCTCTTGTGATCTTGTCCTTGTCTCGTATATTAAAGCTAGACCTTCCTGTCAACAGTGATTTTGTGATGGTTGCCGATTATGGGATGTAATTCTGTTATTTTGTAATTACATGGAAGTTATGACACTGGAATGTAGTTCTATATCACTATCTCAGGAGGTACTTTACCATGTGAAGTGTTCATTCATGTGTGTTTGTTTGGATTATTGCCAGTTGTTATGAAGCATCTATGTTTTATCTGGAAATTTATTAATAAAAACATACAGTTTGAAAAAAAAAAAAAAAAGAATGGCACCAGACAAAAGTCATCTCCTCACCTAGACCAATGTCGACTGGTGATTCATCACTGAATATCACTTTCATTCAATGTCTTAGCTTTTCTGTATGGAAATCCTACATCATTAAGCTGATTTCTCACACGTTGACTCCTGTTTCCACCTTTTTCGTTTTTAATTTGTTTTCTTTCTATTGATTTCTATTTTGTTTATACCCTCATCAAAGTTTGCACACAGCTCACTGGTAGGGATGAGCGAATCGATTCTAACTTAATGGAATTTGTTTAGAATTTCAGGAAAAATTTGATCCTGCGCGTAGCCGAAGTTCATGATAATTCGTGAACGAGCACATGGCGTGACATGGGGCAAAGAACTATGGGAGGAAGAAAGGAACGCCCTCAATGACATGTGCAGACATGCAGCCAATCAGCAGCCAGAGGGCTTCTGTGATGTCACAGACCTATAAATAGGGCAGCCATTTTACATTCTGCCACTTGTGACTGTGTCTCGTGCACAAGCATATTGCTGTAGCAGCACTAGCTTGCATTCTGTGCAAAATACTTCCAATTTTTGAGTTAATGGAGTGAAATACTTTTCAAATACAGAGGTGTGTGCCATATACACCCGTGTTCCTGAACCAGCATTTTTTATTTTGGGATATTGCAATCTGTGACAAAGAGTTAATTTTTTTCACTTATTGTGGGTAATTCTTTGTCAATCCAGTGTGTGTGTTTCTGCGATACACATGTCTGAAATCCATCCAGTTTAGTCTGTAGGGAACACAGAAGACATGCAAGTATTTTATTTCCTTGTCATCTCTGTTTTGGATCAATTCCAGTTTCTTTTTGGCTTTAGCAATACTGATGGATCATTGACTGATTGAAAGCGGATGGATCAAAGGAAGGGCAACATGATCAGTGACCTTAACGCAAAATTACTGCCGACACTCTCTACTCTCTTTCGGGGGAAGATGGGGGGGTGCTCTACATGTATCAGCGTTTAACAGAACAGGTTCTGTCATAATCTGTAGAATCATCTGATGACGGTGTGAAAGGAGTGCGCTCTTTGACGCTATAGCGAGATCTTGGCCCTCTGCTCGGTTCTTTCTCGCTGACGCTGTCATTACCTTGTCAGGCTGCGTTCCCACTTCAGTTATTTGGTCAGTTTTGACCTTGTAACTGCCCAGTTAAGTGAAGTGTGAAGCGATTCTAGTACCGGCGCCGGTCATCTGCATGTCATACTAAATCACAGCATTGTTTCAATACCAAACCACACTCCCTATGCATATTTCTGCATGGCACAATGTTCTACAACACCATACAGGCTCTCTGTAGCCAGGAAATAGCTGTTTTTTAATGCAATTCATCGCAAAGTAATTCTGAACAAACCAAATTTTGGGGGAAAATTCGCCAAATCGGCCGAGTCGAATTTTTGAGAAATTCGATCATCTCTACTCACTGGGATCAACCAACAACTTTGCCACACTTTGGGCGACATGTATGAAGATCGGCGCGTCGAGGCGCCCGTTTTCACGTTTTTTTTTTCGTGAAAACTGTGCCTGATTTATGTCGGCACCCTAAGTGTGCTCATAAATTTGGAGGAAAGTTCCCTGCGCCTCACCTGTGTGCGAGGCGCATTGCGGAACTTAGGCGCATAAGGAATGCGCCTAACATGTATTAAGTTTAGAGACAGGATGGAGATCATTAAGCATTTTACTGAAGAGCAAAAATTTAGTTTTGCTTCTTTCACCTTGTATTCTATTTAGTATATAAAGCAAGAGCCAGCACAGCACAGGTCTTGCTGGGACCTGTGGTCCTCCAAGCAGGATTTCTATGTTCCCAGGGCTTAGTTCGGGTTGTATTTACAGACGTATTTACATCCGCAAATACATCCGGACTTTCCATTGGTATCAATTCTAAGCTAATTGTTCATTATTTTAGCCTGATTTGGTGATGTATTTGCGGACGTAAATACGTCCGTAAATACAACCGGAACTAAGCCCTGTGAACAGAAATCCTGCTTGGAGAACCACAGGTCCCAGCAAGACCTGTGCTGTATTGGCTCGTGCTGTATATACTAAATAGAATAAAAAGTGAAAGAAGCAAAAATACATCTTAAATTTTTGTATCATTGGATTTTTTAATGTAAAATAAGTTTAATTTTCTCCGTATTTTTAAGACCTTTTAGAGCTGATATTTCTATCTTTCGAGATCTTATATATATTTCCTTTATTTTTAAATGATCAACTTTTTCAATACATTGAAATCGATTTTATACAACTTTGATATTTATCTTTATTCATTAATTAATTTTATAGACAACTCTTTTTTCTTATTGTACTGTTGTAACTGTGCACATTTTGCACCATTACAATAAGTTCTAGCTTCACCACACCTCCTCCGACTCAGGTAGACCACATTGAACTAGGTCTGCCTGTCAGAGCTGTAATGCGCCTCACTTTGCCGACCGGCATTCCTACATGCATCAGAGTATTTGAATCTGATGCGTCCTGCCCCAGAACGCCCAAAGCGCGGCCACAGCAACCCCCTTCATGTCAGGCAAATTCCAAAGTGGCGAAGCTTGCGCCTAACATCGCATTTGAGCATCCGACAGCGGAGTCGACACAGTGAGGCACAGTATACGGCTGAAAACAGGCGGAAAGCCTGATCATACATGTCGCCCTTTGTGTTGGATTTCCATCTTTCAGGAGTGTTAAAATCCTTTTCATTGTTCCAACTGACAACTCTCTTGTTGTGGCCAGGTTTTGTTTGTTTTTTTACCAGCCAAGTCCAACACCTCAGTATGGTCTGCACTCTCTTAACTGCAGACTAATTTACATTTTAACAATTGTGGCAGTATTTTCTTTTAGAAATGTAAATTACAAGGTGGTCCATAATTTGCTTCTACGATATCTTAAGTGATTTCATGTTTTTTTTCCTTTAACTGATCTGGTAAAACATATGCTATTAATAATTAGTAATCAGTAGTAAATAATTTACTTTTGTTTGTATTCTATCTGTGATTTGTGTATCAGCTAAAAAGCGAAAAAGCGAAAAAATATCCAGTGTATAGTGGCTCCATAATTTTTGCCAGGGATTGTGTTTTAAGATATAAATTTTTATACATTATTATATAATACATTAGTGTGCAAACTTTAATGTAAAATCAGATATTTAGGACAACATGTATGTACGTATGTATGCAGAATGTACATGTATGTATGCAGAATGAAATCAAGAAAGCAATTAAAGCATTGGTGAGAAATTGCAAGAAAGAGAAAACGGAAGTAAGCATGAGAAGTGGAAGATGAGATACTAGATGAGGTAAGCATTCAGCTTAATGTGTCTGTAACGGACCTAGGTAGTGGATCCACTGGGTCACCACAAGCGGTGGTAGAAGCCACACCAGGGAGCGGAGTCTAAGTGGGTAAGTGCCCAACACAATGCCAACCTAAGGTAATTAGACACATCTTGCTGCCTCTTTGTCTGTAACTATCAGACAATTAATTATTTAAACTTTAATCCTGATCTGATCTGTTTTCTTGATCACCCAAATCTCATGCATCCGTTTTTCTAAGTCTCTAATATATCGCTACCTGGGCTGGTTCCTGGCCTTGTTATAAGTCTGTAATGGACCGGTCTTATAACCAACGAGGAACTGGTGGCAGCCTGCCAAGCTGGCAGAGTTCTGTTTCACCAGTGTGGGTAAGCAGAACTCTCCCAGCCGTTCAGGGGTGTGGCCAAGTAAGGTATCAATTCGCACTCCCTGGGTCTTCCTGTGCCCGTGTGGACAGGGATTAAAGTTGAAACCTTCAGGCATGTTTACAGGAGGTGAGAGGTGACCAAGTGTCCTGCCAGACCGTTCATAGCCATATAAATCAGCATGGTCTGCGTGCTAGATGACCAGCAAGGGTACCTGACCACACCACCAGGCATAGGCATTATCGTCTTCCATGGGCCAAGGAGCATCTACGTTGGACGAGGGACCAGTGGTACTCAGTGCTGTTCAATGATAAAAGTTAATTCACTCTGAGCAGAAATAATAGGCACCATTGATACTAGAGACAACAAGGAGAGTGCTTTGCATCAGCCACAGATGAGCCTTTGGTGGTGGTGGTGTAACAGTATGGGCAGGAGTGTCTAGTCAAAACAGAACTGCCCTACACTTTGTGAATGGTACAGTGAGAAGTCTACTACTTGAATAACATCATTAATCCAGTCATTGTGTCTCTGTATTAACAACACAAGGTTTATTTTATCTTCATGGACAACAATGCTCCAGCTCATCGAGAAAACATCATTAGGGAACGGCTGTTGAACACCAAAAATATAAACACTTCATTGATTGCCATCTCTCACCAGTAAAATGAGGTTCAGGTAGTCCATGAATATCCTGTTGGTGACAATGCAGAAATCCTTGTTGGACTCCAGGCGAAAACTGACACGTATTCCAATAGTAGCCTTGTTTTCAGTACCAAATAAATATAAAAACATATGACATGTCCCGCAAGCACCATTTTTTGGTCTATTTTGCACCAAAAACACTCTTGATGCCATCTTCTCAATGTAAATGAAATGTTGTACACCAAAACTAGGCGCATTATACGCCGGCACGACACATTGTAATGCGCCTAAAAAGGTGCATTACATATAGTAGCAATGATACGCTGTGCGCCTCCATACCTATAGAGGCGCATTACTTACACTGGTAATGATACATTATGCACCTCCAATACTCAATGCACTTGGATAGGAGCATTGCATACACTAGTTATGATATGCAAAGTGTTGCGATTTGCGCAATGCGCCTTTTTAGGCACAATGCGCCTAAAAAGGCGCATTGAGTTTACTATGCAAGGTATACCAGACACCAGATTTTTGATAGGATCGTACTTTCAGGCGCACTTTACACTGATTAAATGTGGCTAAAATCTGCCGTGGCGACGCCAGTTTTCCGACATGTCACCCATAATCTTTAATCCATATAAGTTAAAAATGTAGGGCTCCCATCCTCTGGCGTGTCTTGGGTATAAAGTCCTTACTCGTAAAGTCTCTATGAGTAAGGGCTTTGTACCCGAAATGCGTCAGAGGATGGGAGCCATACGTTTTTATTTGGTGCTGGAGAACAAGGTTGCTATTGGAAGAAATGGCTGTTGAAGACTGGGGTACCTGAAACGGAGAGACCTGCATTTTCTCTAGACCTTAAACCCCTAGGAAACCTATGGGATCAGCTGAGTTGCCATGTAGAAGCTCATAACTCTGTGCCCCTGAGTCTCAATGACCTGAGGGACGGCCTTCAAGAAGAGTGGGATGCCATTCCTCAACAGTCAATAGCTGTACACAGCATGAGATGGCATTGTCAAGCTGTGATTGATACTCAAGGCCTCATGACACGTTATTGAGACACTGACATTTCTTGATGGTGTATACCCTCATATGTTGTTGGCTTCTGTTCCAGTAGTCTACGTGTAGGTACCTGTCACAGATCTCAATGCTCAAGACTTGTAGAAGTGTTGACTGTCTTCCCTCCCACAAGTTCTTGTGTTCACTTTTGGCATATGGCCCACTAACAAAAAAAAAAAGTCTCTAGGTTTCTCTTTTCTTCTCACCCTACTACCTGCGTTAGTGACCTTATTCCCTCACACCTTTTCCCATCTTTCTCCTGCTTCCACTACTAACCTAACTAAAGTATTCTTCTTTCTGGCATGCTTCTGGAACACTTTGTCCACTTCCCATTCAATCAGTCATCTCTCTGCTAATTACCTTCTCAGCCCTTTTTAAGCAGATTTCCATAGTTTAGACTCTGTAGAAACTGCTCTTGCTAAAGTGTCAAATGATCTCCTGATGGATAAATCTCACATCAACTATTTTTGACAGCTGTTGACTCTTCGAGATCTCCCAAATTGTACCAACCATTTCAAACATAGGGCAAATTGTGCTCCAGCACCTGCCCCTTTGGATGAACACCTCCTGTGGATGCAGACACAGTTGTGAAGTGTAGTAAGGGAGCAGTGAAGTTTCAGACATTATTCTGTATTTTTAAGCGATTTAGTACAAATTGCAGAAAAACTACAGAAACTCCACCATATCTGCCTGGTGTAAGTAGCTTTCATTGGATTGCCATCAAAGGTTTTGTAGATCTAATTACATTATGCTGCATGGAGGAAGAGGAAGATCCTCACAAACAGGGTAAAGGGTGAAGGCTTGTGATCATAGGGAGCTTGAAGATTAGTGGTGGGGTGCTATAGCAGCAGTCTATATGGGATAGAAGAGGGGACTACAGTCTGTAGATGACAAAGGAGGGGGCTGCAGCTGTTTAACTGTGACTATGGAGAGGGCTACAGCAGGTGTCTAAATGTGACAGATGAGGTAGCAACAGGAGGGTCTTCTATATGAGAGAGAAAGGGGCTAAAGCAGCAGCATTCCCTATGTGAGAAAGGAGGAGGCTACAGCAATGATACAGTATATATGTGAGATAGAAGGGGGCAATAAACAGCAGTCTGTATGGGAGAGAGGAGGGACTATAAACAGCAGTCTATATGTGAGAGAGGAGGTGGCCATGAACAGTAGTCAATATGTGAGCAGCAGTGTACTTGGCTATTTCGTATAAAAAATTGACTGTCTCTCTTTTATCCTCATACCTTGTGAGCAGTTTCCAACAAGGGCCAATATTTCCTTTGTTTCAACTATTAATTAATCTAATATTGTACATATACTGTCTAAAAGATAAAGTACTGCAGAAAATGCTGGAATATATACAAAGATTAATATTATTATTACAAAAATGACACACATTTTCATGTAAATAGTGGAGCATTTTCTACAGTGTGACATCACAGGACTGTCACAGTTTAGCCCAAATCTTACCGTTCACACAGCTTACTTGGGCGCTGATTCATTGGTGAATCTTCCTCAGAATCAGCATTAAATCTGCCTTACATCCGTTTTTAATGGAAAATCAGCCTTGTTGTTCACAGGACGCTGATTTTCCTCACATTATAGCATAAAGGAGGCTTAAAATCTGCCTCTGAACATCAGCTTTGAATCCTCATCCAAAATCCGTGCTTACAGGAGCAGATTTCAGACGAGAATTCAATGCTGATTCAGCGCTGACATTTTCAGCATCCAAATCATCTCTGTGAACATACCCTAAGGGGATGAAATTATGTGTCCGTTGTTTTTAATAGTTACATAGTTTGTAAGGCTGAAAAAAGATAGACGTCCATCCAGTGCAGCCTATTGTCCTACAGTGTTGATCCAGAGGAAGGCAAAAACCCCCATGAGGTAGAAGCCAATGGTCGTAATTTTAGGGAAAAAATCCTTCCCAACTCCAATTGTCATGAGCAGCGCCGCAGCCCGTGGTCCGGGCTGCGGGCACGCTCGTGTCCCCGCCGTCCCAGTTGCACCCGGGGCGGGTGGCCCCGTGGTCCGTGGGCGCACCCGCTCCCTCGGATGCCTTCACTTACCTGACCGTGCTCCTGCTCCGTCGCAGCCGTCTGCCGGCCGGTGTGCATCCCCGCTCCCTAGGGCGCGCACGCGCCGACTCTGTTGAATTAAAAGGGCCAGCGCACTGGTAATTGGTGTTGCCGGCCGCTGACCCTATATAATGGCTATATAATGGCTCCACCTCGTCCTTGACCTCGCCAATTCCATAGTGCCTGTACCTATGCGAGGAAGCCTTCTGTCACTCCGTTTCGTCTCTTCCATGTACCAGTTCCGTTTACGTCTATCTAACGACCACAAACCTCCGCTGACTGCCCTGACCTTCTGGCCCGACCCCGACTACGAGTTTGCCTGCTGATTCTGTACTGCGATATGCCTTGGCCGCCTCCGCAAGCAAGTCACATCAGGGATAGCGACCTGGTGGAATCCCGCGGCGGCAAGTCCATCCCTTTGGGGGCGGGCTCTGGTGAAAACCGGGACCCACTTAGACCCCGCTCCCTGGTGTGGCCTCCACCACCGCTTGCGGCGGTCCAGTGGATTCACTATCCCAGTCCGTTACACCAATCTGGCAATCAGAATAAATCCCTGGATTAACGACCCTTCTCCATAATCCTAGTCACTATAATTTATATGTTATACTATTACACTCTAGAAATCCATCCAGACCCTTTCTGAATTCTGTTAGTGAATTCACCATGACAAGTTCCTCTGGCAGTGTTCCACAGTCTTACTGCTCTTACAGTGAAAAAATTCCTTTCTATGTTTATGTAAAAACCTTCTTTCCTCTAGATGTAGAGGATGCTCCCTTGTTCTCGATACAGTTCTGGGTATAAATAGATCTTTGGAGAGATCTCTATATTGACCTTTAATATATTTATACATATTTATTATGTCCCCCCGAAGCCATCTTTTCTGTAAACTAAATAACCCTAAACTTGCTCATTTGTCTGGTTCTTGTAGTCCACCCAGTCCTTTTATAGTTTTGGTTGTCCATCTTTGGACCTGTTCAAGCGCTACCATGTATTTTCTGTGCACTGGTGCCCACAACTGTACACACTAGTCCATGTGTGGTCTAACCAGTGACTTGTATAATGGGAGAATGATGTTCTCATCATGTGCATCTATACCCTTTTAATATACCCCATGATCCTATTTGCCTTGGCAGCTGCTGCCTGACACTGGCTTCTACAATTAAGTTTAATGTCCATTAGGATTCCCAAATCCTTTTCCATGTCACTTTTTCCCAGCGTTTTCCCGTTTAACAAGTAATCATGGAATGTATTTTTCCTTCCCAAGTGCATAACCTTGTATTTATCTGTGTTAAACCTCATCTGCCAGATAGGCCGCCAGCTTATCCAGATCCTTTTGTAATAAAACATTGCCCTTTATTGTGTTGATTACTTTACATATTTTAGTATCAATTGCAAAAATTAATATTCTACTGTGCAATCCATGTGTAAGATCTTTACTGAATATACTAAAGAGAATAGGGCCAAATATTGACCCTTGTGGTACCCCACTAGTAACAGGGATCCAGTCTGAGTGTGTACCATTAATCACCGCCAGTCTAGAACTAACTTCCTCATAGAAGCCATTAAGATTAGATTGACAGGACCGATCGTTCATAAACCAATGCTGGAACGGAATTATACATTTACTTTCAGTGAGATACTCTAGTATAGCATCTTTTCTAAAACCTGCAAACATTTTACTTACAACAAGGGTTAAACTTACTGGCCTGTAGTTTCCAAGATCACTTTTTGACCCCTTTTTGAATATTGGCACCATATTTGCTATGCACCACTCCTTTGGGACATACCCCGTTACTATACAGTCCTTAAATATTGAGAATAGGGGCCTATCTATAACATTACTTATTTCCCTTTGGACACGGGGTGTATACCATCAGGACCTGGTGATTTGTCTATTTAATTTTCCTAAGGCGGAGCTGCACTTCTTCCTGGGTTAGATATCAAACATTTAAGGTGGAGTTTACCTCATTCCTCTACTCATCAACAGGAAGCTCATTTTCCTCAGTAAATACAGTGGAGAAATTTTTTCTTAATAGGTTTACTTTCTCCTCATTGCCATCTTCAATACAAAAACCTGTTTCCTTTATAAGAGCTACAGGTTTCAGTTTCCCAATTTATGTCTGGGTAGTAAAAAGAACACATAATAACAACCTCATTATGATTAGCTGCCTCATCTATTTGTCTGAGGAGTACATCTTCCATGGGTTCTGTTATATTTGGGGGCCTAGAGAAGACCCCTAGTAGAATTTTTTTTATTGTTATTACCCCATGTATATCTACCCATAATAACTCCACATGCTCATATCCTGTATCTATATCTTCCTGCAGTGGTGGCTCCTTGAAAATTCTGTGCTTGCTATCGTGGAATTTTAACAAGGAAATGACACAGACTGACTGAGGCAGATTTCTGCCTCCTATACTTTAGTATTTGCATGCTTGTCAATGCCTCAAAGAATTAACATGTCAGTTCTTTGTAGGTGCGGACAGTACTCAAGTAAAATCAGCATTATCCAGCATTGTAAAATTGTTGACTTTACATTGCAGTCAATGGGAAGTGTTTCACAGTCATTTTGGATCCTTATTTGGGGGCATATTGGGTCACAATATGTCCCAAAATAAGGATCCAAAAACGCTGTGTGAACATACACTTAGAGTAGGTGCTCATGACAGATTTTGATGCATCAAAATTTGTTTGAATAGTAAATTTGAAATTTTCTGCTGCAAATTTCCAGGTCGTGATGTGGAAAAAATAAGAGTCAGATTATGCATCAGGTAGCTGAGATGCTGATTAGCCCACTGAAATGGAGTTAGTCCGCATCCAAATCTGCAGCGGAAACCATTGCTGCAAAGTGGAAATCCGTGGCAGAAATCTGAGGGTATCACCGCTAGAAAAATCAAACGTGTGAACATACCTGTACTCTGTACTTGAAACCCTTGGCTGCCAGTTAAGCTATTTTTCGTATTTGTCTTGTTTGCGGTTGGCATTTCTAGAATTTAGCATATATGTGTCATATGTGCAGTTCTGGTTTTCTCATAGACCTGTTTCTTTGCTGTTAGTCAGTCTTCTTTAGTGAAATAATCAGAGCACAAACTATTAAGCGGGTAAATGTAAATTTTGTCCTGCAGGTGTAACCACACAGGATGTGCATAGGAACAATTTACTCCTAAGTCAATGCTATGAAGATGGCAACATTGTTAATATTATTTCTAATTCATTTTTTACTATTTTGAACTTTAAACTGCATTCATTCTACTAACTGCTACTTGGCCGTTTCTGTAATTGTCCATAGGCTAATTACGAAGTCCCCTTTGTGGCACAGTTCCAAGGCCTGATTCATATCTGCATCAGAGGTGCTACTCGGTGTCTCAGATTACATCCTGCACTATTTTTTCCATTAAAACAATGGACACCATGAGGGAAACCCCATGGACCCCATTGTAGTAAATGAGGTCTGTCAGGTGTTGTTTGTGTCTATCATGTAATGCATCCAACAATATCTCTGCAATGAAGTCTCCAAACAGAACCTCCTGTGCAAATTTGAACCTTGCCTAAAGGTATGTTCACACAGCGTGTCCTGTCCATAGTTTCATAGTTTCATAGTTTGTAAGGCTAAAAAAAGACAAGTCGTCCATCTAGTTCAGCCTGTTGTGCTAAGGTGTTGATCAGAGGATGGCAAAAAAACCCAATGTGGTAGAAAGCCTATTGTCTCATTTTAGGGAAAAATTCCTTCCTGACTCAAGCTGGCAATACAGAAAAAATCCGGATCAATGACCCCTCTCCTGAATCCTTGTCACTAAACTTGTTATATTATTACGATCCAGAAATGCATCCCAAACCCTTTTTGATCTCAGGTTATTGAATTCACCATGACCAGTCCCTTGGCAGTGTATTCCATAGTTCACTGTCCTTACAGTATAAGAATCCCTTTCTATGGTGTATGTAGAAACTTTTCGTTACTCAAGGACGTAAAGGGTGCCCCCTTGTTTTCTAGATACAGCCCTGGGTATAAATAAATCTTGGGAGATTCTCTATATGACCTTTGATGTATTTAAAACTTTTTATTATGTCCCACGAAGCCTGTCTTTTCTTAAACGTAAATAACCCTAATATTGCAATCTTTCTGTGGTACCTGTAGTCCACCAGTCCTTTTATTATTTTTGTTGCCGCCTTTGTACATGTTCAAGTCTCTACAATGTCTTTCCTGTGCACTGGTGCCAAAATGTACACAATATTCCATGTTGTGGTCTAAGCCAGTGACTTGTTATAATGGGGAATAATGTTCTCATCTTGTGCATCTATGCCCCTTTATAACCCCTTAAGGACCCAGCCTGTTTTGACCTCCTGACCACAGCCCTATTTTTGAAATTGGCATATGTCACTTGTATGTTGAGGAATAACTTTTTGACACTTTTACTAGCATGTGTTCAGAGGAATTGTTTTCTGTGACACATTGTTCGTTAAGTTAGTATGAAATTTTTATCCATAAATTCCTTGTTTGTTTGTGAAAAATATCAAACTTTCATGTAAATTTGGTTAAATTTGCGATTTTGATTTTTGCAAAATTTCTGAGTGAAAGACAGATAATTATTCCCCACAAAATTTGTTTATAAATAGCATATACATATTCCACTATAGGTTGGCTTCATTTTTTTAATGTATTTTTTTTTTTATGACATTAGGGGGCTAGAAATCTTAGTAGTAATTTCTACATTTTCAAGAAAATTTGCATATACATTTTTTTAGGGACCACTCAGTTCTGACGTGGCTTTTATGGGGCCTGCATGTTAGATACCCCAATAAGTGACACAATTGAGGAAAACTTAGACCCTTATCGTATTTTATACACTATTTAGGAGTGTTGATAACCTTAGAAATTCACAGGAAATTAAAGCAAAGTGGAGTTGTTGAAATTTCTAATATTTCACTGTTTTTTGCAGTTTTTCAATATTTATCCATTATTCACTGGAATACAGTAAATGTGACTAGGTAATGCAATTAATATCATTCCCCCAGGTCTGACCATTTTAGGTGATATCCCATATGTGCCCTAGTGATTATTTGGCTCACCCTTAAGCCCCAGAATGGAGGAGCACCTACTATTCTCTAGGGTCTCATTTTCAATAACGATTTTATTTAGGCGCCATTTCAGGTTTGGGGACACCTTAAGGTGCTAAAACTTAATAAAACACCCCTAAATAGACAACATATTGGGAAAACTACACCCTTAAGGTTTATATCCAGGGTGCATTGAGTTTATAGACCCACACTGTGTTTCACAAATTTTTTTTAGAGTATGGCTGTGATATATTAAAAAACATTTTTTTCAAATAATTTGCAATTTTTGCTTAAATGTTTTCATATATAAAGGAATTCCTGGATAAAAAAAAACCTAAAACTTGTTAAGCAATTTCTTCCATGTTCGGCAATACCCTACATGTGGGTGTAAACTTGCTGTTTGGGCGCATAGCAGGGCGTATAAGGGAGGGAGCGCTATTTGGCTTTTGGAAGCGGATTTTGGTGGGGGCCATGTTTTTTTCCCCCGGCATTTTTTGCAAAGCCTCAAAGTAGCAGAAATCAGGCCTGAAACCTTCCAGAAGTTGCCATTTTGGATTCAACAACCATCAGGGATCTATCTAGGGGTGTACATGTGCATTTTGGATGCACAGGTGTTCATTGTTTTTTTTTAGCATTGGGCAATGACAAATGGGGGGAAAAACGCCTGTTCGGTATTTGTTTTTAGTTTCAATTTTACAGCATTCGCGTGCAGTGAAATGATGTGATTACTTTACTTGGGGTCGGTACAACTACATGATTTAGATTATTATATAGTTTTTTCTGTTTTATTTACTTTTACTCGTAGATATTAGTCTATAAATAAATTGCGTTTTATATGTTGTATATTCTGACAGACATAACTTTTTTATTTTGCTGTGTGCAGAGCTGTGTATGGCTTGTTTTTGCGGGTGAGTTGAAGTTTTTTTTGTACATTATGCGGTGCTTATGATTGCTTATGTTCACTTTTTATTAAGGTTTTTGTGAGTTGTTTTGAACAAAAACAGCAATCTTGTAGTGTTTTTATTTATTTTATAGCGGTCTCTGTTCGGTATATTTGACTTGGTTAGCTTTAATTCAGCAGATCAATACAACTACAGAGATACCCAATTTATATATTTTTTTATGTTTTATGCTTTTATACAATAAAAACACTTTTATCAACCAGGAAAATTACAGTTTTTGCATCGCCATAGTCCGAGAGCCATTAACTTTTAAATTTTTCTGTGGTTGGATGCTGTGTAGGGTCTGTTTTTGGCAGATGTGTTGAAGTTTTCTATAGTATTCATTTTTGGGGGGACAAGGCTTTTTGATCGCTTTTTAAATCCATTTTTTGGAGGCCAGGGTGGAAGAAATACTGCAATCCTAGTAGTGTTTTTTATTTTATTTTTTAACGGCTCACGTGCAGTATTCCGTGATAAGTTAGTTTACTCTTTGGGGTCGCTTCGATTATGGCGATACCCTATTTATATAGTTTTTTTTTATGCTGAAGCACTTAAAAAAATAAGAAAAGTGTTTAGGTGTAAAACAATTTTTATGCATAGCTATCTTCTGTGAGCTATACTTTTTCTATTTTTACCG
This sequence comes from Phyllomedusa bahiana, assembly GCA_025379985.1. NCBI lineage: Eukaryota > Metazoa > Chordata > Amphibia > Anura > Hylidae > Phyllomedusa > Phyllomedusa bahiana. The sequence goes on from JAODAL010000428.1 coordinate 86,355, forward strand.
TTACAGAGATTGTATGAGACTTTTTTTGCGGGAGAAACTGACTTTTAATTGTACAACTTTGGCGTTTATAGGAGTTTTTGATCGCTTTTTATTTCTAGTTTATGTGCTGGGGATGAACAATAATCTTAATTCTGTGATTTTTTTTTGGTTTTTTTTTTTACAGCTTTCACCGTATGGGTTATTAACATGACAGATTTTTAGGGCAGGTCGTTTCGCACGCGAAATACCAAATTTGGGTAATTTATTTATTCTTGATCATTTTTGGGGCGATTGGGTTTGTAAAGGGGAAAAGGGGCGGAGTCGATTTTTATTTTATTTTTTGTGTTTGTGTTTTACATGTTTTTCACTTTGTTTTTACTTTTTCACGTTATTTTTTTGACTTTTCCCCATAGGGGATTTGAATGAGAGATCTTTTAGATCTCATCATTCAATTAGGAATCAGTACATAGGCTTGTTGCTATGACTGGTTCCTATGGTAACTGTCAGTCACGATGACCGGTTAATGCCCACCAGGGCACGGGCGGGCGTCGTGGGGACGTCATAGACACCCGGAAGGCATCTCTGCCTTCCGTGGTGGCTGTTAGGGAGGCAGGAGCTTGCACGGATCGGCCGCATCCGGCGCTTGCTGCCGACGGACAGAGACGCAGGAGGAGCGATATTCTCCTGCGTATCTCTTAATTATTGCGACCGATCGTCGCGATAATTTAGGGGTTAATCCGCCCCCCCGGAGCGATCCGGGGGTCGGGGCCGACGCTGGGGATGTCAGCTGTTATATTAGCTGACACCCCGACGTCCGATCGCGCGAACTATGACCTTAGGAGTTCGCGCGATCCTTGGGACGTAATCACATACGTCCAGGTAGCGTGTAACCCACAAACCACTGGTCGTATGGAATAACGGCAAGGTCGTGAATGGGTTAATGCTCACCATGATCCTAGTTGCTTTGGCTGCTGCTGCCTGACACTTGGCTGCTACAATTAAGTTTACTGTCCACCGTTCCCAATTCCTTTCCATGTCACTTTTACCAGAGTTTTTCCATTTAACATGTTAATATGTAAGGATTTTCTCTTCCCATGTGCTAACCATTGCATTTATCAGTGTTAAACCTCATCTGCTAATTTCCCTGCCAAGGCCTCCAACTTATCCAGATCCTTTGTAATAACATATTATCATATTGTGTTGATTACCTTTACAGAGCTTTAGTATCGTCTGCAAAGATCGATATTCTATGTGTATTCCCTGTGTAAGATCATTTAATGAAATGTTAAGAGAGATAGGGGCCAATACTGAACCTTGTGGGTACCCCACTAGTAACAGCGATCCTGTCTGAGTATGTTACCGTTAATTACGACCCTTTGTTTTCTTATCAGTGTGACAGTTACTTACCCACTTGCCACACATTTTCCCCAGTCCAAGCATTCTCATTTTATTTACAACCTTTTATGTGCTCGTATCCAAATGATTTAGAAAAATCTTGATAGTATGACATCAGTGCCTCACCCCGATTCAGTTTGCACTTGACTTCCTCATAGAAGCTGAGGAGATAGTCTGACAGGACCGATCCTTCATGGAAAACCCGTGACTGGATCGTCGTTATAACATTTATTTCAGTGAGAGACTCCAGGATAGCATCTCTGAGAAAACCTTCAAACTTTTTTACTACAAAGTGGTTAGCTTACTGGGCCTATTGTTTCTGGACACTTTTTGACCCCTTTTTTGAATATTGGGCACCACTTTTGCTTGTGCCAATCCTTTGGGACATACCCCGTTATTAGACTAGACCATGAATAATTAAAGAATAGGGGACCTATCTATGTGGGGGGGGGGGGGGGGGCGGGAAAAAACTTAATACTTAACTCTCTTAGGACTAGTGGGTGTATGCCATCTGGACCTGGGGATTTGTCTATTTAATCTTCCTAAGACGGAGCTGCACTTCTTCATGGGTTAGTCGAGAAACTTTTAAGTTGGAGTTTACCACATCTCTCTGTTCAAACAGGAAGGTTTCCTCCTCGTAATACAGTGGAGAAAAAAGTGTTTAATTCGTTTGCTTTTTTCTCATCGCCCCTCTACTGTCTTCCCTCAGATATTTTTCAAAGGGCCAACATTTTCCGTTTTAAATTTTTTTTACTATTTATCTATTGTTAAAAAAAATATTTGGGGTTAGTTTTACGTTCTATGAGCAAATATGCTTTCCGTATACAGCTGTGATTCCTTATCTTTATTTTACAAACTTTTTTTTTTTCCCTATAGGCTTCTTAGGCCTATTCACTGCCCTCCTGTTTTAGTAGGTGTATGAATCGGCTTTCTTTTTGTTTTTTTATTGCCTTTTTTTTTTTTCTACATCCCTGTTGTTCCACATTGGGTTTTTCCTGTTTCTAATTTTTTTTTTACCAATAAAGGTATGTACTATCACAGTGGTAGTTCTAGGATGTTTTTAAAATATCCCATTTATTATTAGTTCTGCCATATTTAAACAATTGTCCCAGTCAATTCGGTTTAGGGCACTCCCTTTAAGCAGAATAAAATTAGCCTTCCTTAAAAATTAGTGTTTTTGTGGCTCCTTGACAAAAAACTTATGAAGGATAAACGAAATTTTATTATTTATGGTCTATATTCTAGGTGCCCTCAACTGAACTTTGTTAACTCGGTCAGGTATATTAGTTATTATTAGGTCTAGAAGGGCCTTTCCTCTAGTCGGTTCCGGCTCCATTTGGCAAAGGTATTTTTCTTTGTTTTGAACAAAAACCTGGTTTCCTTTTTGAGAGCTACAAGCTTCAGATTCCCAATTGGATGTCTGGTAGTTTAAAGTCGCCCTTAATAATTACCTCATTCTGATTAGCCGCTCATCTATTTGCCTGAGAGTACATCTTCCCCTGGGTTTGTTATATTTGGGGGCCTATAGCAGGCCCCTTTAGTTTTATATTGTTATTGTTACCCCCTGTATTTTACCTAAAGATTCCCTGTTCATTACCTGCCCCTGTATCTTCCGCATTTTTGGCTTCAGCAGGATTTTCATAGAGACGACCCTCCCCCTTTCCGGTCTTTCGATCCTTTCTAAATAGACTTCCCCTGCAATTTAAACCCGCCCAGTGTAGCTCTGCCCACCCATGTCTCGTTATCCCCACTATGTTATTTTTTTTAGCTTTTTAATCTTTAGTTCATTAATTTTTTTGGGTCAGACCCCTGGCTTGGTCAGCATGAATTTTAGTTTTTTCAGTTTTTTTCCTTTTCTCCCTGATATTTTTTCTATTGCTTCCCCCCCCTCCACTCCACCCCTGTTTTTTTCCCAAATTCCGCTCTTATCTTCACTATCTTGCATGCTTTGTGTAGTTACCTCCCCCCAGCCCCTATTTTAAAATATTCCCCAATTCCTGGCCATTTTGTCCCCAATAAAGCTGACCCCCCCCTTTAGTGCAGCCCTCCTGCATAGAGTCTGTGAAAAGACAGAAGTCAGCCCGTTCTAAAAAAACCAAACCCCTCTTTCTACACCAATTTTTGACCCATTTATTCATTTCTCTAAATCCCCCGTGCCTCTCTGGTGTGGCCGGGGAAAACGGTAATTTTCTAAAAAATATTACCTTGGAGGCCCTTTCCCCTAGCTTTTGGCCTAAGCCCCTGAAATTTTTTTAAGGACACTCCCCTACCTCTAACTTTGTCTTTGGGTCCCAATGTGGACCATGACAGCGGATTCTCACCGCCCCCCAGAATCTGTCAACCCGACCCGCGTATGTCGACCCGGGCCCAGGTAAACAACAAGTTCGACGATCCGGTTTTGTGGCAGATTGCCCTTTTCTGTCCCCCTTTTAATTGAGCCCCCAACTACTAGCACTGTCTACCCTGCCCGACCCTTTCCCCCATCTTCTGGAGCAGACAGGGGTAGGTCTTGCTGCGCAATGTTTTTTTGAACCCGACATCCCCTCTCCGCCAAATCTTGAAAATTTGGGGGGGGTTGTCCCTTTTAGGACTAGCCTCCTGACACTCTTCCCCTCTCCCCTTCTTTTTCTTTTAAACCTTTCTAGCCCTTTTTTCCTGCACCTCCATGCTACCCCCCTCCCAGTATCTACACTGCGAGTGATTCTCTTGGGGCATCAAACCGCTTCCAAGTTGGAAATGGATCTCAGCGGCCCCCATTGCTCTTTGACCCAGGATCCGGGCTTCTAATTGTGCGTGGGGCCACATTTGCCAGCAGTATGTCCTCGAACTGTTGCTCAAGGATGGCAACATTGCACAGGTTGTGCAATGGACGCATTGTCAAACAGGGAACTCTGGGGTGTTACAAAAAGATATTTGATAAAATTTAATAATAAGTAATACAATTGTCCCCCCTAAACTCTCCAAATCTAAAGCTCTCATTTTCAAGTTCCCCTTAAAAAAAAAACACACTTTTAAAGGGGAAAAAACCCCAAGCCGTTCACTCGTCAAAATGTCAGTTTAACCCTTTTCCCCCACTGCTGTTTGGCTGTATTTTCCCAAAATCTCTTCGTTGGTTTTAAACGTTTTAGATGTGTGTTTGGGCCGTCTTTGGACCCCAAACGGGTCCAAAAACACATTAGAGTTAGGGTGTGTAATTTTACATTTTTGCAATGTAAAAATGCCCGGGATTCAGAAAAAAAAAATGTCGCCCGGGGGTGTTTACTTGCGTCTTCAAAATCCTTCAAAAAATTGAATGTAATTTAAAACTATAGGGGGCGATCCCGCTGCATTTTCGGGACCAAAAAACACGTGTAAATACCCCAAGGGCCCGTTTACGGCACAGGACAAAATTTGCCCCAGGAGGACGGCTTTTCCCCCTCATTACGGAGAAAAACCTTCCCCCTTTGATTCACTTTTTTATTCCGTCCCAAACCAGACGGAAGAATGAACTTTTAGAATTATTTCGGGGGCCCGGGGGTGGGGGCTGCAAGGGTTTTTTCCCTCGAGCCCCCTGTAAAAAATTTTTGGGTGGTTTTCGAAGTTTGCAAAAAACCGCAAACCATCTGAAAAACCGGCCGCAAACCGGTGCCGTGGGGACATGGCCCCAGGACTCAATGAGGAAGCCATAGCCCCCATTTTTCTCAATGAGTTAAGGATTCAGTAATCAGACTCCTACTACAAATTCTATGTATATATGCCTTACAAAAAAATATTGTCACATTGTGCATCACCAGCGTTCAAGGAAATGAGTTACAAACTGAATGGATCAATTTTATTTGTCCTGAATCAGTGTTTCTAATCATATCTTGCAGTCATCTAGTTTGAAAAAGCAAAGACCATAAAAAGGTTATAGCCATAAAATCCTTAAAATGTATGGTTATGATTGTGAATAAGGCATGCTACAGTGTGGACATATATATATTAACATGAATATCACATTTCATTTGTTAACGGGGAGCCAGAGTTTACATTATTCACAAATACAATTAAGAATAATGAACTGTTTATCTGGCCATTTACCATAAGCCTGTTGATTAAAGAGTAAATATAATAAACAAAATTGGAAGCTATGTTAATGCATGGAACTTTTAATTGGCTTTATGTAAATAAACAGACCCTAGCTCTTATGTTTCAATGTAGAAAAGCGCTTTGATGTCTATGGCGCCAAATCTGTATTGTGCTTTAGTCCTGGCCACAAGTTGTAAACAAAGGTTCAGTGAAAGATTATTGTCACAACTATTAAGTATTGCATCAATATATGATAATGAGGAAAATATCAGTTAAAGGGGTTGTGTGAGAAACACAAAAAAAGAACATATAGTGCAGTAATACTAAAAATTTGTAGTAAATATCCGTCACAATCCAGTGCTTGATCGATTTACAAATGCTGTTATCGCATATTATCGCCATGTTGGGTCTTGCTCCTCACTGGACTAGTGGGCAGAGCTATGGTTGACTACATTTCCCACAAAAGCCGTTTCCTTTCAGCTGAGCTATAGATTCTATATACTATATCCAGACCAAATATATATATATATATATATATATATATATATATATATATATATATATATATATATATATATATATATATATATATATATGTGTGGGTGTATACAGCCCTCAGTCTCCTTTCTACTCTGTAGAGCCGTCCCTCATAGCACAAGTCAGTACAGGTCAGTTATGTCAGTCAGCCTAACCAGGAAGTAACTCATAGTCTTTCCTACTTCCTGTAGGAAAGGTCTTTGCTGAGGGAGGTGCCCGGGTCCATATTGTTCTTCTATCATGATTACCTCCTAGACAAAAGGAGCAGACTATTTTAATAAACTCAAGGCCAAAGACAGTGCTGTACATACACAGCAGCATTGCAGCGTGCGTGATCCAAGGCATTCATCACGCCCCCTGCGACGCTGGATCTCCTAAGCCCGCAGCTTCTGCTGGCCGAGGAGATCCCAGGACCTGCGTGATGGCGTAAGCGGCGTGATGACGTCACACTTACACTGTTCACCAGCTCCTGGACCTGGAACATAGAGGGAGCATGGAAAGGTGAGTAGCTTTTTTTTTCCCCTCCCCGTTCGATACGGGGGGCAGCTATCTGGCTACTATGGGGCAACTATCTGGATACCATGGGGCAACTACCAGGCTATGGGGGGCAACTAACTGGCTACGGAGGGCAGCTACCTGGCTATGAGGGGGAGGGGGGGCAGCTACCTTGCTATGGGGGGCAACTACCCGGCTACAGGTGGGGGGGGGAAATACCTGGCTACCAAGGGGGCAACTATCTGGCTAAAAGGGGGACAACAATCTGGTTAAAAGGGGGACAACTATCTGGCTATAGGGGGTACAACTATCTGGCTATAGGGGGTACAACTATCTGGCTACAGGGAGCAACTATCTGGCTACAAGGGGATAACTACCTGGCTACAGGGGGTATTTAACTACTGGCTATGGGGGTAGCTACCTGGCTACCAGGGGGCAGCTACCTGGCTACAGGGGATAAATAACTACCTGGCTACCAGGAGGCAACTACCTGGCTACAGGGGGCAAATAACTACCTCCATTAGCCTATATGACTACATAATGGGGATCTATATTTCTGCTTATTGGGAGGCATATATTATTACCTATCTGCTTAATAGGGGACCAAGATACCAACCTATTTGGGGACCTATAACTCTACCTACCTAATGGGCGCTATACACCTACCTAATTGTACCTACATACTGTCTAAGGGAATTCACTTCCTATATAGGTATACAAAACAAGACTAACACTTTCTGCACAAATAGAAGCCCCATAGTTGTTTCAGGGGCACTTTTACTGTTTGGGACACAAGGGGGTAATTATTATCATTTGGGGCATTATATAAGGGGAGTTTGTATAGAGATAGGAATTGGTAGAGAAGGGATGATAAAGTGAGAAGTCTAAGATGTTTGTTTTGTAACATCTACAGTGAAGAGTCAAGGCCGGGAGAAGTCATCATGGCAGTCTGGGCCAGATGGAGAAGAAGAAGGGAAAGAGAACAACTCTTCGGAGACATCTCCTGTAAGTCCCTAGATGTAACTTTACTGCAATCGATTCTATGTCTGTAGAGCCTGTGTACAACTGATATTCACCACTGTATGTTCACTGTATGCCAGTAATATTGGTTTATAGTATAATGGCTTATTTTCAGCAATGGTGTGGTGTATTATTCAGTCACCATGTGGTGGTGATATCTGGTCATGGGGTAGCGGTATTATTTGGTAACTATGTAGTGGTGATATGTGATGGTTATGTGTGGTCATGGTGTGGCAGTACTATTCGGTCACAATGTGCTGGTGATATGTGTCTTAGTAGGACATTGGTACCATTAGCCTTGGGATAATGGCTTTGTGTAGCAGTGTTATTTGGTGACTGTATGACTATTATTTAGTAGTTTTATACGTAGCCCATTGTGTTAAAGCTTTCTGTATATTTTGGCTTTGGTTGATGGTGATGCACTGTGTCACATCGTGGCGCATTATGTTATGGGGGGCAGAAATTTCTTCACCCCGCCCTGGGTGCAATTTAGCCTAGGAAGGGCCCTGCTCCTGTAGTAGGTGTGATCTTTCCAGCCTATAGTTTGCAAGTGAATAGAAGGAATTCCATGAAAGTAATTACAAGGGAGGGGTAACTGCATGCTTATCGGTGAGTCCTACTGGCAGAACTTAATAATGGGAGCAGAGGACAGCAGTACAAAGCTGGGGGAGGTTACATACCAATGTCAGCACAATGTCTATCAGTGATAACTGTGGATGGAAGTCTGGATAACAGCAGTAACTTTTTGATTTGTCTTGAGTGAGGGCTCATTTTTTGTAGGCTAAAGTGTAGTTTTGTTGGTACCATTTTGGGATACATGTGATCACTTTTTATTCTAATTTACTGAGGACGTGAAATTTTGTCATTTGAAAGATTTTTCTTTTTTTAGAATAAATGGAATAAATGATGCTTAATAAATGTTATATTTGAATAGATCAGATTTTTATGGTCACAACAAATACAATTATGAATACATTTTACATTTTTTATTTGTAGAATGGCAAAGGGGTTTGTTTTAAACTTTCAATATTTTTTTATTTATATTTTTATTTTTAAAACAACTTTTTTTATTTTGTACACTTCCACTTCTGGTCCCTCTAGGGGACTTGACCACAAGGCGCCTTGATCGCTTGTACACTCTTACATAATTAAAATAGAAGGGATTAGCAAGATGGCGCCTGTATTACTTCCTGCCTGAGGCAGGAAGTAACACAAGCACTAACATGATGGCTATGAAAGTCTTCATTAGGTTCCAGCTGCCATGGCAACCACTTGGCACTGTGCGATCTTGTTCCAACACTATTTCTCATTCATTTAGACGCCAAGGCTCAATCCCTACTGTTAGCTGTGGATGGCAACTGTAATAAACAGCTGGCACCCACTCCATATGGAGCTCACTGAGCCTGCTCCATACTTCCTTCCCGGCATTATGACATAAGTTTACATCAAATGTCCGTAAGATGTTAACGGGGTTGTCTCACTACAACGATTCATCTTACCTCAGTCCTCTTTTCTCAGTTTCATTTTTTAATTCAGGGGCAGTTACTCGCTTCGTCTGGAATGCAGTGACGAGCTGCTGAGAAAACAAGGTCTGTAGCTAAAGCGACCAGCGAAGGATGCCTATCAGGAGAGAATGAACAGGTCTGTAGCTATAGGGACATGAGGAGCTGATGCAGCCTATACAAGAGGGAGTATCTAGGAATGGATAGGACACTGTTAATGGACATATATTGCAAAGTGACTTGTATTTGCAAGATCTTTAATATAAAAAGCAATCTGTGTAGTGAGACAACCCCTTTTAAGACCCATTCTAAAATATTAGCCATATTTTGGTTGTTTAGTAGATTGCAATATTTCACCTATAAAAGCATTGTATATTGTATGTAAAGCTGACTATACATAGTGTATTTTTACTTGAACAATTGTAAAAACTAGAAGGAAAATCAGACCATGGATAGTCACTTATGAATTGGTGATCATTAGCAGTTACCACTGCAGATGAGATATTCCAACATGTTAGGTGATTTGTAAAATAAACCATACGTGATACAACACAAAAGCAAGTGATGTAATATTTGGAATCTCTTCCCCTGAACGTCATAGGTTTTATCTTGACTATGTTGTTTTGGTATCTGATCATCGGTCCAGTGGAGAAATTCTTGGGTCCTCTAGTAGGCATCAATGCTGTAGAATGTACAACAAAGCAATTATACTTGCATACATTATATGAAAAGTGATTAAAGAGAACCTGTCACATAGATTATGCCACACTTGCTGAGGACAGCACAAGCTAGTGACGGACATGCTGTTTCCAGCGCTGTGTCCCTTATTCTGTAAGATGCTGTAGTTTTAGGGCATTTACCCCTCAAATCTTATCCATGAGCAGGTGTTAGCCCCGCCCACCAAAGGCTAGCACCGCCCATCTGGTAGTTATTCACATGGTTCTACCTATTCAAAGTAATAGGTTTATCAGTTGAGGTGGGTCGGGGCTAGCCTCAGGTGGGCGGGGTTTGAATTAAACTGACTCTTTGATTGACACTTTTCTGGCTTAAAACTGCAGATTTGATCATTAAATACTCAAAAACTACCGGACCTTACAGAATAAGGGACACAGCGCTGGAAACATCAGGTCTGACACTAGCTTGTTCTGCCCTCAGCAAGGGGGGCATAAACTATGTGATAGGTTCTCTTTAAAGAAGATTCTTAATTTATACATTACCAACATAAGCGTGGTATTTCATGATACTGGTTCAATGTAACTTAAACATGGTTGATCACTTGCTCAGTACTATAAACACTGAATATATGTTGACTCAGAACCAGGCCACTTTCCTCAGGAAACGCAGGAGGAAGAATGTGCCTAGTGTAAGAGGGGGAGAGTGATGTGCACATAGACGAGGTTTGTTTGCTCGACAAGTAAAGAAAATACAAGTTGTAGGAGATTAGTGACGCCACAGCAAAGCTCTGGAAGATCAAGCAAGCAATAGGCAATCAGGAACTTCTATAAAAATCTGAATTTAGATGAGGTTAGGCTTAGCATATTTTATTACTTTCTACATAGGGGCGCCATTAGGGCAGTATTGGTAGTTATTCCGGTCAGGGGTCCTAATCAAATTTTAAATAAGAGGCCTAAAAATAAGAGGTCAGATTTTCTAGTGCAAGATAGGAACTGGTAATGGATGGGGGGCCCAGATGTTTTGTCTCTGTGGGGGCCTGAAATTATGGACCCCTGTCTCTATTAAACACACTCAAAACCTATGTCTGTCATTTTAGTGGAAATACCCATTACATTCTTCAGTTTGTGCACTAATTATGTTTTTTTTGTTGGTGATATACATACAAATTAAAGAAGCCATAGCAAACATTAAAATGGGCTTCCCATTATGTTTCTTTTGGTTTGTCACCCAGTGGTCACATTCTTACTATTTTGTTTGCTAGTCACTGAAAAAATCCTAAACAAATCCAAACTCTAAAATATAACTTTTAATATATACCCATAAAAAATACAATTACGTATCTCAAGTCTATCTCAATTAATATATTTTATATACATACATATACACACTGTCCCTATCTATTTTCCCTACACTTATCCTCAAATAGACCAAGTAATCGTCCCGATAAGGACGGCCTAGTCTTTGTAGGCTCACCCTATTAAATCACTTTGTGTCCCTATCAACCACCAGAAACATTAACATATATATATATTTCTGTACAGTGTTTAAAGATATATCAGTTCAAAATCCAAACACAGTTATCGCTATTCCTGTAGAGTCCCATATAAAGTACTCAAAGGCTCACAGTCCACTGATATGAACACTGCAATTTTTTCTCTTTCAATTATAGGGTAAATGTCTATATATATCGTCCGTGTAGGGAACATAAGATACATTTATCCAACATCATCTCAAGATACATCAAACCTTATCCTCGACGCGTTTCCCCCCTCCATATTATGGGGTTCATCAGGAGGATCTCCTAGGGGACGTCACACTGACTCAAGATAGTAGTCTCCTCGATATGCTGAGTCAGTGTGACGTCCCCTAGGAGATCCTCCTGATGAACCCCATAATATGGAGGGGGGAAACGCGTCGAGGATAAGGTTTGATGTATCTTGAGATGATGTTGGATAAATGTATCTTATGTTCCCTACACGGACGATATATATAGACATTTACCCTATAATTGAAAGAGAAAAATTGCAGTGTTCATATCAGTGGACTGTGAGCCTTTGAGTACTTTATATGGGACTCTACAGGAATAACGATAATTGTGTTTGGATTTTGAATTGATATATCTTTAAACACTGTACAGAAATATATATATGTTAATGTTTCTGGTGGTTGATAGGGACACAAAGTGATTTAATAGGGTGAGCCTACAAAGACTAGGCCGTCCTTATCGGGACGATTACTTGGTCTATTTGAGGATAAGTGTAGGGAAAATAGATAGGGACAGTGTGTATATGTATATATATAAAATATATTAATTGAGATAGACTTGAGATACGTAATCGTATTTTTTATGGGTATATATTAAAAGTTATATTTTAGAGTTTGGATTTGTTTAGGATTTTTTTCAGTGACTGGCTTGTTGTTCCAAATCCATATAGATATTATTTGTTCCTGAGGGAATTTTTTCTGTGATTTATTTTGTTTGCTAACAATGCACTTTCTCTAGAGACAAGAGTACTGCACAAGTTCTTACCACCCAAAAGAAAAAGGGATCGGAACAATACAAGTAAATATAAGATCATTGAGTCTATGTAAGACCCACTAAATAGACAAGAAGAATGGTAACATATGAAAAGTTATTCATACATTCCTGGAGGAATAACAGAAAAATGGCCAAAAGTCTTAAGAAAAGTGGTTCCAGAATCAAAATGTCATGGTAAATGACCAGGAATTGTCTTCTGGATGTCTACCTCAGGTATAGTATGGCTTTACAATAATGTATTGCTTTGTATTATAAAAGTGATTAGGCAATCATATAGCCTACTCCTGTACTGAAAGTATAAAAAAGGCAATTAAATGAAAAATGTTTTAACAAAAAAACCCTAGAAAACTACACTACAAAAAAGTTAAACTTAAAAGGTATTGTCACACCTGTAATGCTCCAATTTATAAAATGATTCTGTTATTTCATCTGAATGGTGAATGTTACAAAGAATCATCTTTGTTTCTCCATTTTTTTGGAATAGGACCTTGACTATTGCTGTCTTTTACAGCAGCATGACCCCAAAAGCTGTAAAAATTACCTTTCGAACACTATTTAAATTTTTGAAGAAGAAATTAATATTTGAAATAAGATTTTTTGGAATATGATCTTGACTATTGCTCTCTTTTACAGCAAAATTACCCCAAAACCATTGACACTGATTAAAATTTTCAAGAAGAAATGAGTATTTGGAATAAGGTTTTTTTCAGTAAGACCTTTACTATTGGTATGTTTTACAGCGGCCTGACCACAAAACCAGCAAAATGACCTTTTGGACACTCTGAATACAATTAGCAATAAGAAATTAGTATTTTGAATAAAGTTTTTTCAATAGGACCATTTTTTTTTCAGTGTAAAATGTGTATTTCACATTGTGAAGTAGACGTGCTGCACTTTAATAATCGGTGACCTCGACAACCGGGGCAACAAAATCATCAGAGATCCATGCTTGATTCCTCTTCATAACAGTCAAACGATCCACTTTCTCAGGAGAAAGCCGGATAAGTTTGTCAGTTAGAATTTTTTCTATGGAATATCTATGAATTGGGGTGTTGTGGAAGAACTCTGACAACAAATCAACAGTGTTCTTGCTTCAGTCCTTATAATTTGCAACAGCCAAGTAGGACTAAAAATAAAATGTTTTCTATGGAATATCTAAGAAATGTGGTTTTATGCGACAACTGACAACTAGGATTACAAATAGATTTTTTTCTACAGAATATCTAAGAAATGTGGTCTTATGCAACAGCTGATAAGCAGGAGTAGAAATAGAATTTTGTCTACGGAATATATAAGAAATGTGGTCTTATGCGACAACTGTCATCTAGGACTAGAAATATCATTTTTTTCTGCGGAATATCTAAGAAATGTGGTCTTGTGCGACAAGCAACAAGGATTAGAAATAGGATTTTTTTCTATAGAATATCTGTGAAATGGGGTCTTACGGAAGAACGGTGTCTTTTACAATGGCTATCCCCCCAAAACTGCAGTAAGGAAATTTTGGGCATGGAATTACATTTTCTGCAAAAAAAACGTGCATCACAGCGATTTCTTTTTAGCGCAGATTTCCTAACAGTGTCCTGTACACTGGCTGTCCATATTACTTCAGCATGGACATTCTGGGCACAGAATGACGTTTTCTGCAAAAAAACTGTATATCTCTGGGATTTCTTTTGAGAGATTTCCATAAAAGTGTCTGCTACACAAGCTGCCCCCAAAACCAAGCTGCTCCCCCCTCAGAAACTGCAGCAAGGAACTTTTGTCAATGCAAAGATACAGTATGCAGGTATATCCAAATCTCTGACTAATACCATCTAGGATTCCCTAATCTTGCTGTGCCTCTAACCTAACTAATCTATCTAGCAGCTTTCCCTGTCTAAAATCGCTGGAAAATGAAGTCTCTGCCTGCTTTGAAAAAAGCAGTACAGAGAGAGCAAACTATTCAGTTCACAGTCTGTAATCGTAATGGCGTTCAGCAGGAAGTACAGTGACATAGATAAAACAGATTCATGTGATTTTAACAGCCGATGAGATCCCTATACACCCCACTGGGGAAATTTCTGACCCACCTCTGTGCTCTGCACTGATTGGCTGGCCGTCAAAAGTACAGGAAGCAACGAAAATGGCATGATCTGAATCCGCAATCGCGATTTTTTATCCGATTTTAAGGAAATAAATCAGATCGAATTGAGATTGCAGAAAATGAAAAATCAGCTCGATTTCATCTTTTCTCGATTAAATTGCTCATCTCTACTCAAGATTATCAAGGCATTCTGGAGCAAAACATGCTGACCAGTGTCAGAAAAGCTTGGTCTCAGTCACAGCTCATGGGTTCCCCAACAGAATAATAAGCCACAGCTAAAAACATCCAAGAACAGCTAAGGCTAGGAATACACTGCATCAGACAATAAACAGGCGAAAGTCAACTGTTTTTTTTTCTGATGCGTGACCGCAGTTTTTGTCACGTTTTGCGCAAAAAACCATGGTTGATTCTCTTTTTTTGCTGAGAAAACTAAAACATGTTGTATAATATGCAGGTGCCGAAAGACGGTCGGAGAAAAAATTACCTGAGGAGACTTCAGGTCGTATTTTCTATTGTCGTTTATGAGGTTGCCTGAACGATCATACAATATGGTTGTATTTTCGGCGGTTTTAAAATCCTAAGACCGCCGAAAATACAATCATATTGCTATGTCGTGGAGACATAGCCTAAGGGTAAAGCATTGGACTTTTCTGAAATGGCTTCTGTGAGCCCAGCTCTAAATCCTATTAAATATCTATGAAATGAGCTGAAAGATCCAAACTGGACAAGGCACCCTCCAAACCTGAGACAGCTGGACCAGTACAATTTTTTTTGGTTGAACCACAATTTATAAGCAATGTCTTATATTTATTTGGCACATTGCCGATCCCAGTACCTATTAAATAACTAAAGGCAAACCAGGAACTTTTAAAGAGTGTCCGAAAGGTCACTGCAGCTTTTGGGGTCATGCTGCTGTAAAAGAAAGCAATAGTCAAGGTCCTATTCCAAAAAATCTTGTTTACAAAAATAGTTTCTTCTTGAAAATGTTATAGTGTGTCCAAAAGGTTATTTTTGCTGCTTTTGTGGTCATGCTGCTGTAAAAGACAGCAATAGTAAATGTCCTATTACAAAAAATCTTGTTTAAAAAAATCCTTTCTTCTTGAAAATTTCATAGAATGTCCGAAAGGTAATTTTTGCTGCTTTTGGGGTCATGCTGCTGTAAAAGACAGCGATAGTCAAGGTTCTATTAAAAAAAAAAAATCTTGTTTCAAATACTAATTTCTTCTTGCTAATTTTATTCTGAGTGTCCCTAAGGTCATTTCTACTGGTTTTGGGGTCAGGCTACTGTGATAGGGGTGCCAGCGGTGCCAATAGGGCAGTACTCCTGTCAAGGGCCCTAATCAAACAGGGGTCCAGTGATGTGTTAAAAAATAGGAACTAGTAATGGGTGGGAGCCCCATTTCATTTAACTGCATGGGGCCCTGAAACCGTTAATCGATGACTGACGACAGCCCTGGCTACCACTGCACCCCCTATAACTATTCCCCGTTGGGATGTTCTTGCTGCCACCACATATATGAAATGTTCTGGGCCTGGTGAAAAAAGTGATGGTAGCTCCTGCCAGTTACCATGAGCCATTTCCAATACCGGCGTCTTCTTACGTGTCAAAGGGATCCCATAGCAGCTGCTACCATTGTACTTACTATAGCTATGCAGTCCTCATCTTTTCAGTTCCTTGCTGCAGTTTTGGAGGGACAGCCAGTATACAAGACAGGGTTCTTCCATAAGACCCTATTTCACAGAAACAATTCTGTTTCTGATCCTGGTTGCCAGTTGGAAATTATAGGGATTTAAGAACAAGTGTGATTTGCTGTCTTTGGAGTACAGTTCTTCAATAAGAGACTGTGAACAAATCTTCTAGACCTTTTTAATATTTATATTTTTGAACATGGCCTGTCATCGCTTGGTCGGTTCCCTGTGCGTCTCATTTCTGATGAGCAGTGCCAATCTGTTTTTCAGTGGTTAACACACATTGCATCCAGTGGTTTTAACTCCTCTTCCTCTCGGTCACTGCCACAAATATTGTCATCATCATCATCATCAGTCCAAACTGAAGCAAAGACGGGCCAAATGTTACCCAATAAACAGACCCCACTGGATAATCCATATTCTGAAGACCTGTTTGATGACACAATGCGGCTGGGGTCAAAAGGCATTTCAAAAGATCAAGAGGCCCAAGAGAATGATTTTGCCTGCTCTGATGCCCAATCGCTTTCTCAGAGAAGGAGCAAGAAGCTGGTTCCTCTCTTTTGGCTGGACTCGCCATTTTTAAGGTGCGAAAATGACAAACACAAGAGGCAAAAGGCATGGAAACCGGTGTATGTTCTCCAAACCCTTCCATAAACATGGAGTACTGCCTTTATAAACATACATGCGCATCTACAAGAGGGGCGACTTTGTGTACATTAAGGGTATGGGCATCATACAAAAAGGCATGCCACACAAGTGCTATCATGGCAAGACTGGCAGGATCTACCATGTTACACAGCATGCTGTGGGTATAATTGTGATTGTGAACAAGCAGATGAAGGGTAAAACCCTTGCCAAAAGAATCAACGTCCATGTGGAGCACATTCACCACTCCAAGAGCAGAGAGAGTTTCCTCCAGAATGTCAAGGAAAACAATAGGAAGAAAAAGGAAGCCAAGGAGAAGGGCACTGGGTGAAACTGGAGCGTCGGCCAGCGTTTCCAAGTGAAGCTCACTTCGTCCATACTCATGGAAAGGAACCTGAGCTCTTTGAGCCCATTCCCAACTAGTTTATGGCATAATGTGACAATACCCTTTGCAAAATATTCCATTGTTGCTTAAGCATAAGGATGTAATGGTGCTAGGTAAGGCTTTTTAGAATTTTATATGGAGGGCCAAGCACTCTCATATAGGTAGAAATTTCTCAAGCGCTACCCAGGTCTTGACTATTTCCTGAGGAAGGCTCAAGGTCTTAGCTCACACTTTCGGCATTCGCATATTGCTTCGGCCCGACTGTCAGCATTGCAGTGTCACCTGGGCATCCCCATCAACCATCTGCATTTCTTCATGCAAATTCTATTGATAGTGTGCATAAGGGCATTTTTGCTGGTTTTAGGGTCATGCTGCAGTAAAAGACAGCGATAGTAAATGTCCAATTCACAAAAATTTTGTTTCAAATACTCCTTTCTTCTTGCAAATTTTATTCTGATAGTCCATAAGAGCATCTGTGCTGGTTTTGGGGTCAAGACAGCGATAGTCAATGTCCTATTCGGGTGGCACATCGGTGTGCAAGCCTGGAGTTGCCGCATCTTTAAGTGGTGCAGGAGGCGATGCTGAAGCTCCTAGGCTGACAGCCTTTAGGCTTCTGGACTAGGACTTCCCGGGAGCCAGATCCCAACGTAGACAGCGTGATGATGTCACACTGCTCACGTGGAGCCTGGAGAGGTGAGTAACGTGTTTTCTTTTTCTTTTTTGCCTACAGGGGGGTTATATTTTACAGGAGGGCCTATCACCTACAGAGGGGCCTATAACCTACATGGAGCTTATAACCTATAGGGGGCCTATAACCTATGGGAGGTGGCTATGCCCTACAGAGGGCTATATAACTTACAGGTGGGCTATAACCTACATGGGGGCCTATAACCTACATGGGGGCCTATAACCTACAGGAGTCCTATATCCTACAGGGGAACTATAACCTACATGAGAGCTATATACCCTACAGGAGGGCCTTCTAACCTACAGGGGGCCTATAACCTACATGTGGGCCTATAACCTACAAGGGTACTATAACCTACAGAGGGGCTATACCCTACAGAGGGCCATATAACCTACAAGTGACTATATAACCTACATGGGGGACTTTATCCTAGAGGGGGCCTATATCCTACAAGGGGGCTATATCCTACAAGATCTCCAAAAGATTGGGAATCTCGCAAGAGAGCAGAGAGTGACTTTTGATCACCTACTACTTGGGCAGTCGTCCCTAATGTGTCCATGAGATTAGGGACGACTGCCCAAGTAGTAGGCCTAGGATCCCTTATTGGAGCTAGTAATTTGCTATAGATATAAGGCTCTCCTGTTAATAGGTGGTGCTCCACCAGACTTGATAATAGAAAAGGAGTTATTCCTTCTTTCAGAAGCAAAGAGGGTTAAATGATGAGGTTAGAAATCAGGTTTTTAAATAGTGAGTACAGAGGTTAAGAGTTATATATAATAAAAGTTACGTTTTAGTGTTTAACAGATAGAGAACTAATAGAGTTTAAGTTTGCCTATGGCAAAATAGTAAATATATATCCTACAAGAGGCCTATATCCTACAGGGGGATATATCCTACAGGGGGGCTATATCCTACAGGGGGCTAAATAACCAAAAGGGGGTCATATAACCTACAGGGGGGGGTATGTAATCTACAGGAGGTCTAGAACCTACAGGGGGCCTATAACCTAATGGGGGGCCTATAACCTACAGGGGGATATATCCTATAGGGAGGCTTAAAACCTACAGGGGGCTATATTCTAAAGGGAAGCTATACCCTACAGGGGGGCCTATAACCTACAGGGGATTATAACCTACAGGGATCTGTCATCTACAGGGGGTCTATAATCGACAGGGGCCTAAAATCTACAGGGGGGCTATATCATACAGGAGTCTATAACCTACAGGGGGGCTATAACCTATAGAGGGGCCTATAACCTACAGACAAGCTATATCCAGGGGGCCTATCACCTACAGAGGGCCAATCACCTACGGGGGCTATAACCTACAGGGGACAGATAACCTACAGGCAAATCACCTACAGGGGGCTATCACCTATGGTGCCTATAACCTACAGGGGGCTAACACCTAGAGGGTCCTATCTACAGGGGGCAGTATATCTACCTGTACCTATAGGAGGCTATATATCTACCTACAGGGGGCCATATATACAGGGGTAGTATATCTACTTTTACCTACAGGGGGCAGTATATCTTCCTACAAGGATCTGTATACCTACCTACAGCGGGCAGTATATCTAATTGTACAAACAGGGGGCTATATATATATATATATATATATATATATACTTATATATATAGCAGTTTATCTACTGGTACCTATATGGGGCCGTATATCTCCCTACAGGAGGCTGTAAACCTACCTACAGGGGGCAGCATATCTACCTACAGTGGGCCTATATAACTACCTACTGGGGTCTAGATACCTACCTACTGGGGTCTAGATACCTACCTACTTAATGGTGGGCAACATTATACAGACTTACTTAATGGGGGCCCATACCAGAGGTAGGAATTGGTAGGGAAGGAAGATTCTAAGATGTTTGTGTGGTAAATTCTGCAGGGACGAGTTGCGGCCGGGAGAAGGCGTCATGGTGGTCTGGACCAGATGGAGAAGAAAAGAGAAAAAGAACGATTCAGAGAATGACTGATCAGATAGGACGTCTCCGGTGAGTCCCTGATGTCAGGGGTTATTTTGCATCTCTGTTAGATCAGTGCTGTAGTCACTGTCATGTGATTGTGAACTGAGCTGGTGTCTGACCGCTATGTCGTCTCTGTTTGGCGGTCTTGTAGGTTATACCTGAGGTGGTGTCTGACCACTATGCGGTCTCTATATTGCGGTGTAGGTTATAAGTTTGTTAGCGATAATGTATATATTCCTGTGAGTGGTTGTATTTTTGGGGGGTTCAGCGCACAGCTCTGCCTAGTGGCCCATAATGGTGTTAAGGGAGGTGGCTACAGTCCCACAGACCTTAACCCCTTTGCGCAAAAGGACATATCAGTATATCCTGATTGTAAGTCATTTACCACAATAAGATGTGCTAGTTCATCCTGGAGATCATACTGGCGATAAGCACATGAAGTCAGCTGTATATTACAGCTGATTCCCTGTGCCGTCAGCAACGAGCGGAGTTTGCTCCGCCCACTGCCGATTAACTCCTTAGCTAAGGGATAGACAGAGGGAGGGCAACCCTTCTGTCACCATCGGACATCGTGGGCTCCGATGGCTTACCTGATAAAGGCTTCCGGGCTATATGTGACATAACCATCATGGTGACTGACAATTACCATGGTGATGACAGGTCACTCAACTGAAAATTGTGTGAAAATAATAAAAAAGGGAAAAAAGAAAAATATTAAACAGAAAAACAAAAACATTAAGTAAAAACACACACACCACCCTTTTCCCATTACAATAAACTAATCACCACAAAAAATATCAAAAATAAAGTACAAATATTTGGTATTGTCACATCCATAACGCCCTAACCTATAAATTTGTCAAAAATAATAAAAACCTGTGACAGAATTGTGATTTTTGTTCATCCCGCAGCACATAAAATAGAATAAAAAGCGATCAAAAAGTCATATAAACGCCAAACTGGTACTAATAAAAACTTCAGTTCATCCCGCAAAAAAAGACCTTATAAAGCTCTGTACAAAGAAAAATAAAAAGGTTACGGCTATCAGAAGATAGCAATGTATAAATATTGTTTTAGACAATAAAAGCCCTTTTTTTTTACAAAAAAGTACTACTACTGTAGAAGGGCACAAGGTGCCATCGTTGATGGACGGTATGTGTCACCAATGTCTGGCATCGGTGAAGTAAAAGCCAAGATGTTTTTGTGTCAGTAACACTAGGTTGCTGACACTTGGTTGTTAGCATAGAACAGCTGCCTTAAGCAGCTGATTCGGGTCTGGCTTTTACTGAAATGGCCAAAGAGATGGGTGGGACGGTTATTACCACACTCCAGGTCCAGGCTTTACCAGGCCTGTAAGAGCCTGGAGCTAGTGAGAGACATGGTGTGGTTCCAAGACTGGAGTGTGTCAGTCTGTAGAGGAAAGAGCTTTGTGCTGGATGTGATCTGTGTGCTCTGCCGTTTCATGGAGGACTGAACCCACTACTGACACATTCAAGCGGGTGAGATCGCCAAGCACTGCCGAAGAATCTTTGTGACTGTTAAAGCTGAAGTAAGCTGTTGTTTTTCGTTTGATATGCACTGTACCAGACTTACCTTCTGTTGATGTTGTGTGGATAAAATAAACCACCTGTGTTATACCTGAGCATTTGCCTGCCAGTCTGCTTACCCTGAGGCTACCGGTTGAGCTACATGCTACAAGTGGTGAAGGATGCGGGCATAGATCCCCCATATATGTCCTGGGTTAAGGCTGCAGCACAGGTCCAGTTCACAGCACACAAAATGGAGGAAGTAATTAAACACCTTGTGCAGGCGAATCTGCAACATCAGCAAGCCACAGGACACAACAGCAAGCACAGCAGGAAATGAACCACCTGCTTATGCAACAGATATCAGTTCTGACTGAAGACGTCAGATGCAAAAGTGCTAGTTCCACCATCCCCAGATGCGGGATGCCATGCCAGACGATTGGTGAGGGAGGTGCTGCGGAAGATGACTCCTGAGGATGAAGTGGAGGAGGCCTTCCTGGCTTTATCTGAACGGGTCGCAGACCGTGAAAAGCTGACTCAGGAGCAGTGGGCTGAGGTTTTGGCCCCATATCTGACTGGAGAGCCCCAAAAGGCATACTATGACCTGGCCCTGCAGGACGCCAAGGAGTATGGGAATTCAAGGCTGAGATCCTGGCCCGGCTCGGGGTAACATTGGCGGTCCAGGCCCAGAGGGTGCATCTTTGGGGCTATAATACAGACAAGCCACCAAGGTCGCAGTTATTTGACCTGCTTCACCTGGTCCAGAAGTGGCTACAGCCGGATACCTGCTCCCCAGCCCAAATGGTGAGCGTGTAGTCATGGACCGTTTTAGACGCTCTCTTCCTAGACCTGTGCTGTGCTGGCTTGCTCAGAGAGACCCACAGTCGGCGGATGAACTGGTGGGGTTGGTAGAAAAGTTCCATGCCATGGAGAATTTCCTGGGTGGATGAGGGAACCTAAAATCCCTGTATGGGGAGAAACCCAGGAATTTAGAGGGTCCAAAGTCAGGGCCAAAACTTCCCCGAGAGGGCCGCTTCAAAACCCAAAGGGGGTCGGAGCCATCAGCAAGGGGGCCACCAAGGGAGCCCATCCGCTGGCGATGTCATGCACCAGGCCATGTAGTGGCCCAGTGCCCAATTAAACACGGAGCCAATGGAGTGTTCAGTGGGCCGACGTTGCTCCATGTTTGCCCATGCTGTGTGCAGTGGCCTTCCCATCCCAGAAGAGGGAACCCAAATCTGCCCTGTGACGGTCAATGGGACTGTTGGGACTGGACTGTTGGACTCAGGGAGTTTGATTACTCTCCTGTCAGCTGCTCTACCTCATGTGGTGGTCCCTGGGAAAACTCTGGGGGTCTCATGTGTTCATGGGGATACCAGAGTGTACCCAATGGCCCCAGTGGTCCTAGAAACGGACTTGAGAACTCAGACGCATCTTGTGGGGGTTGTTAACAATTTGATGCATGATGTGAATATTGGTCGAGATTTCCCTATATTCTGGGACCTGTGGGGAAAAGTTGTGACACCAAAGTACCCCTAAGACAAGGACAGCCCAAAGTGTACTAGATCTGAAGTAGCCTCGAAGTTTCCCCTGACAGTCCTGGCAGGGGACAACAGGGAGGAGTCAGGCTTGGAGGAAAATGTCCCCGACTTGGGAGTGTCCCGAGGGAACTTTGGGATGGCCCAACTCCAGGACCTTACTTTGAAAGGAGTGTTGGACGGGGTTGTAGTCCTTAATGGGGTTCCCCAAGATCCTGGGGCTGATGAGCAGTACCCCCACTTTGTGATGAATGGTGATCTACTGTATCGGGTAACCAAGATGAGAGATGAGTTGGTTGAACAGCTCTTGGTGCCTAGGTCCTATCGGCGCATGGTCCTAGACATGGCCCACTCCCATGTTTTAGGGGGTCACCTGGGGACAGATAAGACTCTGGAGAAGATTCTGCGGCGGTTTTATTGGCCCGGGTGTTATCGAGAGGTTCGGGATTATTGCCAATCATGCCCTGTGTGTCAAGTTACCTCCCCGGCAGCCCACTTTCGCAGTCCTCTAGTACCGCTGCCCATTATCGAGGTATCCTTTAAAAGAGTGGCCATGGATTTAGTGGGACCTCTGGTAAAATCTGCCCGAGGACACCAGTATATGTTAGTGGTCGTAGACTACACGACCCGATACCCAGAGGCCGTGCCTTTGAGAAATATGTCCTCTAAAAATATTGCCAGGGAATTTTTCCACATCTTCTCCCGAACAGGGATTCCAAAAGAGATTCTGACATATCAAGGGACCCCTTTTATGTCCAAAGTGATGAGGGACTTATGTAAGGTGCTAAAAGTTAGACAGTTACGCACCTCAGTGTACCACCCACAAACGGATGGGCTCATGGAAAGGTTCAATAAGACCTTGAAGCCAATGCTGAAGAAGGTAGTGGAAAGGGACGGGCTTGATTGGGATTGCCTGTTACCATATCTTCTGTTCTCCATTAGAGAAGTGCCAAAAGTCTCTATGGGGTTCTCCCCATTTGAATTATTATGTGGCCGACACCCAAGAGGATTGCTAGACGTGGCCAAAGAAACCTGGGAGAATGAGGTCACTCCTTATAGGAGTGTGATCGAGCACGTCACACAAATGCAAGAGAGAGTCGCCCGGGTAATGCCCATTGTTATGGGACACCTTCTCCGAGCTCAGGAAGCCCAGGCCAGGGTGTATAATAGGAATGCTCGACTTAGACAATTTAGTCTGGGGACAGGGTACTGGTGTTAGTACCGACAGTTGAGAGCAAATTCCTTGCCAAGTGGAAAGGGCCATACAAGGTCATTGAGAGAGTGGGAGAGGTAAACTACAAGGTCCACCAGCCAGGTAAGAGGAAGCCCTTCCAGATCTATCATATTAATTTGATCAAGCCCTGGAAGGAGAGAAATTCCCTAGAGGCCCCTTGTCTAGTGACCCGACCAGAGTCAGGAGTGGAGCTGGTAACCATTGCAGAAACATTGTCCCCCTCCCAAAGACAACAATGCAAGGAACTCCTACAACAGAATAGAGACCTGTTTACGGAGTCCCCCGGGCTCACCAATGTTATTGAACATGAGATCCTTACAGAGCCACAGGTGAGGGTATATATAAAGCCTTATAGAATTCCTGAAGCCCGTCAGGAGGTAATTGCACAGGAGGTTCATAGGATGATGGAACTCGGGGTAATTGAGAAGTCCAAGAGTGGGTGGTCCAGCCCCATAGTCCTGGTGCTCAAACCCAATGGCGAGTGGCGATTCTGTAACGACTATCGCAAGCTGAACGAGGTCTCTACGGTAGATGCCTATCCCATGCTGAGGGTGGACGAGCTCATTGAAAGACTAGGACCTGCTCGCTACATCACTACCTTAGATCTCATCAAGGGATACTGGCAGATTCCTTTGTCAAAAAAGTCTAGAGAGAAAATGACTTTCTCCACATCTGAGGAGTTATTTCAGTATGTCGGAATGCTGTTTGGACTGCAGGGTGCCCCAGCTACATTCCAGAGGGCCATGGATCAGGCCTTACGTCCCCATGGAGAGTATGCTGCCGCTTAATTGAATGACATAGTCATCTACAGTCGCGACAGGGAAACCACCTCCCTAAGGTGCAAATGGTTTTGGAGCCCTTAAGAAGCACCGGCTTTTCGATAAACCCAAGTAAGTGCGCCATGGGGATGGAAGAGGCCCAGTACCTGTTGTATATCATAGGGAGATGCGAAATAAAGCCCCAATTGAACAAAATAGAGGCGATTCAGGGGTAGCCTCGACCCCTTACGAAAAAACAGGTCAGGGCGTTTCTGGGAATAGTGGGGTGTTACCAGAGATTTATCCCCAAGTTTGCAGTGATGGCAGTACCCTTAACCGACCTTACTAAGGGCACCAAGTGTACCACAGTTAAGTGGTCCCCAGAAGCGGAGAGAGCTTTTCAGGAGCTCAAACAGGCCCTGTGTGGACAGCCAGTTTTGGTAGCTCCAGATTTCTCTAAGGGGTTTGTTGTGCAGACCGACACGTCAGAGGTGGGTCTGGGGGCTGTTATGTCCCAGGTAATAAATGGGGAAGAACAGCCTGTCATAGACCTGAGTCGAAAGCTGTCCCCTGCGGAACGTAATTATTCCATTGTGGAAAAAGAAGGGCTAGCGATAAAATGGGCACTGGACTCCCTGAGATACTATCTGTTAGGGAGACGGTTCAGACTCATTTCAGATCATGCCCCTCTGAAATGGATGAGTGAGAGGAAGGGTAATAATGCCCGAGTGACCCGTTGGTTTCTAGCCCTGCAGGACTTCCAGTTTACGGTAGAACATAGGCTGGGGAAGCTACAAGGCAATGCGGATGCCCTCTCCAGGGCGCACTGTATGCTGGCTGAAAGTGCCCAGCTCCCTGGCTTTGGGCAGGGGGAGGTATGTAGAATGGCACAAGGTGCCATCGTTGATGGACGGTATGTGTCGCCGATGTCCCTGGCATCGGTGAAGTAAAAGCCAAGATGTTTTTTGTGTCAGTAACACTAGGTTGCTGACACTTGGTTGTTAGCATAGAACAGCTGCCTTAAGTGGCTGATCCGGGTCCGGCTTTTACTGGAATGGCCGAAGAGATGGGTGGGACGGCCATTCCCACACTCCAGGTCCAGGCTTTACCAGGCCTGTAAGAGCCTGGAGCTAGTGAGAGACAGGGTGTGGTTCCAAGACTGAAGTGTGTCAGTCTGTAGAGGGAAGAGCTCTGTGCTGGATGTGATCTGTGTGCTCTGCCATTTCATGGAGGACTGAATCCACTACTGACGCATCCAAGCGGGTGAGATTGCCAAGCACTGGCGAAGAATCTTTATGTGACTGTTAAAGCTGAAGTAAGCTGTTGTTTTCAGTTTGATATCCACTGTACCAGACTTACCATCTGTGGTATTGTGTGGCTAAAATAAACCACCTGTGTAATACCTGAGCATTTGCCTGCCAGTCTGCTTACCCTGAGGATCCTGTTTGAGCTACATCCTACACTACATAATAATCTATACAAATTGGGTATCACCGTAATCGTATCGACCTATGAAGTAAAATTAACAAATCGCAAACACTGTGCGGTGAGCACTGTTAAGAAAAAAAATCAGAATTGCTGTATTTTTTTCATCCTGCCCTCCAAAAACTGAATTTAAAGGTGGTCAAAAAGTCGTGTCTCCTGAGAAATTATACCAACAAAAACATCAACTCATCAAGCCTCTATACAGCTCCATAAAAAAATTAAAAAGTTATGGCTCTCAGACTATGGTGATGCACAAACATGTTTTCTTTTTTAAATAAAAGTGTTCTTATTGTGTAAAAGATGGAAAACATAAAAAATAAATAAATTGAGTATCGCTGTAATCATATTGACCTACTGAGTAAAGCTAGCATGTTATTTTACCGCATGATGACCACCGTACAAAATAAAAAAACACTACTAGGATTTTGTTGTATTTTGTTCACCTGCCTCCCAAAAACCTTGATAAAAAGTGATCAAAGCATTATATGAACCTCAAAATGGTACCATTAAAAACCTCAACTCAGCCCGCAATAAACAAGCCCTTAATCAGCTCCATATATACGGAAAAATAAAATATGTATGGCTGCTGGATCATGACAATGTAATAACTGAATTTTTTACAAACGTATTTCTACTATGTAAAAGTAATACAGTAGAACATAAAAACTATGTAAAATGTATACCATTGTAATTGTACCAACCCGCATAGTAAAGTCTTATTATGTCTTTTAAACTGCAAGGCGAATGCTGTTAATATGAAGCCCATTTTCATGACCCAATGCTAAAAAAACTATGGAACACCTGTAGAACCTGTTGAACCCAAGATGGAGTGACTTCTGGAAGGTTTCACCTGTTCTGGTACTTTGAGGGCTTTGCAAATGCGACATGGCATCCCCCAAAATCTGCGTTTCAAATGCCAAATAGAAAGCCCTCCCTTGTACTTCCTGCCATGTGCCCAAACAGCAGTTTATACCACAAATTTTGAAGGGAAAAAATTTATTTGTTCCCTTTGTGATTTTTAAATTTTGCCCATGAAAAAAAAAAAAATATATCATTTATTTGCATTTTGCAGTGAAAAAAAAAGTATTGAGCTTCTGGCAAAATCCTTGTTGGCAAGCCAGCAGAAGATTTTTTTTTATTTTATGATGGATTTGTCACTGTAAAGAGGAATTTTTGGGCCCACCCTCTTTGCAGATCTCCTAAATCATTAAGATTTTGACTCTTTTCTTTGACAATGGAGCTTTCAACTCCCCCATAAGTTTTTTTGGGGAAATTTGGGATGAGACGGCTAGGCCCACTCCATACCTTTAATGTTTTTTTTTCGGGCCCTCCTTTGGCCTTGACTGTATGTTTTGGGTTACGTCTTGGGGAAGACCCAGCCTTGACCCATTTTTAATTCCTGGGGGGGGAAGGAGGTTGTACCAGGATTTTACCTACATGCTCCATCCATTCTTCCATTGAGGGTTAAGTATCCTGTCCCTTTAGCAGAGAAACACCCCCCAAAAAAAAAATGTTTCCCCCCTCCAGTTTTACGTGGGGAAGATGTTTTTTTTGGGTCAGGGGCACATTCCCTTCTCCAAACAGGCGATTGATTAATGCCAAAGCCCTCAATTTTTGTTCATCGCCACGCACTTCTCCCAATCACTCCAAGAATCATCCCTTTTTCATTGGGAAAAATTTTTCAGACTGCCCTGAATTCCCTTTCTTGAGCCCGGGCCCTTGCGGGCACTGCAGTATTTTTAACCATTTGGCATACAAAGGGTTTTTTTCTTGGGGGGTCCCATCTCCCCTTGAGATCATTAAAATTCCCCCTATGTAGTTTTGGGGCTGATCCCCCCTTAAAAAAGATCAAATACCCCAAGAGGTGAGATTTTGCATGGTGCCCCGATTAAGCGATTGTTAGTCATTTTGTATTTTTTCCCATTTTCTTACTATTCCCCAACATTGTCCCCCTTTCTCCCCAGCTCTTACTTAGGTCTTGTAGCCATTCCAGTTTGTGCAGGTTATGACTTGTCCCGAAATCCTTAAAAAGCTCTTCCTCAGCAAAATGAAAAAAAATTTTATATAATTTATACAAATTGATTTTCTGGATTTTATTTTGGTAGTCTATCTCTCGGTCAAAAAACCCTACCCTTAAAATTATAGATGTTCATGTTTTTTTCGTGAGCAAATTTTAAAAACCCAAAAGGGATCAGATAATTATTTCTTTCACTGTATAGTGTATTGCCAAACTTGCAAGAAATTGCTTAACAAGTTTTGGGGTGCTTTTTTTCCAGGATGATTTCTTGTAAAAACTAAACATTTTCAGCTAAAATTAAAGACTGTTGGAAAAAAAAATGTTTTCACTTTCCCAGCATAATACTAAAAAATTGTTGGGAAAACCCTGTGGATTTTGAATACTCACTACAGGCCGGGGTATATTCCAAGGGTTTAATTTTCCAATAGGGGGTCCTTTTGGGGGTGTTTTTTAAGTTTTAGCAGCTTAGAGTCCCCCCTTTTGAACGGAAATGGCACCTAAAAAAAATCATACTGAAAAAGGCCCCCAAAAGTTCAGTAGGTCCCCCTCCTATTTCTGGGGCTTGTAGGGGTAAAATAGCACACATGGCCACATATAGGAAACTCTAAAAACAGCAAATTGGGAATCAATGTTTGGTGCATTTCCCCTTACATCTACTCATACCCGAAAAATGGATCAAAATTGAAAATTTCGGGAAAACGGAAATGTTTTAATATTATGCCCCCCCAATGGTTAAAAAGGTTCCAGTTTTGAATATTTAAGGGTGCGTTTCTTAGTGGAAAATTTTATGCGGGTGTTAAACATACGGCCCTAAAAGCGACGTCAAAACGGATGGTCCATAAAAAAATTATGTTGCAAATTTTTTGAAAATGTGAAAAATTTTGTTAATTTTAAAACCCCCTACTGTTGAAGGAAAAAAAAATTTTAACTATTGTTTAGATTGGAAATTTTTAAAACTTTGAAAATTGCAAATGTTTCAAAATGTTCAAAATATTGTGATATTTTTCACAAGTAAACAAGAATTGTATGGAAAAAATTTCTTACTCACCTAAAGCACAACGTGTTACAAGAAAACAATTTCTGAATCCCATGGATAGGTAAAAGTATTAGGAGTTATTCTAATACAAATTGACACATGTCAGATTTGAAAAATCTGTTTTTGGTCCAAAACTGGCTGTGTCCTGAAGGGGTTAAAATCTTAATGGTGCACCCTCAACGGAACACGGTTTTTGGTGATGGTCTTATTGCCTTATCCTTTAACATGTTTGTCTAAAATGTTTCTTTCTAATTACCTGAGATAGCTCTCTCCTTAAATTCCTTTGGTCTATGTCATGGCACCATGATACAAACAGCCGTACTACTTCAAATAAGCAAAGTTTTAAAAGTTTAAAGACACTGTGATCCTTATTACGGAAAAACTTTTTTTAAAATATGTCAAATTATTTTCAATCTTTTCTAGGGGTACCAGCATTTTTGTCCAGTGCAGTTTCATTATTTTTTTAAATGTTTAAGTTGAACAACAATTCAAACGCAATGTCAAATTTTCAATAATTGATTTTCAGTAAATTTAAATGTATTATTATTTTGACAGCCTAACGGTATTTCAATTAACTTTGTGGTTTTTTTTTTCTTTACTGGAAAGGTACCAACAATTTTGTCCACGTATGAAAAAAGACTACGCTGCTTTATAAATTCCAATGGCCCTGTCATGGTCCCACTCCAATGGATACCATAAACCTAATATGAATGGGGTCTAATTATTATTATAGTATAATAGCATAAAAATAAGATTATTTAAAAAATTATGCAGATGTGGTTACTTTACATAAATACTAGGGAATTTCTGTATATGTCATGATTCCCTGAATTACCATCTCCTCATGGGAGTAGGAGGAGTCTTAAAGTACATCATGGCAGCTGATCACAAATGTAATGCCTTCCTTGCCAGCCATTCTAAAAGGGGAAAATGGTAAATACAGCCACCCAGTCGATATCTTTCTACTGTTAATACTAAAGCTTTTCCATTTTTTTTGTGAAGTACTTAACCCAAGACAAAAAATTTAAGGTTCTTCTTTAAAATTTTGCCTTACTTTTTTTTCTATACTTTAGTGAAAATTTCACAAACCTTTGGAAAAAAATTCTCAGCTGCCAAATGTATTTTTCCCCGCATGCCACCTAGTGTTATTTTCAATGTACTGCAATTAAAGTGTACTTCGCATTAATTTATCTACGAGGGAGGTCAAGGTTGGATAAGCCATGATTGAAGCACAGTAGAACAATAAAAAGCAACCTACTGTCTCCTGTGGTAAATGATGCTGTTATTCCACTGAGCAAATTCATCAACTTGTAAAGTACTTGATAACTCCTTTTCTCCTTCTCTTCTCTAACTTTTTTCCCACCATTGGTTGAACTTGATGGCGATATGTCTCTTCAAAATCATCAGCAGTCCACTTCCATATCTTAGCCAGACACAAAAGTGGACACCATGGGCGGCATGTATACGGCATGCGTATAAACGGCAAATTGCATGCGCATTATACTGGCATAGAATGCGCCTGATTTATTAACCCGCTCTACGGGGTTTTTTAAATCAGGGGCTTCTAGCGCTTGTTACGGCATTTCTGGCTCATGTAAACCACTTTGAAAGTGATTTACCTGTTCCAGCAGTAATGCGTGTAGAAATGCTGTACGAAATTTAAATCTATAGCTTTGTACGTTGTAGGCGCCCCGCCCTCCTGCAACCCCCGAAAATTGGGCGCATTACCCGACCCCCGGGCCTCGTAAGCACCTGATATTGGCATGTGGGGCATTTAAACATGTAGCGAACGGCTGGCCTGATACGGCCCTTTAAAAAAAGGCAGAACTGGCCACCCCCTTCATACATGCCGCCCCATGACTTTTACCCATGACTTGCATAGAGGGGCACATGTATGAAAACTGTCTAGGTCTTTTGATTGACACTCTAATAGCAATACTCTAACAGTAATAGCATCACCCCTTGACAAAGTGGGGACCTTTTTTTGAAAAAACATCATGTGTTTTTTAATTTTTGGGAACCCTTTCAGAACATGAAAAATGAAGGATAGGGGAAAAAGAGGGGAGAAGAAAGGTGCTCTTGGTGTAGTAAGTTAGATAAAACTGTTTTAAAATCCATATATCAAAATGCCTCTCCCCCTTTTTGTGTTGTACAAATTTCCCTACAAAAACACAGTTAAAAGCTTAGTAACAGCCTCGGGTAGTCTTGCAGTCCCATACAACTGGCCTTCCAAGAAAAATTCTTTAGTGTCTCTGTCAGAATTCTCTCACAGAATTAAACAATATATGGGATATAACTCCCATAAGAATAGAG
The DNA here is from genome assembly GCA_025379985.1 of Phyllomedusa bahiana. Lineage (NCBI taxonomy): Eukaryota > Metazoa > Chordata > Amphibia > Anura > Hylidae > Phyllomedusa > Phyllomedusa bahiana. Next base: position 117,921 of record JAODAL010000428.1, read on the forward strand.
GGCTCTATAAAGCGCACAGGGACTGACTGAGAAAAAATTCGAATCTATTAGTATTGGATTTCTTAGTGATTTGCTCTAAAAAAGGGCAACTATAGTATCTATTTTTGCTATTTTTTTTATCTTTTCAAAACCCCTTTTCACAATATTACAGAAAACAACCCCAAAATCTATTTAAAAACAGAATAAAACCTTAGCTCACGGGATTTGGCTACGCAATTCATGTGACTCATTCACCTTTTCAGGTCGGGGACACCCCCCCCCCCTTTATTTCATATAAAAAACTGAAAAAATGAAAAGAACTCTGGTTGCTATGGGCAACAAAGAAAGTCTAAGACCTAGACAGTTTTCATACATGTACCCCATAGTTTATTCCTTTTTTAACAATCCTTAAGGTAATCATGAAAGGGTTAAATGCAGCCGCTCTTGTAGGCCTTCTTTGGCTGAGTGGCTTCTTCTAGATAATGTTATCTTGAATCTGCCTGAGCACATTTTTAATGGGTGATAGAGCTTTTAGGTTTTAACCAACCCTTTTAAGCAATGATCCTTTTAAGGAAATATTAAGGATCTTTCAGGCTGTGATGTTCTAGTAGTGGGCGATGAGGGTAAAACAGAGGTGCTTTTTTCATGATCAGGCAATTTTAAAGATTGGACATTTCCCCAGGGTTTTTTGGCATGAAATTTTTTACAATCTTTTGGAAGTGAATTTGCTCAAGTTAAAGCATGAATCTCCCTTTTTCACGTAAGTAAGGAAATTTCCCTGGAACTTAAAACAGTTCAGGTTTTATCAAGGGTCTTGACTGAGCTGTTTCATCCTAATTGTACTGCATTGCTATAGATTACTAAATGCAATAGCAGAGCCAGATCAAAGTGGAAAGCATATTTTACGAGGCACCTCGTCTCCACTTCAAATGTCACATATTGCATCAGTTAATTATTCTCAATAGGAACATTAGATAAGTGTCAGCAAGTCTAGCTGAGGTCACTAAAATCTGACGATGAGCTAGTGGGCATGAAAGCAGTCCAATGTTTTTTCCCCCGGGGAGGATGTGAGAAGGGTTTTGGGGGGAAAATGCAAGGCCATTGGTGACGGAAGTACTCTTTTGGCCATGGGTGCACAACATGTTCGGGACCAAGGGAAAAATTGTACCTTTCCCGGGGGCCCCAGTAAATCTTAGAGAGGTATTCCCCATCTGAGACCTTTATGGCACTTCAATTGTAAATACCGAAAATGGCTCAGAGGTCCTGGTTTTACCTTAGGGACTGCCAGATATTAGAATGAGGGTCCTCTGCTCAATACTTCAGAAAGAGGATATGAGGTGCCTATTTTCATTGCAGTTTTTAAGGGTTAAAGAAGTGGCTGTTTCACAATTATAACTAGAGAGAACAGCACACATACAAAATTTCCCCAAAAAATGAGTCACCCCTTTTACATTTCTGAAAAAATTTTTTTTATATTTTTCATGGGGCAACATGAAGATATGACACTTTGATGCATTTAAAGTAGTCATTTTGCATTGACAACAGTGTAATTTGGGCAAAAATAATCTAACCACCCCTCAATGTCTAAACTGCTGGCAACAAAAATGAGTACACCCCCTAAGTTGTGCCCAATTTGCCATTTTCTCTCCACAATGTCATGTGACTCATAAGTGTTACAAGGTCTCCGTGTGGGAATGGGACGGGTGTGAATTTGTTTTTTATCGCTCTTCAACTCATCTCCTCCTCTTTGTAGTATTGAAGCTATCATACATTTTATGATATATCTTGTGAATCTGTCATGATTGTCAGAAAGAAATTCTGCTTTGAGGAAGAAATCCAGAGATAATACAGAAACACTTTTGTCTGGATTGCTCATTTAGGTCACTTAAAATAGCATATACAGCCCTATAGTGCCCACCATAACAGTGCCAGCCATATAGTGCTCACTATAACAGTACCAGCCATACAGTGCCCACCATAACAGTGCCGAACAAAGAGTGCCCACCATAACAGTGCCAGCCATACAGAGCCCAACATATCAGTGCCATCAGTGGTATGCAGCTTTCAAAGAATGAATATTAACTTTGAAGTATGAGGACAGAGACAAAGTATGCCTGTGTTTTGATAGCTGGGGGCCACACAGAGGTGTAATGGGGACTGCATGTGGCCCCGAGACCACATGCTGTGCACCCTTGCATTTGGCAGTTGACACTTTTGCCAATCTTACCTATGCAGTAGAAAGTGTTAATATAACCTTTTGTACTGCATATGTGATGCAAAATTTTGCAGATTTCAGAGGTCTAAGAGAAGGTTCCTGACAGTGACATAACAAGTAACCACAGGAACTCATAGCAAAACTTGCACCGGGGCCCCACTCCACTGTGACAACCTTCGGTAGAAAGTTGGGGGGGTTGTCCAGGTATCTAATCACATGGCTGATTTCTTTGAAAAACCACACCACGTTTGTCACAGGATGTTTCTGATATTGCAGCTCAGCCCATTCACTTTAATGGAGCTCAATTGTAATAGCATGCGCACCCTGTGACAGAAGTGGTACCTTTTTTGAAAGAAAGCAGTCATGTGTTTCTAATCTTGGAATAATGCGCACAGTGATATGACATAACAGGGATAATACACTATAACCCTCATTTTCTAATATGGCTGCACCAGAAAATTGTCCTAAATTGTGGCAAAAAGTCCCTGCGGGGATCCAATCACTGAACATGGCCGCAAGAAGCCTTGTGAAGGCTTCCATCGCTGTCATGTTTTCGTTTGCCCCACTTCCGGCCCCAGGCAGGAAGTGGGGAAACCGCCATCTTGGTACACCCTAATGCATTGTCTTTGCAATGCATTAGGCTGTATAAATGACCGCGCCCCCTAGGGGTGAAGCACCCTAGGGGGACCCATCGTTAAATGAAAAAAAAAAGTTTTAAAGTATAAAAAATTTTTTTAAAAATTAAAATTTCAAATCAACCCCCTTTCACCATTTTACAAATAAAAGAAATAAAATAATGAAAAAGTTACACATATTTGGTATTGCCATGTCCGAAAAAGTCCGATCTATTAAAATATAACATCACTAACCCCGTACGCTGAACACCATAGAAGAAAAAAAATTCCAAACGCCAAAATTGTGTTTTTTTGGTCATTTAATGGCCTATAGAAATTGGAATAAAAGTGATCAAAAAAGTGGCATGCATTCTGCATGCAAACTGCTAGCAGTAAAAAGTGCACTTCAGCCCACAAAAAATGCACCCTCACTGGCATCCGTAGGTATTAGTACAAAAAAGTTATTGGTCCCACAAAATGGCACAGCGGCACAAATTTCAAAAATAGAAAATGTTTGGAAATTTTTTTGGGCCACCAAAGAATAACGGAAACCATACATGTTTGGTATTGGCGGATGCGTATCAACCTGTAGAATACAGATAACACCACCATTTTGGGCCATGTTCACAGCTTAGTAGCTGGACTAAACTGAGCCCAGAAGCAGGCATCTCTAGCCTTAAATGCTCCTGGGAAAAATTTACAGGTGCAGCTGATTGCTAAATAGCAACTCCCAGATCCCACTGCTAAGGGAACACTTAGATGATACAGACTGCACATTAGCTTGGTACCTGTTGACACCAGTATGCAGAAAAACCACAGTATAATGCATGGAGAGACTGCATAAATGCAAAAACACCAATTAAACAACCACTCACACATCCTCAGGGCATGAGGGGGGGTGGCTGCCGGTATTACAATTGCATATAGGTAAAGTAATACATAAGGGTGCAAACGTGTGGGGCACCATACTGGCTTACAGCCTCTTAGTGACGCCCATACTAACAGATTAGGCGGGCTGCACAGCACTTCTGGGTGTCCAACACAAAACATTGGCACCCTCAGCTCCCCAGCACTGTTGGGCAGGTAAAAAATATTTCATACTGGAAAAATGTTAAATATGAGGTATAAGTCCAGCTACTGAGCTGTGAACATGGCCCAAAATGGTGGTGTTTTTTGAGTGAATAATGTCCTTTTTTATGTGTTTTTTCTGTAAATTGTTAGTGTAGGGACTTGTAAGACATGAGGACCGTTGACGCCGGTTGCGAGCTTGCGTATTTGAGGTCTCGGTACCAACTAATACCTAATATTTAAAATTTTTCCAGTATGACATATTTTTTACCTGCCCAAAAGTGCTGTGGAGCTAAGGGTGACTACGTTTTGTGTTGGATACCCAGAAGTGCTGGGCAGCCCGCCTAATCTGATAGTTTGGGCGTCACTAAGAGGCTGTAAGCCAGCATGGTGCACCACACGTTTGCACCCTTATGTATTGCTTTTTCTATATGCAATTGTAATGCCGGCAACCACCCACCTCATGTCCTGAGGTTGTGTGAGTGGTTGTTTAATTGATGTTTTTGCATTTATGCAGTCTCTTCATGCATTATACTTGGTTTTTCTGCATACTGGTGTGAACAGGTACCAAGCTAATGTGCAGTCTGTATCATCTAAGTGTTCCCATAGCAGTGGGATCTGGAAGTTGCTATTTAGCAATCAGCTGCACCTGTAAATTTTTCCCAGGAGCATATAAGAGTAGAGATGCCTGCTTCTGGGCTCAGTTTAGTCCAGCTACTGAGCTGTGAACATGGCCCAAAATGGTGGTGGTTTTTGAGTAAGTAATGTCCTTTTTTTAATGTGTTTTTTCTAGAATACAGATAACACATCACTTTTACCAAAGATTGAATGCCACAAAAACAAAACTCTTGCAAACATGGCGCAAGTACATTTTTTTTTCACATTTTGCCCCACTTAGAAATTGTTTGCAGTTTCTCAGTATATTCTATGGTAGGACAAATGTCAACGTAAGAAAGAACATCTTGTCCCGCAAAATAAATCCCTCATATGTCTATGTAGGTGGAAAAATAAAAACGTTATGACTTTTGGGAGGCGAGGAGGAGAAAAATGAAGACTAATATTTTTTTTCTTTGGAGGGTTAAAGCTGAATTAATTTATCAATCAGCATGAGCCTCTGTGATAAATCTGGTGCATTTTTAGACTGCCTGTCTAAGTTTATGTTGTCTAACATTTAGACAGTGATAGTAAATGAGGGCCCATGTTATTATATCATAGAAATAACATACATACAGTCACCATGTTCACTGTGACATCACAGCATATATACTATATACTGATATCATAGGAATATAATGTAAGATAAGAGTAAAGGGAGATATACTGTATACAAAATTATCCATTTCACTTTGAGGGAGGACAGTGGAATGGAGGTAGAAGAACAGGTTGCAGCTAGTTGGGTGACAGAAGGCACAGTAGAGGGCCTTTATCAGAGAGGCTAGTCCTGATCTGGCACATCCCAACAAATTTGCCATCTTGGCAGATGATGGGAATGTTGAATAGGAATAACACTGCTGCAACAAGACACTTTCCCTGTCTGCTGCAGTAAGGGTATGTTCACACAGCGTTTTTTGACACCTTTTTGGGACAGATGCCCAGGGCCGCCATACAGGGGGTACAACCGGTACTCCCGTATGGGGCCCGGTGGAATAAGGGGGCCGCGGCAAGCGACCCCTTATTCCTCACGGCAGGCGGGGCCCGGCGGCGGCGGCCGCCGAACCAGGCTCCGCGAGCTCCTGCCGGCCCCGGAGGCAGTGCCGTCGCTCCCCGGGCCCGGCCGCGCATCCGGCTCTGAAACGCCCGGGCCCCGCGTCCCGAGCGCTCAGAGACCGGCCCGGGAGTTGGGGACTGATGTCCCCGACTCCCGGGGCTGCACGGTGTCAGCGGAGCACAGCGCCACTAGCGCTGTGCTCCGATGATCTCCCCGGCAGGCTGAATGCATTAGGCCTTCAGCCTGCCAGGCGCCGACCCCTACTGGTGACGTAGGCGCGCGTTTACGTCACTTCACCGCGCCGCCTAGGGAGGCGCCAGTACGGAGCCGGCGGCAGCTCGGAGCGGCAGGACCGAGGCTCAGGTAAGTGATTGATTTGTTTTTTTTTTTAATATACTAAGGGGCCCTGACTGCCTATCACTAAAGGGGGCCCTGACTGCCTATCACTAAAGGGGGTCCCTGGCGCTGCCTAACTCAAAAGGGGGTCCCTGGCGCTGCCTATCACTAAAGGGGGTCCTGACTGCCTATCACTAATGTGGGTCCCTGGCGCTGCCTATCACTAAAGGGGGTCCCTGGCGCAGCCTATCACTAAAGGGGGTCCCTGGCGCAGCCTATCACTAAAGGGGGTCCCTGGCGCTGCCTATAACTAAAGGGGGTCCCTGGCGCTGCCTATCACTAAAGGGGGTCCCTGGCGCTGCCTATCACTAAAGGGGGTCCTGACTGCCTATCACTAAAGGGGGTCCCTGGCGCTGCCTATCACTAAAGGGGGTCCTGACTGCCTATCACTAAAGGGGGTCCCTGGCGCTGCCTATCACTAAAGGGGGCCCTGACTGCCTATCACTAAAGGGGGTCCCTGGCGCTGCTTATCACTAAAGGGGGTCCTGACTGCCTATCACTAAAGGGGGTCCCTGGCACTGCTTATCACTAAAGGGGGTCCTGACTGCCTATCACTAAAAGGGGGTCCCTGGCGCTGCTTATCACTAAAGGGGTCCCCTGGCGCTGCCTATCACTAAAGGGGGTCCTGACTGCCTATCACTAAAGGGGGTCCTGACTGCCTATCACTAAAGGGGGCCTGCCCTGCCTATCACAAAAGGGGGGGGGGGGGGGTCCTGACGGGCCAAATACTAAAGGGGTCCGGGGCATGCTTATCACTAAAGGGGGTCCGGGAAACTGCTTATCACAAAAGGGGGGCCCTGCGCCTATCTCTAAAGGGGGCCTGGCATTGTTTTCACTAAAGGGGGGCCCCTTTGATCCCTATCCCAAAAGGGGGGCCCCTGATGCCTTTTCTCAAAAGGGGGGGCCCTGACTCCCTTTATCTCAAAAAGGGGGGCCCTGATTGCCTATCCCCAAAAGGGGTTTCCCGGGCCCGCTGCCTATCACAAAAGGGGGAAACCCCGGGCGCTGCCAATCACAAAGGGGGCAGGGCACGGGTTTATTTTAAAAAAGGGGGCCCCTGGCGTCCCTTATCACTAAAGGGGGTTTCCCGGCGCTGCCTATCATAAAGGAGGCCCTTTGGCGCTGCCATCACAAAGGGGGCCCCCTGACTCCCAAATAAAAAGGGGGGGCCCCGGGGCGGGCCTATCACTAAAGGGGTCACTGGCACTTTTTTTCTCAAAAGGGGGGCCCCTGGACACTGCCACCCCTGGGGGGGCCCCTTTGGCGTTTGCCTATAACAAAAGGGGGGCCCTGGGCCAAAACATAAAAAAGGGGGCCCCGGGGACTCTACCTAACCTCAAAAGGGGGGCCCCTTGATTTCCACCAAACCTCAAAAGGGGGGCCCCTGACTCCACCAAACCCCTCAAAAGGGAAAGGGCCTAAACTCCCCCTAACCTCTAAAAGGGGGGCCCTAAATCCCCCCCAAACCCCTCAAAAAAGGAGGGCCGGGACCCCCACCAAACCCTCTAAAGGAGGGCCCTGACCCCCACCTAACCCCCCTTAAAGGGGGCCCTGACCCCCCTTTCAAAAAAAGGGGACTCATGGTTTGTACCCACCAACCTCCCTGGGGCTGGCCTACCAACTTACCCCCGGGGGGGCCCCTCCCCTACCTAAATAGGGCCTATCTAATTCCCCGGGGCCCTTTTTCCCTTTTGGGAGTACCTACCTGGTAATATAATTGTTAGGGGAGCGGGCCATAGCTGTAGCATTATTTTCCAGGGGGTTAGTCCTCCCCCCACCCTAAAACCCCTTGGGGAAAACAAGGCCTTAATTTATGGTTTGTCCCGCTTCCCCCCCCCGGGGAAAAGTTTGACAGAGGGGGGTTTAGGTAAAAAATGCTTTAAAAATTGGGGTTTCAAAAGATTTTTTGTGTATCATTTCCCCGGGAGACTTTTGGCCGGACAAGCATCATGGGGGTTTGGGTTTGGGGATGCAAAAAGAAAAGGGAATAAGAACGGGCTCATGAGAGAAGAGAACGAAAAAATCCTCAGATAAGGTCTCCGGTGAGTTCCTGATTTCAGGGGGGTTTTTTTGCCCTTTTAAATTGGATCATGCTGTATTCACTGTAAAAGTAGTGACCTGGTGGGGTCTGGGCCTCTTGTGGGTTTTATGTGGGGGTTTTTGTTTGGTTATAACTAGTGGTGTCTGCCTCTAAGTGGTTTTATTGGCGGGGTTTAGGTTATACCTGAGTGGTGTTAGGAGGGACACTTTTAATTTTTTGCTGGGGTTTTTTTTAGAAGGTGGTGAAAGGTTTCGTGACCAAGGGAAAAAATGGGGGGGGGATATTGTAAATTGGGGGGAGGAGGGGTATTTTATGTGGGGGGAGGGGGAAATTGTATGTGGGTGGGGGGGATATTGTATGTTTGGGGGGAGGGGGGAAAATTTTTGTGGGTGGAGGGGGATTTGTATTGGGGGGGTTTGGGGGGGGATATTGTATGTGGGGGGAGGGGGATATTGTATGTGGGTGGAAGGGGGGTATTGTATGCGGGAGGAGGGGGGTAATGTATGTGGGTGGAGGGGGGTTTTTGTAAAAGTGGGGGAGGAGGTAGTTATGTGGGTGGAGGGGGGTATTGTATTTGGGGTTTGGGGGAGGTTTTTGTTCTGTGGGTGGAGGGGGTTTTTGTATGGGGTGGAGGGGGATATTGTATGTGGGGGGAGGGGGGAATTTTTTTATTGGGTGGAGGAGGTATTGTATGTGGGTGAAGAGGAATATTGAAAGTGGGGGGGGGGGGGTTATTGAAGTGGGGGGGAGGGGGATATTGTATGTGGGTGGAGGGGGATATTGTATGTGGGGGGAGGGGAAAATTTTTGTGTGGGTTTAAAGGGGGAAAATTGTATGTGGGGGGAGGGGGCATTTATGTGGGGGGAGGGGGATATTGTATTTTGGGGTGGGGGGGGATATTTTATGTGGGTGGAGGGGGGGGTTTTTTAGGGGGTGGAGGGGGATTTTTGTATGTGGGTGGTGGGGGGATATGGTATGGGGGGGGGGGGGGTTTTTGTATGTGGGTGGGGGGGGATATTTTATGTGGGTGGCGGGGATATTGGATGTGGGTGGAGGGGGAAATTGTATTTTGGGGGAGGGGGGTAAAATGGGGCTATTTTTGCCCCTTTTGTTCCCATGAGGTGGGAAAGACATATGTGTGACTCACTTGCTATTGTTTCTACACCAAAAACAGTTTTTTTTTTAACCCCTGTATTTTGTGGTAAAATGGGCGCATTTTTTGTCCTATAGGGCCGGTTTTTTTTTTCTTGGGGGGGGGGGATCGGGTTTTTGGGGGCGGGGGTTTTTGGGGGGGGGGGGGAGGGGGTTTAGGGTGTATGGGGCCCTGGGAAATTTTGTTGGGGGCCCGCAGTGGGCCCTGACAAATTCCCCCCCACAAAAAGCATGGAAAAAAATTTTTTAAAATACCTTCCTTTGATTCCTATGTAAAATTAGTGTCTTCAAAATGTACAATTATGTAATAAATAGTATGATACTGGGTAAAAACAGCAGCTGCTGCCAGGGCAAATAAAGTCATGGGTTGCATTAAGAGGCATAAAAGCTTTAAACCGGAACTTTAAATTTTTCCTCTATTAAATCCCTTATGACCACATATGGAATATTGTTTTTGGGGATAGTGTATAAGAAAGATAAAAACTGAGGGTAGAGTGGAAAAATTGAAAAAGTGGGGTGACTAATTAGGTTTAAGGGGAAATTTTTTGGGTTTGCAGTACTAAGATAGAAACCCATTAAACTTGGGGGTTTTTTAGCTTTGAAAAAAAACCTTAGGGAGTTTTTAATCACAGTATGTAAAAGGGGACATACACAGATCCTTGCTGATCTTTTTACCCCCTAGAATGTAACAACAAAAGGGGCATCATCTTACAGATCCGGGTCTTTAGAACTCGCTGCCAAAAAGATGTGATTAGTTTGAGGTTTTTCGAAAAAGTTGAAATCGGAAAGGGTTTTTTTGGGTGATCGAAATTTCCAGATATGCGTAATTAAGGTTAAAATCTGTGCATCATCTATTAAAATCGCGCCTTTTTTGGGCTTCCTGTAATTTTGGGGGGCCGCAAATAATTACGGGATAGAGCGGGTAGATGTGTGTGCACGTCGCGGGATGTGTACGGTTGGATTGGGGAAAAAAAATCACATGACCTCTTTTTTTACATAAACACGTTTCTGTTTCGTCTCAGGTCTCTCAGCGTCTAAAAGGGGATGGGACCTGCCTCTGCCTGGGGCCAAACGCTCAGCGAAATTAGTCAAATTCTGCACGGGAAAAACCCTCTACTTTTAGCTGTGACCCTTTCCAATTTAGTTAGTTGAGATTTGAAGTTTTTATGTAGTTAAGAAAATTTTTAAAGCACACTACCGCTGAAAATTCAGGGCGGGGGGAGGGGGGGGGGGGGGGGCCGCGGGCAAAACAAAGACAAGTCATCTAAAAAACACTGGATAAAGTTCCCAAAGATTAGTGTAGATTTTGAGTAAAAATTTTTTTATTATTAACATTTGCATTAAATATTTCCTGGATATTGGGCAGCCTGAATTTTAATTGGATACAAATTTTTGTACTGAGGTCTTTTTTTTAGCTGCAAAACTCCACTTTTATTTTCAGTAACATTTCAGATAGGTGTTATTTTCAATTTTACCCCTTAAAAACCCGGATGTTTTATAACCACCTTTCATAAATTACAACCAGCAATCTTGTAGTCACACAGGTTTTTTGTTGCCAAAAAATACCGTGTATCGTACGAAAACATCACAGTTACGTGTTTTTTTATTTTGCGCACCAGCATTGTTCATTTATGCGCATCTACAAACTTAAAACGCAATTCATATTTACCACGGTGAATTGAAAGGTGCAAAAATACCGTTTATTAATCAAAACATAACAGTTACGTGTTTTTTGACTTTTGCAAACCCCCCGCATTTTTCATTTACCAGCATCACTAAAACTTAAAACAGCAATTCTTTATTTACCAAGGGAATTGAAAAGGTGCAAAAAATATCGTTTTATACCAAAACATAACATTACGGGTTTTTTACTTTCGCACCCGCATTTTTCATTGAGCAGCATCTACTAAACTTAAAACAGCAATTTTTTATATTTACCACGGAATTTTAAAGGTGCAAAAATACCGTTTATTTTCCAAAACTAACAGTTACTTTTTTTGACTTTTTCACACCACCCCCTTGTTTATTGACGCAGCATGTACGTAAAAACTTAAAACAGCAATTCATATTCACCACAGGGAATTGAAAGGTGCAAAAAAAATCGTTTTTTATACCAAAACTAACGTTTGTTTTTTTGACTTTTTCGCACCGGCATTTTCATTGACCAATCTACGTAAATCTTAAAACACAATTCTATTTTCCCACAGGGGAATTTAAAGGTGCAAAAATACAATTATTATACCAAAACATAAAAAGTTACGTGTTTTTTATTTGACTTTTTGCACATCCCCTTCCACATAGTTCATTGACGCAGCATCTACGTAAATCTAAAACACATACAGCAATTCTATATTCACACAGGTGAATTAAAGTGGGCAAAAAAATACCGTTTATTATACCAAAACAACAATAACGGATTGGACAGATCGTGTTTTTTGACTTTTTGCCCGGAGTCCAGATTTGTTGATAGACACCTTGCAGTTTATAAATTGAATCCAGCAATTTGTTTTGAGATTAGAGGGATTTATGAGAATAGCTGTGATTTGCCGTCTTTTAATAAGAACTTTCCCAAAACTTATTCCATACCTTCTCAAATTTTTATATGTCGAACATGGAGCGAAATGCAGGTGTAAGCGAGCAAAGAGGGGTAGTAACATGGAGGTAGAGGTACGAGAGAATGGTCTTCCTTCCAGTGCTTGGCGACAACACGCATGCCAGCGGATCGTCAATTGCAGATCCGTCAGGCCTGTCATATCTGGGTCAGGGACCCTGTGAATCAAAGTAACGAACATCGTCGCCAATCTGTCCTTCATGGTTAATGCAAACCTGCAATCTAGCAGTCTTACCTCCTCGTACCTCCGCAGTCCACGCCACAAATGTCGTCATCACAGCATCATCAGCATCCGTCAACATGGAAGCAGCCCAATGTCAACTCGTGTACACCACCACTGTGATAATCCATTGTCTGAAGACACTCTTTGATACAAATGCGGTGAGGTCAGAAGCATTTTAAAGGATCAAGAGGATGATTTAGTCCTGTTCTGACGCCCAGTTACAGATGCCATCAGAGATGTGAAGAAGCCGGTCAATCGGAGCAAAAATCCCCGGGGCGGAGTCCGGCAACGCCTTGCAGTGCCCCTTGCTTGTAGCCGCAGCTTTCTGGATGCAGAAAGATCAGCAGGACGACCAAGTCCCCCTGTGTGAAGATGAATGATACGACATTGCGGATCCATCCTGGTCTTTCGCAGAATTTGGCTTGCGAGCAGCCGCTTCATCAGTGACAGGAGGAGAGTCGATGGGGTAGTGTCAATACGGGTCCCCGCCACAAAAAGGGAGAGGGCGCTCGCGTAAGTTCCCGCTGATATGATTCCGCCAGCCACTGTCAGCGCAAACCCCGCTTTCGGCTTATCGCCGTCAAAAAGGCCAGACCTCTCAAGCCTGGGCCTTCTTTGAGCAAGCCACTATTCACCTAGCCGGATGGTCTATGCCGCCTTTGCCATAAAACGCTTAATTAGAGGCAAAGAACCTTAAGGTGAATAAACACCACAACATGTCTAGTCACATGCAGCGAATGCATGAGGTTGAAATGGAGGGGAACACTTGGGCAAAAAAAGTCCAGAACCGACGCCGCCTCCAACCACTGTCACAAAACACCCTTTGTCTCCGCCTCCTCCTCCTCCACCACCCACCAAGCGTTCCTCAGCTGCCCATGTCTCTCAGAGTCATGATCAGGTCAGCCTCCCGCTTCAGCCTCCACCGTCGCCCAGTAACCACCAGCACCACCAGAGACCCATCCTACCCCTTCTCCTTCCGCCAGTTTGACGACCTGCACGCCGTACAGCGGCATCTAGCACCAGCTCTGTCTCCCAGGTTTGGGACAGAAGAAAACGACTTTAACCCAAACCATCCCAAAGCCTAAAGCCTGAATGTCGGCATTGCAGGCTTTGGCCTTGGAAATGTTTGCCTTTCCGTCTGGTGGACACAGATGGTTTCCGCACGCATGCCCTCGCCTGCCCCCAATATACCAGATGCCGAGCAGGCATTTCATTGCAGAAAAGCCGTCCCAGCCCGGGCCCGCCACGTGTCATCTAAAATTTCAAGCGGTTGTCTGTATCGAGTCCGGAAAAGTCCATCTCACCACCAGACACAAAGGACTAGTAAGCCACGGCCAAGGCCGCTATATCTCTGTGACAGCTCACTGGTGAGCTGGGTGGAAGTCTCTGGGTGACGGTGGCTCTCATGATCGGCAGCACGCTCTTCAAACCGCATGGATGGTGCAGGCTTCTTTCCCCAAAGTCCTCTGGTGGCATCACTGCCCAGAGACACCAGGCTGAGTTGAAATTAATCTGCTTTGGAGACCGTCCCACACACAGGTCAGTGCATGTTGGACGCACATAACAATGGAGACCGACCGCTGGCTGTGTGACAAGAACCCTTGTACCAGGCAAGGTGGTGTGCGATAACGGGCGAAATCTGGCTGGCCCGCCCCTTAAGATCGGTAGGGCTGGAGCACATCCCTTCCTGGCACATTGTCAAATAACCTGTCGTCCAGAAATTCTAAAGAGCTACTCTGGGTCTGTACAGCCTGCTTGAAGAAGGCTCGAGGTCTGAGTTCGTACCTTCGCCGTTCGCTTGACCCTGCATCGTCCCGCAGGCTGCGTTGCAGCTCCAGCTCGGCCTTCCCGTCAACCTCTCATTGGTAGACGTGGCAACACGCTGGAATTCCACCCTCCACATGCTCCACGATTGTATGGCAGCATCGCAATGCCATTACTCAGTACGAAGTTACACATGGCGCGACAAGCAGTGGTAACGGACCTCAGGGTGTTGAACCACCCGAGAGTGGAGGCAGGTGAAAGAGCTCTGCACCATCCTTGCCAGTTTTGAAGAAGCCACCAAAATGTCATTGAGCGACAATCCCTTCAGCAATGAGCAATTTGTGTGATCTTAGTTCTGGAAAGATCGTTGAACACTCTGAAACAACAGTCCCCGCCAGCAACAGGAGGAGGAGATGGACACAGATGGCGGACACGGAGCATTTCTCTCCATCAAATCCACAAGGCCCGATCCGACAGTTTTTTTCACAATTTCATCGGTCTTCATTTAGGCAGTGGTTCGGGTCCAAAGCTAGTGCAAGGTGGCGCATCAGCTTCTCAGGGTGCATCATCTCAGGCAATCAGGGCTGTGTTGAGCTGTTCCGGAGGCAGCGGATGGAGGAGAGGTATTCCTAGACCCCCATAAAAAACCCGATGTATATACCGACGACCCTGCCTGGAAAGAGGTGGCGCGAATTTGAGGGGTAGAGGAAGATGAGGAGATCATTTGCTAGATCACATGAGTGCTTGATGCTCCATTTCCTCCCAACATGATCCTCGAACTATAGGCCATCAAAATGAACAAAAGTTTTCTGTGGTGGCCACCCTCCTGGTTCCCTCGTACATAAAACAAAACTCAGCACTTTTCCTTCCACCACCCAACTAGAGAGTAAAATGCAGGAAATGGAACCTTGCAGATTGATCAAACTGGAGACGATCTGTTGCATCTGCATCAATTCCCAAATGTCACGGTGGAACCACATCAGCGACCGTGAACAGCAGTAGATTGCCAAGTAGGCGTAGCGCAGCAGCAAGCAAGGTGGCGGAAGCCTAATGGGTGACCTCCAGGCAATCTTGTTTACCACCTCCACCAACGGCATAGCAATGCAGGCACACATCCAACACACAGAGATCACTAAGATCATTGGTGCCACGACAATTCCTGCGTCTCAACATCCGATGTGTTTTGCATGTGTTCCCGGAAACCCAATAGACTTCTGGGTATCCAAAATGGACGAATGGCCGCCGAGGGCCATGGCTCAATCACGCCATATGAGGTGTTTGTCCTGCCCAAGCAGCCAGCTCATATCTGAACGGACCTTCAGCACAGCTGAGGAGTCATTACAGACAAACGCATCCGCTTCACAGATAAAGTGGAACGTTTGAACTTTCATCAAGATGAAAATCAGGCATGGATCTTCTGAAGATTTTGTGGCCCGCAATTGTCCGAGGGTCACCGATAGTTGCCGGTCTACTCACATTCTATTCAACAGAAATGGTCCTCTTGTATAAACTTTTTTAAATGATCATTTCTTTCTTACTGCAATTTTTATTCCTCTTTTCCAACAGTTATACATTTTGGCTGGTTTTGCTGTGAGGAACCTGTAAAAGACAGCAAGGATTCAAGACCAACCACCGTTATTCCATTTACTCACTTTTATCTTGAAGAGTTTTCGCATTGTCAATAGTTTTGAGTCATGTTTGCCTGTGAGATACAGCTATAATTATGTCCTTTGGGAACAGAAATGTGGCTTCTAAGTGGCATTTCTCCTCACAATTTTAATCATGGCTGATAAGTCATCATTATAATTTTTGGGTCATTGTAGCTTGAGATACAGCAATAATCAGGGCCTTTGAAACAGAAATTGTGGCTTCTAAGTGCATTTCTCCCTCACAAATTTTAACCGCTGGCTGAGAGTCATTTTTTTATAATTTTTTTGGGTCAGCTGCTTTGAAATGCAGCAATACTACAGTCCTATTATAAAAAAATTTTGTTTCTAACAGACATTTTTCTTCAGCATCGACCAATGGCTCAAGGTCATGCTTTGAATTTTGGGCATTTTTTGCTTTGAAATGCAGCAATACTACAACGGTCCTATTTGAAAAAATGTTGTTCTAATAGACAATTGTTCTTCACAATTGTCAAAAGTGGCTCAAGGACAATGCTTGAATTTGGGGGCATTTTGCTGTGACATGCCAGCAATACTAGAGGTCCTATTCTAAAAAATGTTGTTTCTAACAGACATTGTTCTCCACAATTGTCCCAAAGTGGCTCAAGGGTCATGCTTTTGAATTGTTGGGGGCATGTGCCTGTGACATGCAGCTAATACTACAGGCCTAATTCTAAAAAATGTTGTTTCTAACAGACATGTTCTTCACAATGTCAAGAGTGCTCAAGGGTGATGGTCCTGCAGAAACAGAATAGGTAGGACACTGTTAATGGACACATATTGCAAAAATACTTGTATTTGCTAGATCTTAACCATAGCTATCAATCCTGTATTGAGAACACCATTAATACAATGAAAAAAAGAGAAACAAAGACATGGATTCCATCCTATTTAAAATGTGTTTTCTAAATTAAAGTACTAAAAACTTGCATGTACAAAATAGCTGTTAAAAAAATTCTCTGAATTGTAACAAGGAGGTAACAACAGGAAAACTTGACCCAGATGTAGGTTATTCAGAGGACAATGCGAGTATGGACCCGTGACAGGAGAACAAAAGTTACAGAGACCATTTCCTCATCACGTTTGAGTAAAATAGAAAAAAGAATGCCAGATAAAGGGCACCTGGTGTAACAGGACGTTAACCACCAGTAATTTCCAAGTGTAGCTCAATTGGTCCACACTCTACGGAGGGACATAGCGCTACCCAGGTATTGACTGTGTACTGAGGAAGCTGGAGTTCTCACACTTCCGCATCCACACTCGCTTCAGCACGACAGTTTTCGTTGCTGTGTCATCAGGGCATTTTAACCTGCGGTTTAATAGATGACGGGACGCCAGCCTGGGCTTCACCGGCAACCCACTGTAACTCCGTCCTGGTTCATGCTGTGGCCCTGGCCCAAGTATACGTCAATGTCCAGTTCAACTAAAATGGTGGGTTGAAAGATCCGTTTTCCGGCACTAAATTTAAATGTGGGGGTCATGCAGGTTGGGCTCATGCTGTGGCCCAGGACAGGGAATTCAATGTCCAGTTTCAAGTAAGATGAATGGTCAAAATCATACTGCATTCTGCCACTTTTCAATTTGTGGGTGATGCTGGTTTAAGGGATCCAGCTGTGGTACAAGACAGGGATAGTGGAATGGTCTGTGACTTTTTTCTGTGACTTTTATACCTAACTTGTGTTGCCTAATGATGTAGCAAGTATCCATTGACTGTTGTGGATGGTTAATTTTCAGCTTCTCCAGCCTTGTTAGGTGTAATAATGAAGGAGTTTGGTTGCGCTCTCCATACGACTTTAATGGTCATGCGCTCATAATCGCACGCTCACTATCGAAAAACCTTATCGATAGCGGCCGACTATCGACTATCGATCGATCTCGATAGCCAACGCAATCGCTCAACACTAATTGTGATGCCTTGCTTGAAAAATATAATATCACAGGTTACGGTTAATAAATTCTGGAGATAAGACGTTGATCCAGAGATTTTTCTGATTGCCATATGTGCAGTTGGGAAGGAAGTTTTCCTCTTGTATGGGTCAATTGGCATATGCTTCATAGGGGTTTTCGTCTTTCTCTGGATCAACATGATAGGGTTATAGGTCATCTACTATGTTATTAACTGTATTTAAGGATAAAAAAGAGGTTGAACACTATAGATCTATTCCTCTTTGTAGGAAACTGTTTTTAAACATCTGTTTATTGCCTGAAGGAGCAAAGGTATCCTCTGTTACCATCAATGCTCAAGGAAACAGCATCTCAATCCCTCTAGAATCACAAAGCAGGTGAAAGACTCTCTCCAAGAGAACTGCACGCAGTTAAAACAATGGTGGAGTGAACCACCTGTTAGGTCACATAACCCGCACTCTACCTGCCGAAATACATAATGCTTTCGATGTGGACTGGAAGGAAGTCTCTCTATGAAATAAACAAATGAAGTTTGGGAAGCCCGGAATATATAAAAGCATCCACTTATTTACTGTAACTAAAGAACAGAAACGGAAACCTGGCTGACACCTTCTGACACAATCTCCTCTGCTGCACTCTCTTATGGCGGCCTCAATTTACCCACACCCCCGCCCTGGCAGAAACCATGGCGGAGGTGTTGGCCTTCTCCTCACATACCTGTTCCTTTGTCCCCATTCCGCCTATACCTTCCTTCACTCTCCCCTCCTTTGAGGTGCACTCTGACCACATCTACTCCCCCTCCAACCTTCAAGTGGCCATCGTCTACCAACCACCAGGTCCTGCCACTGCCTTTCTCGCCCCCTTTGCTTCCTGACTTCTCCACTTTCTTTCCACTGATATCCCCAACATCATCATGGGAGACTTCAACATCCATATTGACAAATATCACTCTGCTGCCCACTAACTCCATTTACTCTCCTCTTCCTTCACCTCTCACAGTGGACTTCTGGAGGCACTTACAAAGACGGACACACTCTGGATCTCATCTTCGACTGGCTCTGCCCCTTATCTAACATCTCATACTCTCCTCTCCCTATTTCTGACCACAATCTGCTTACCTTCTCCACCATCCCCACTCCACCTGTCCCTTCTGTCTCCACTCTAGTGCACCCACACAGGAACCTGTAAAACCTGAACCCTCCCACTCTCTTACTCTCTTGCATCTCTTTCTACTATATCCTCATTTGATAACCCAGATGCAGCCACGGCTTAATGCAACAACACAATCACCAACACTCTTGATTGCCCCTGCTCCACCGATGACCTCATCTCATACAAACACACATTTAAGACTGCGCTCACCTCTGAAAACAGGATTACTCTACCCCTATTGTATCCTCTCTGCTCACACCCTAAGCAACTAAACACACCTTCAACTCTCTCATTCGTCCATCATCTCTCCTCTCAGTAGATGATTTTGCCACTCACTTCCTAAACAAGATCCACCTCATTACCCCTCTGTCCCCACCGTCGGCTTCTATACCTGCACACAGTAGCGTAGCTGCAAGAGTCACAGCGGTCGCACTTGCCACTTGACCCAGCGATGCAGCAATCACAGCCATCGCCTGTGCGGTGCAGGCAGTGGCTAAGGGAAAGCAGCCGCTATACACTGATACCGGTCGCTAAGCCCACTGAAGGCAGCAGTGCGATGTATTTGTCAAGATGATAAAATCAGGTGTGGAAATTATCTTTGTTCCACTCCTTTATCCAATTAAATGCCTCTCCAAATTATATTAAATATTATTATTCTCCCCCGACAGCCCGAGCTCGAGAAAAATGACCCACCACTTCTGTTTGGGACAATGAATTCTGAAGTTTAATCACAGTAAATTAAATTCCAATAGAACTTTTTAACACATGACTATTCTAACACTAAATGATTGTATAATTGTCGTCGCTAAGGAGACAAGCTATAATTTGCATGTACGTATGAAGCAACATTAGCTGATATGACACATCCCAAACACTCCTCTGTATCATCTGGGAGGATGAGGAAGGACTTGAAATCCTCTGGCTTTCTAGCAGACAACTGGATCTGTCCTCAAGGAAAAGCTGTTGAGAGATATTGATAACTCATCAAAAAGTTGTATAGCAGTAAAAGCAGTTTAAGCAAACTATCTGATGAGCTTAATAAGCATGTAATGATGAAAAAGACTTTTGATGTTTTTTTTCCTTAAATTACGAACTTTACATATTTATGTCAACGCGCCGCTGCCTGTACTAGGTCCTAACCCTATGCCTAGGCTTGGGACTTAGTAGATGCCGGAACTCATGTCCTGGAGTGGGTGGCGTGATGATGTCATGCCACCCGCTCCAGAAGACAGGTGTTCGGCAGGGGAACAGCCAGGGAGAGCTGAGAGGAGTATTATTTTTATCATTTTTTTAACGGGGCTTGGGGGAAAACCTGTCTACCTACTGGGGTCGAAGTCCTTATCTCCCTACCTACTTGTAGAGGCCCTATCTATGTACTATAAGGGGCCCTGTATATCTGCCTATCTACCATAAGGGGCCCTATCTACCTGCCTACCAACTATAAGTGGCCCTATCTACCTGCCAACCTACCATAAGGGGACCTATCTACCTACCTTCTATAAGAGGCCCTATCTATTGCCTACCTACTAGATGGGGCCCTATCTACCTACTTACTAGAGGGGGCCATATCTACTTATCTACCTACTAGAAGGGGCCCTATACTGAAGGGGGACTTTATAGGAAAAGTCTGCCTGCTTTTCTGACTAATTTTTAAGGTCTAACCTTCCTAAAAGAAGCATCTTCCTATCCACCTGCCTAATCTGGGGTGGTTGTCTACTATATGGAGTGTATTCCTACCTACTGCTGGTACAAATGGGGGCCTAATAATCCAATGGGGGGACTTTCACTGTTTGGAGTCCAACATGTTTGTGTGGTAAATTCTGCAGGGATTCTAGCTGGGAGAAGTCATCATGGCAGTCTGGACTAGATGGAGAAAGAAAATGGAAAGAGAATGACTCATCAGATAAGGCGTCACCAGTGAGTCACTTAATGTAACTGCCCTGTAATTACTTATACGGCTGCAAAGCCTGCCTACAACTATCTACCACTATATGTTCACTGTATGGTGGTAATCATGGTCTTAGTGTAATGGTTTATATTCAGTAACAGTATGATGGTATTATTCAAACCATTTATGGTGGTAAGTAGTGTTCATAATGTTGCAGTATTATTTGCCTCCTATATATTGTGGTAATTGGTATCATTGGTCTTAGTATATTGATTTGGTCAGTAACAGTATGTGGTATTAGTCACTATATGGAAGTGATATATGGGGCATTCTTTGGTCCTTGTATATTGTTAGTATTATTGGTCTTGGTATATGGATATGCGTCAGTAACAGTATGTGGTATTAGTCACTACATGGTAGTGACATATGGGGTATTCCTTGGTCCTTGTATATTGTTGTTATTGGTAATATTTGCCTTGGTATACTGGTTTGGTCAGTAATATTATGATAATATTATCACAAGGCATTATGGGAAAAGGGCTGAGAAGCCCACAGCGCCCTCTGTTGGTTGTAACAAATCCTCAATTTCTTTGACGCCACCGAGTCTTGAGAATGCAAACGGATTTTTTACCAAGCCAGTATCTCTCATCTACAACAACGCTGTTTCGGGATTTTTGTCCCTCTCTCAGTGCAGGAGTAGAGAAGATACTGGCTGGCTGTGTGGAGCATCGGGTTAGACTCAGGAAGGAAGATCTCTCATTAAGGAGAGCACTGAACGAACGGCTTGTAGAGTTTTTGTTTTGCCTTTTTCGCCCTCTACTTAGCATCTGCATACACAAGCATTAGGAAAAGGCTGAGAAGCCACATTCCTACTACCCTATGCCTCCCCACACAGCCAGCCAGCAAAACAAAAAACTCTACAAGAAGCCGTATCGTATGTCGGTGCTCTCCTTAAGGAGAGATCTTCCCTTCCTATGATGATATTAGTCACTATATAGTATTGATAATGTGGACCTTGTACTGACACCCGCAGAATACAGATAACATGTCAATTAAACTGTTCAGCATAACCTCCAACAAAAACTAAACCCCAAAAACAAATGGCACAATTGCATTTTTTCCTGTTCCCCTCACAACATTTTTTTTAAGTGGACCCATTTTCTTTGGACCCATTTGAAATGAATTTTCTTCTATTGGACAATTCCTTTTAATGGAAATAATGTTCCGTAGTGTGCTACACCACAGTCATCCGTCATGTCAAGTAGGAAACCTGTTGTTGAAAAGTATTGGTCCACAGACATGTCTGGGAGAAGGGGGGCTCTAAGCTGAAGTTTTGCACCAGGGCCCATGAGTTTTTAGCTACGCTCTGCCTGCACAGTCCCCACCGAGCACCTCTATACCTGCACAATACTTTTCTCTCTTAATCTGCTTCTCCAATGTTACTCATGACAAGCTTTCCTCTCTACTGTCCAAATCTAGCATCCCTAACTGTTAACATCCAAGCCCTTACCCATCTTTTCAACTTATCGTTAACTTCTGGCACCTTCTCTTCCTCC
Organism: Phyllomedusa bahiana; assembly: GCA_025379985.1. Taxonomy (NCBI): domain Eukaryota; kingdom Metazoa; phylum Chordata; class Amphibia; order Anura; family Hylidae; genus Phyllomedusa; species Phyllomedusa bahiana. Next base: position 139,860 of record JAODAL010000428.1, read on the forward strand.
TTTAAGCATGCTACCATCACACCTATCCTAAAAAAATCATCTCTCAACCCCTCCTCTCTGTTCAACTATTGTCCCATCTCCCTGCTTCCATTTGCCCCTTAACTCCTCGAGCAGCACGTCTATCTTCAACTGTCCTCTCACCTCTCCTCCAACTGTCTTCTTGACCCGCTGCAATCTGGTTTCCGATCTCACCACTCTACTGAAACTGTCCTAACCAAGGTCACCAATGGTCTAGTTAGTGCTAAAGCCTCGTGCCATTACTCTGTCCTTCTCCTCTTAGGCTTGTCTTCTGCCTTTGACACTGTTGACCATCCCCTCCAGCTACAAATCCTCGCATTCCTTGGCATCATGGACTTGGCCCTTTCCTGGATCTCCCCATACCTCACTGATCGGACATTCAGCGCCTCTCACTCTCGCAGCACCTCCTCCTCTTGCCCTGTCTATGGTGGTGTCCCCCAGGGGTCATTCCTGGGTCCCTCCCTCGTCTCTATCTACACTCTTGGCCTGGGACAGCTCATAGCATCACATAGCTTTCACTACCACCTGTATGCTGATGACACCCAACTTTACATCTTCGGCCCAGATGTTAACTCCTTACTCTCCCAGATCCCAGACTGTCTATCACCCATATCCTCCTTCGTTTCCTCCAGCCTCCTAAAACTAAACATAGAGAAAACTTTTTTACTTTTTTTTTTTTTAAATCTTTCCACCGCCCCACTCTATGTCCCCACCTGATCTCTCTATCACAGTCAACGGCTCTACACTCTGACTGGTCCTGCAAGTCTGCTGCCTTGGTATAACCTTTGGCCCCTCTCTGTCTTTCAAACCCCACATCCAAGCCCTTACCTCTGCCTGCCGCCTCCACTTGAAAAATATCTCTCAAATCCGCTCATTCTTTAACTTCGATACTACAAAAATGCTGGTCCATGCCTTTGTCATCACACGCCTATACTTCTGCAATATCCTACTCTGTGGCCTCCCGGCTAGCACTCTTTCTCCCCTCCAAACCATCCTCAACTCTGCTTTCTGTCTTATCCACCTTTCTCCTCTCTACTCCTAAGCCTCTCCCCTCTGTCAATCCCTATGTAAGATGAGAATGGATATGGTGGCGCCCAATAGTGATTGCCTGTTGCCTGTATCAATCACCCTTACCAGAGTTCTTTTGTATTGTGGGGAGAGGTGCGGAGTGGGATGTGTGGTGTACCGCCGGTAATAATTTCAAACAACACGGTTTGTCCGGGGTTAGCAAGGCTTTTACTCTTGACTCTCAATACTGTTTTCACTCTATACAGTTTCCTTGTGTCACGACACCCAGAAGCTTCAGCACACACTCGCAGTACACCGAGGGACTCTCGTTATGTCCATTTCACTGTGCTGCCTGACCTTTCCAGTAGTCACTCTCTGATTCTCTTCTCTGGAGATGGGCTTGACCCCAAGGGACCTCTATACAGGTCACTTTACTTTCCCAGTGACGACCCTGTAAAGCTACAAGGTCTTAGTCCTCATGCTGTACCTCCTAGGCTGCTCCCCGGATCGGAGTCTTCTCATGGACACTGCTGACCACTAAGAGTGGGGACCTTTCCCCGGCCTCTCCCGTTTTTTACTGCTTAAGACAAACTATTTACAAGTCCTCTGGGCATTTAACATCAGGAACGATAGCCGCAGAAATCTGCCACCTCTCATGGTTGCTGCAATCCTCCTCCTGCTGATTCTCACTTCTCAATCTCTCTCCTCGCTTAGACACCGGACCCAACAACTGTCAACTCTCTCTTAACTGTCACTAACTGCAGCTTCATACCCGTCAGCACCAGCTGGCCCACTTTCTCCTCCAGCCCCGCTTCCTAATGAACTGTTCACAGACCCAACTGTCTGCCTGCAAGCTAAACTATTAACCTACCCTCGCGCAATCTCCGCTCCTCACATGACCTTCTCTGCTCTTCCCGTGTCAGCTCCTCACCAACTGTCTCCAAGACTTCTCCCATGTTTCCCCCATACTCTGGACTTCACTGCCCAAACACATCAGACTCTCCTCCACTTTCACTAGCCTCAAAAGCAACCTGAAAACCCATCTCTTCAGGATTGCCTACAGAAACCCTGCTTCTACTACCATACCCCACAAACATGTCTGCGCTTCTGTCCCTTTCCACCTTCCTTGTAGATTGTAAGGGGCCATTTACATGGCACAGAGCAAATACCGGTCGGATTATCCGACCAGTATTTGCTCTGTTTTGGGGCCATTTACACGGCCCGTCCAGGGGGGTCGCTTTCTCGCCCTTCGCATTGATATGTTCATGTTCCGCCCGAAAACCGGGCCGAAGAATGAACATGTTCTATGTTTTTTCAGACAACCAGCTGTCTAAAAAACCGTCCAGCGGAAAATCCGTGCAGTGGGGACTGCTGCATGGATTTTTCATAGAGGTCCGTGTAAAAGGTTTACACCTGGGGCGACATGTATGATCGGGATTTGCGCCCGATTTCTGGCATATCCTGCGCCTCACCGTCCCGAAACCCCCTGTACGAACGCAGGGAAGCGAATGTTAGGCGCAGCCTATGGCCACTTTCGGCTGCACCTCCACATGAAGGGGCGTGTAATGGGCGCAGTTTTGGGGGCATCCAGGGCAGACGCGGCGCGTTCGTATACTCCGAGGCATGTAACGACGCGGGTCGGCAAATTGGTGGCGCTTGCAGCGCTCGCAGCTCCAACAAAGGCAAGAACTAGTTGATTCGTCGCCTAAATGATCAGGCGGAGGCGAAGGAAGCGAGATCGTAACATGAGAGAAACATATAAAGATCGCGAAAGAAATCTCGCACTCAGCGCCGTGCGCATGGAGTAAATTTAAAATCTCTTTTATTAGGTGTAAAGCATTTTCAGAAAAGAAAGAGCTCAACCTTCCTTTAATAAAAAAAATAAATAAATCACTTTCCCAAAAATCTAGAACGGTTGCAACATCAGGAATTAGGATCTTAAATTGCCGGGAAATACATAATTCAAATTCTGCTACAGCCTTCTCATTGGTCGGCATAAACCATCCAATCAAATATGATCGCCAGGTGAACCATTAAAACCTATGGAGAAGTATTGACCAATCCAAAATCAAAGGCGGGACAGTTCTAAAAACAGTAATATGGCAAAAAAGAGCTGATTGGTTTGAGCTCAGCGGGGGCTTGGCAATCTGTCCAATCAGAATAGGAGCTACAGGGACCCATTAAAACCTCTGGACAATTATTGACCAATCAAATTCAAAGGCGGACAGTTCAAATACAGTAAAATGGCAGAAAAGAGCTTGATTGTTGAACTACGCGGGGGCTTTGGGCGATCCCGCCCAATCAGAGCGCGAACTACTTGTCCCATTGTAGTCTATGGCCAGATCCGGGGCAAATGAAATCTCGGCTATCAGCGTCAATCCGCATGATTATGATTAACAAAAATCGTTTTTATAAGTGTAAAAATATTATATGAAAAAAGCTGAAACCTCTATAAACAAGAATCAATCAAATCCCTAACAACGGCGTTTGTCGCCGAGAACCCGCGCTACATCAGGAATTGGGATCTAGAGAATTGCCGGGAATACAGTAAATTCCAATTCTTTAAAGCCTTCTCATTGTCGGGCAAAAACCACCAATCAGAATAGGAGCGACAAGGCAACCATTATAAGCTATGGAGAAGTATGGAGGACCAATCAAATGAAAAGACGCGACAGTTCAAAATACAGTAAAAAAGCGCAGAAAAGAGCTGATTGGTTGAGCCCAGAGCGGCAGATATGAATCCACCATCATATTAGTGCGTCCTAATTTCGAATGAAGAAAGAAGGGCGCGATAGAAGGGCGCCCTATAAGTTTATTTACTGTCCTATGGGAAAAATTCTAGTACTGTGATTGGTTGGGGAGAAGAGGGGCTCGACCAGCTTAGCCAATCAGGCGGCTGAGCTACCTTCTCCTAGAGTCTATGGGGGATAAGAAAAAGCAGAGCGAGCTCTGTTTGTGATTGGCTAAGTTAAAAGAGGCTGGTTATTTGGACACTGGGAGAGGCAGAGCGACCTCTTATGGGTTTCTAACAATCTATAATAAAAACTGAACATGCCCGAAATCAAAAGATAAGACTCAAGAAGTTGGAGCCGATGGTGTAATAAAGATGAACAATAAAATGGGGTACACAAAAAAAAAAATTATTAATTCAATAAATTCATTTTTATTTCTTTTATTTCGTTAGCCAATGATCAATAGTATGGGTGTAACGAAAATAAAGAAATAAAAATGAATTTATTAAATTAATATTTTTTTTTGTTACCCCCATATTATTGTTCATTTTATATACAGATCGGTACAACTTCGTGAGTCTTATCATTTGGTTTCGGCCATGTACAGTTTTATTCCAGATTGCATTAGAAAACCCATAAGAGCGTCGCTCGCTCTCCCATTGGTCCAAAAAACCACGCCTGTTTTAACTTAGCCAATCACAAACAGAGCTCGCTCTGCATTTCTTTTCCCCATAGAACTATATGAGAAGGTAGCTCAGCCACTGATTGGCTAAGCTGGACGAGCCCCTCTTCTCCCCAACCAATCACAGTACTAGAATATTTCCCATAGACAGTAATAACTTTTAGGGCGCCCTTCTATCGCGCCCTTCTTTTTCCATTCAAAATATACGCACTACATATGATTGGTGGATTCATATCTGCCGCCTGGGCTCAACCAATCAGCTCTTTTTTGCCTCTTTTACTATATTTTGAACTGTTCGCCTTTTCATTTGATTGGTCCATACTTCTCCATATCTTATAATGGGTCCCTGTCGCTCCTATTCTGATTGGCTGGTTTTTGCCGACCAATGAGAAGAGCTTAAAGAATTTGAATTACTGTATTTCCCGGCAATTCTCTATTGCAATTCCTGATGTAGCGCCGGTCTTGGCGACAAACGCGTTGTTAGGGATTTGATTGATTTATGTTTATAGAAGCTCTTTTTCAGATAATATTTTACACTTAATAAAAATTATTTTTTTAATCATACTCCATGCCGCACGGCGCTGAGAGACGAGATTTCATTGCCCCGATCTCTCCATTGACTACAATGGGACAAGTAGCTCGCGCACTGATTGGCCGGGTTAGCCAAGCCCCCGCTAGCTCAACCAATCAGCTCTTTTCTGCATTTTTACTGTATTTTGAACTGTCCCGCCTTTGATTTTGATTGGTCAAAATTTCTCCATAGATTATAATGGGTCCCTGTCGCTCCTATTCTGATTGGTTGGTTTATGCCGACCAAGGGGGTTTTTAAAGAATTTGAATTACGTATTTCTCGGCAATTTCGAATACCCAATTCCCGTTTTGCGCCGGTCTCACCCACAACCGTTGTATGATTTATTTCGTATGTTTTAAGAAGGTTTCACCCCTTTTTACAAGAAAATTTTTACATTTTAAAAATGGATTTATTTACTAATCCCTGCCTCCGGGCTGAATTTCAGTGCCCCCATCTCACCATAGACAAAATAAAAAAGTAGCTCGCGCAAAATTGGCCGGAAAACAGCCAAGCCCTCGCTATTCAACCAATCAGCCTTTTCTCCCTTTTTAACGTATTTTAAAACGCCCGCTTAAATTTGATTGGTCAATATTTCTCCATAGGTTTAAATGGTCCCGTGTCCTTTTTCTGTTTGCCAGGATGAAAAGCCCCCACTAGCTCAACCAATCACTCTTTTCTCATATTTACTGTATTTTGAACTGTCCCCCTTGATTTTTTATTGGTCATACTTCTCCATAGTTTAATTGTTCACTGTCGCCCATTCTGATTGGCGGTTTTCGCCAACCAAAAATCTTCCCGAATTTGAATTACTGTATTTTTCCCACAATTTTAATATCCAAATTCCCGAGTACGCCATTCTTATTTTTGGAAATGATTTTTATTTTTTTATTTTTTGTAGGTTTAGCCTTTTTCAAAATGTTTTTTCAACCCCAATAAAAAGGGGATTTTTTTTATTCTATGCCGCACGGGGCATCTTTACTGATTTTTTTTCTGTTTTCCCCAGCCCCTTTTCAAATCGGAAAACATGTTAGGCGCATCCCCACTGCCCTAAGTCCCCCACGGGGCCCCCCCACACTGCGAGGCGCGTGAACTTTTCCCCCATGTATGACGCACCTCCTCGGACGCGAATATTAGGGCGCCCCCGCCTGCGTCTAAGTCCCCGCACTGGCCCTCACACACTGGCGAGGGGGCGGCGACTTTTCCGGCTGGGATGATCACACCTCGGGGGGCGAATCTTAGGCGCAGTCCCGCACTGCGCCTAAACCCGCACTGCGCCTCACACACTGACTTTTCACCCATTTTTGAGTCACCCCGGCGCCGACAACATGAGCCAAATTTTGCCGGGGAAAAGGGGAAAAAATGCGCCCCATGGGGCAGATTCCTACATGTTGCCCCCCTTTTTTTAAAAACCAAAACCGCTTCAAACTGGGGACATGCCCTAAGCCTTCGCAGGGAGACTCCTCTCTCCCTCTGTACCAGTTCTTAGTCATTTATCGTCACCATTGTACTTGTTTTACAGATGTTGTATATCTAAGCCCCCCTTGAATGTACAGCACCCTGGAGCTGATGGCACTTTAAAATAAATAATAATAATTCCATTAAAAATATATGCATGGAGCAAGCATAAATAGACAACGCGTTTCAAGTCCATAAAGAACTCTTTCTAAAGTATATAGAAATGAGTTTCAGGCTTTTTTTATTGAAAGAATAACTAGCCTTATTATATTTACATAAATTGTTCAAAATGATACAGAAATAGATTGCACAGTACCTAACCCACCTTTTATCTGATTAATTCTAGAACTTTAACTCTAGACAAGTTCAAACTCAGGACGGAAAAGGATCTTGTAGCATTAAAAAGAGAAAATATGCAAATAAGGGATATAAAGAACCATTTTAGAATTAAATAACAATAAAAATCTAGTCATAAAAAGCTGACAAAGTGGGACAAATAGCTATTATGGATACAGGATTATATAAAAAACAAGCTATGGAAATTGATAGTGAGTTTACCTGTAGAAAGATATCCAAAGACCCTACTAATATGTATACATAAAAAATGATGTACCATGCTGCGGTAAGGTGTTACTTTAGGGGTAATATCTGAAAAAGAGGCAAAATATCTACTATAAAAATACTATAATGCCTACATTCTTTGGTGCGTATTTCCGCACAAATTACGTCCAATAATTTCTAGCATGGGCTCTCTTAATGGACAGCTTAGCACTTGGGTTGATAAACATCTTCAACCTACAGTACAAAGTGTCCTGGGTTTCTTGAAAGACAGCAAAACTTGACCCTGAGCATCACCTACTGCTCTTGACCCCTAACCATCAATTAAACCAACCTGGATTACCTGCTACCGAAATATCCCCCACCTAAAAGAAGACACAACACTAGATTGGATAAATTGGCCACAGCAGCTGTTTTATTAACAAAAACAAGGTAAAACAATAAATAACTGTATTTATCAAACATATAAATACCTCCGTACATATATGTAAAACTTATATGAAAGTATTTTCTAAAAATAAACACTTTCGAAAACCCATCCAAACAACACATCCACCCATAGAAAAAACAATGGGGCTGAGGTCCTTGGAGCTATCCAGGTCTGGCAACTTCTTGAACTCCTTCATGCTTTATTACCCTCAGTCATCATCCCCAGCTCGAGGGCACCATAAGCCACCTCCGGTGTCTACCACCTCTTGAACCGGCTCCTAGGGACACCACCCTGTAGAGCCCCCACCTTCACTAGACCAATCCATAATGTAACTTAACATTGGAGAACCATAACCAGTTATGACTACCCCCACCAACTTCTCACCAGCTCCAAGGACCCCTCATCGCCACCGCAAGCATGCCATGACCCGTCATGCATGAGCAGCACCCCACAGCCCTAAAGCTCTCTCTACCCCTTCCTGAATCCTGAAAATCCAAAGGACTAGCCCCACAGCACTGCGGTGCACCCCATCATTCCTCCAGAAATTACCCTCACCTGATTCCAAATTCTTGAGGCGCACAAAAACTCCCCCGATCCTCGCCACAAACACATCGACAGCCCTATTCAACGTAATGTGAGTCCTGTTCAACCGGGCTACCGATACAGCATATCTTTAATAACGGCTCGGAACTATGTCCGACCACCCTGTGATCAGTCCTGGAATAAAGACCACAGTCGCAATATGTCAAAAAGGATGTCCCTTATGAACTCCTGTAACGGGCAGAAGCCTAAGTAATTTCCCCCCAAGTGGAGAACCAAAATGTCTGGAGCACGCTCCAAACCAGCACACTGGTGAAATTTAGGTAACAAAGCACTCCACCTCATACCTCTAAAGCCCAGTCTCCGGATCAATGCCACAGCTCTGGAAACCCCCAGCTGTCGACCATTCTTTCACACATCAGCATGCACGGCACCCGAATGGACAAACGAGTGCCCAAATATCTACATCAGGCACCGACCCTGCGTTGCGGAAAAAAGGAGAGAAGGGAAGCGAAGGAAGGCAGAGGGACAAACACGTAACAAAAAACATGCCACAACTGATGACATGACAACACGAATGACCTGCCTTGACTCAGGGAACTAAACCCCTCACCCTGTCTCTTACTCCAAACAAGATCTATACCCCAATGGAAACCCAACGACCGATCCTGCGAACCACCTCCTTGTTAAGACCAATACTAACCGCCTTCATGGCCGTCCCAATCCTAAATGAATGAGGCGCGAACTGAGAAGGCTCCAGCCCCAATGCCAGGAGGCATCATCGCAAAATTGACGTGAACTGGTAATGGGACAGGTAAGACCCATTCGCATGCTGCAATAACGGCCCAACCCCGCTTGGGACACTCAACTCCGTTGATCGCAGCCCGGAAACGATCCCACTGTAAACGAGACAAAGCATCAGCCACAACATTCTGAACCCCTGGCACATGCTCCGCCACCACTCACAGGTTCAAGTCCAAACAACGGTACACAAAGCGCCGAGGCAGCCCAAATACCAGTGGAGATGAGGCATGAACTACCCCCACATTGTCACAATAGAAGCATACCTTTTTATCCCATAATTGTTCCCACCAAATCTCCAATGCCACCACAATGGGAAACAATTCAAGTAACATTAGGTTCCGCACCAACCCAGCCTCCACCCAAGCTGACGGCCAAGAATCCACACACCAGTCGCCCTGGCAGTAGGCACCAAAACCAAGACCCCCCGCTGCATCCCTATGGACATCCACCTCGACACTAGACACCACATCTCCAATCATAATGGACCTACAATTGTAATGAAACAGAAACTCTTTCCTCACCATGAGATTCTCCTTCAACTCACATGAAAGGCGCACGTAGTGATGAGCCGCCTGGACCCCAGACGTAGCCACTGCTAGTTTCCTACAAAAAACCCTACTCATGGGAATAATCCTGCAAGCAAAATTAAGTTTTCCCAATAAAGACTGGAGGTCCCGCAATGTGATTTTTTTTTAACAGAACCCAAACCCCGAAAGGGCCTCGGGTGTAGCACCGCCAAATTTTTTCCCAGGCAAATTTAACCCCTAAAAGTTCCGAGTTTAATATAAAATTTTTCCCAAAAAAGTAAGACATGTGGCAGGGCCCTCCGTTTTTTCTGGAGCCAACGGGACCCCAAATCAGTCCGCCACCCAGTGCACTGAAGTTTTCTGGCATCAAGAAGCTGTAGTAGGGCTGTTCTATTAAAGTTTGAACAAAAATTTGGCACCAAAACGGCCTGCGCAACACTTTTTTAAAGGGAACAAAAAATTTGGGGCGTTTTAGGGGGGAGTGAGGCAACCCCCTTTATTAGGAAATTTGATTTCATTTAGATTTTTTTTATGCCAAACTCAGTCGCAAAAAAAAACAATCGACCAGGGTTAAAGGGGTTTGGGCCCTAAAGCCGGGGCCTTGTTTTTTTGGCACCAAAGGGCCCCTGTTTGTATAAATCTGCGAAAAAAACAGGTTCAAAATTTTGGCGCTTTCTACACTCCCTTTTAAAAGTTTTTTAAAACGGGGCCGGGTCGGGAAAAATTTTTCCCATACATGTCCCCCAAATGGTGAAATTAAATTCTGTCTTTGTTTTTAAAATTTCATTATTATGAATAGGTTTTTTATCTTGAGTTTTGGGTTTGGGGTGTTAAAAATTTTAAAATATTGAAAAAAAACCCTTTAAGGAATTTTTTTCGGGTTTTTGGTGGGGTTATTTTTTTTTAAAACGGTTAGTTGCATGTGGTTGGGCTTTCCATGATAAAGGGGGTCCTTTTAAGGATTTTAAAAAGTGTTTGGGTTTACCTGTCCATTAATATTTGAAAGGTGTATATGTTTTTAAAGGGAATTAAAATTTTAAATTTGTGGTTCCCTTTTAATTATTCAGACATAAAACTTTTTTTTAAATTGGAAGGCTACATTTGTTGCCGAAAAACTGGGAGGTTTTGGAAAATTTTGGCTGTTTTTGATTTACACTGGAGGATTTTGATTGTGGATTTGGGCGGAAGGGAAAACTTTTGTACCCCTTTTAAACTTTTTGGGGAAAAAAGGGGGTTTTCTTGGTACAAAGTCATTCGGGAAGGGTTTTGGGAAAGTTTTAAAATTAAGCCCTTTGCAATTGGTTTTTATTACTAAATTATTTATTGTAGTGCTAATTGGCTAATTTGTGGTCAAAAAGCTTTTCACCCAGCCTAGGGTTGGGCCGCCCCCTTTGCTCTGATTGGCTCCCTGATTTTTAGTTTAACCCTGGTAAGGCCCATGCCCCAGTGGGGGCATCCCTCCTTTGCTGGGTTTGGCGGCCGGGCGCTCCCCTGTGCTCACTCCCTTCTGAGCTGTGTAAAATGAAACTGGTGCCTGAGTTTTTGTGCTAGCTTTTTGGCCCTTTTTTTTTCTCTTGTTTGCCTCTGTTTTTTCTTGAGTGTGAAAAAGGCTGGGCCCGAGCTCTCTATGCTCCTTCACCCGTGACATCTCTATGTGAAGGATCTGGGAAAATTTTTTCGATATTTTAGATTTTTGGCACCCAGGTGCTTTTTTTTTTTGTGCACAATAGTGTAGAATGTGACTCTATCTACGATCCCGGTCTAACGCTAGGTGTAAATTTAGGGAAAATTTTTAATGCAAAAAAAAGCAATTCAGGCTCAGGAAATCACTTTTTTAAATTTGGTTTTTCTGTTAGCAAAAAAAAAAAGTGCCTGGATTTGCCGTACTTTAAATATAAATGTGGGAGCTTCATATGGGTTTTAGTGCGGGGACGCCCCCAGCACGCCCAAAAAAAATTTAGGCGGGTTACAAAGTGCGCGGGTGCTTTTTTAAGGCCGGAATTTGGGGTGGCCCCTTTTTAAAAAAATTTTGCGAAAAGGGCTGCGCTAAATTTTGGGTAAAAGAGCCGACTCGGGTGCCCCCCACCCCATACCATGCCCCCAAACCCTTTAGCTGCCAGACCCAAACCCTCCCTCAAATATAACACCCCATTTATACATCTGCCCCCCCCTTTCTTTCAGACAGGAGGTAGAGCAGTTTCATTTTCACATTTGTTTTTTTAGTTAGGCTGATGTTTAAACTTTACACCACAGAAAATGTGTGATAAATTAGGGGAAAAGCAGGGGGGAGCGGGGAAGGGGTCACCACTCTCAGGGGGGAAAAACCCCCTACTGGGGAGAGACAGCCCCCTGGATTTGAAACTGAAGGCAGAGAGAAAACAAAGATCCCGGGGTTAAAACCTGGGGTTGACCTGTGGTGAGACAACCCCTTTAAGTCTCTCTATGCATGCTTATGGAACTGACCTTGAGCACTCCATAGGAAAATATAGATAAATTAACTTCCAGTTTACACAGCAGATGCCATGTGTTTCAGCAAGTAAGAGTGCAGCTCATGTGACCCAATGGAAAGCTGGAGCAGAGCAATTTTTACTGGACCAAAGAAGAAAATAAAAACCATACCAAAATAAAAATATTGAGTGTGCAAGGCCACAGAGCCACTGATAAACCCAGCCAGCTCATGACCTGAGTATAATCCCCATATCAGGTACAAGTGAAAGTGCAGTGTGAAGTGTAGTCCCAGCTCACCAACCCCATTGGGTATGCATCTTGGTTCCTATGCCTGGTCCAGAGAGAAACCATTTGTGTCACCAGCAGCTGTTCCTCAGTCAGCAGAGTTTTGCAGAGCCCCAAAGAGGAAGAACCTGTTCATCATATGTGGTAGGTGGTGATCTCAGCAACTATGAGCAGCTAAACAATTACTACTCTTCCTGAGAGAGCAGACTGCACTCATAAAGCTTGGGGTAAAGTTTTAGGTGGGTTAAACCTTACTTGTCTTGTTATTTTTGACTATTTATCTACTCGATTCTGCTTGCCTGTTCCCCTGCTCTCTTTAATATATGTTGTAGTAAGCTGTTGGCTGTGAACAAGATCCAAGCCTAACACTGGAACAGCATTTCTGCTTTTGTAGCCAACAGACAATTTGGCACATTCTGACCTGGTGTGGAGGAGATCACCAACACTAGTTAAGGACCCCATTGTAGGGTCAACGTCAGTGTTATTCTGGAAAACCCTTGTTAATGAAGCACATATGGGCAGTGGGCACACTGGGAAATTTGGCACCTGACACTTTTTGCCTGACACAGTATGCTATGGTGTGTGCACTGTAGGACACTATGTATGTGGCCAGGAGCTAACTACAGGGGGATCAGATGAAGCAGCTGCCCCAGGGAAGTGCTCTTAGGGGGGCCCGTGCCCCGGGGCAGTACTGAACGCTGCTCCCCCGGTAGTCGGCCCCTGCACCCGCCGGCAAAACTAACGTTCACTGCGGCGGAGCGGACTGCGGGGCCCGGCGCCAACCGCCTCTGAACTCCAGGCCCCCCCGGCCCAGCGCTCAGACGCGGGGACCGAGGGCTGCCGGCCCACAGGGACGGGGCTGCGCAAGACGTCATATCACGCAGCCTCACGACGCCGGGAGCCGGCTGCGGGACGGGAGGTGGTGAGTAAATGTTTCTTTTTTTTATATTTTTTAATTTAATTAATCCTGTCTTGCCTGCCTTTTAAGCCCAAAACCACCCCCTTCTTGTATGCCCCTACCTAAAACCTCCTGCCTGTATATAGCCCTCCCGGGCCCTTTTGTTATAGCCCTACCCACCTGCCTGCCTGTTATAGCCCTAAATCCTGCTGCCGTTATTTCCCTAGTTCCGCCTGCCCGCTGTAGCCCTACCTGCCTGCCTGCATTAGCCCAAACCTTTCCTGCGTGCCCATGTCCGCTTTCCCTGCCTGCCTTATATAGCCCTACCCACCCGCCCGATATAGCCCCACCTACCTGCCTGCGTATATAGCCCTACCCCTGTGAATTTTGACCCACCCACCCGCCTCCTGTATATAGCCCTACCTACCTGTCTGCCTGTATAAGCCAACCCACCTGCCTGCTGTATATCACTACCAGCTGCCCGTATAAGCCCTACCTACCTGCCTGCTGTAATGGGCCCTACCAACCCGCCGCCTATACCCCACCTAACTGCCTGCCTGTTTGCCCCCGCCCGCCTGTTTTTAGCCCCACCTACCCGTGCCCGTATATAGCCCTAACTGTCTCCTGTATATAGCCCCACCCCTCCTTATATAGCCCCCTACCCGCCTGTATATAGCCCTACCTGCCTGGTTTTTAAGCCCTACCACCTGCCTGTTGTATACAGCCCTCCCCCCTGCCTGTATTTAGCCACTGTTTGCCTATTATAGCCCCACCCCCTGCCTGTATATAGCCTTCCCTTCCTGCCTGCATATAGCCCTATCTACCTTGCCGCATATAGCCCTACCTACCTCTGTATATAGCCCCACCCACCTCCCGCCGTATAAGCCCTACCTGCCTGTGTATGCCCTACCTACCCGTGCCTGTTTTTAGCCCTACCCCAAACCCCCCTGTGCATATAGCCCCACCCACCCCGCCTGCGGATATTTAAAACCCCACCTACCTGCCTGCCTGTATACAGCCCTCCTACTGCCCGTATGATACAGCCCCTACCCAACCCCGCCTGTGTTTTGCCCCCTTTCCCGCGCCCTGTATATAGCCTCTACCTGCCTGCCTTTATATAGCCACCTGCCTGCCCGTATATGGGCCCCCCCTACCTGCCTGCCCGTTTGTATAAGCCCTACCTGCCTGCCTGTATTTCAATAGCCCCCCACCTGCCTGAATGCCGATATACCCTCCTGCTGCCCTTATAAGCCCCTACCTGCCTCCTTTTTTAGCCCCAAAACCCGTCTCCTGTATATACCCTTCCTGCCTGCCCCGTATTGCCCTAACCCACCCGCCTGCGTATATAGCCCTACCTTCTTGTTGTTACAGCCCCCCCTACCTGCCTTATGTTACAGCCCTACCCACCAGTGCCTGTATAAGCCCTACCTGTTTGCGTATTAGCCCTACCCGCCTGCCCGTTATAGCCCTACTGCCCTTTATAGCCCCTATTACCTTCCCGCCTGCAATAGCCCTACCTACCTGCCCTTTCCCGCATTAGCCCTACCACCTGCCTGTATATGCCCTACCGCCCGCCTCCCCCTATAAGCCCAACCTTTGCCCGCCTGTAATTTTTTGGGGCCCACTTACCTGCCGCCCGATTAGCCCCCCCTACCCCGCCTGCCCGCATTAGCCCTATGCCTGCCTGTATATGCCCTACCCACCTGGCTGTAATAGCCCCTACCGCCTGCCCGTAATGCCCTACCTACCCGCCCGCCTGTATATACCCCACCTGCCTGTATGTATCAGCCCTATACCCCTGTATGTAAAACAGCCCCCCCTACCTGCCCCTGTATAAGCCCCTTCCGGCCGTCTGTATATAGCCCCTACCTCCTGCCTTATAACCAAAATCCCGCTGTTTGGCCCCCCCCTCCTGCCTGCCTGTTTTTATAGCCCCTACTGCCTGCCGTATGTTTTAGCCCCTACCCGCCTTCCTGCCGTTAAAGCCCCTACCTGCCTGCTTGTATATGACCCCAACTGTCCTGTTATAGCCACCTACCCGCCTGCCTATATGTACCCTATGCTTGCCGTATTAGCCCTACCCTTCTGCCCGTATGTAGCCCCCCAAAGCCCCCGCCTCCGAAAGTAGCCCCATAGCCTCCCCAAAGCCCCGCCTGCCTGTATATAGTCCCCATAGCTTGCTCTATGCCCTGCCCCCCTGTATGGGGGCCCCCCATAGCCTACCCTAAGGTTTTGCCTGCTTTTATGGCCCTATAGCCTACCTAAACCTCTTCCTACCTATATGGCCCCTTACCCTGCCCGCCTTTCTATATGGGGGCCCCATACCTAAACCCTGTTGAATGCATTTTGGGGGGCCCATGCTTCCCCATCCTTATGTGGGGCCCTTTACCTACCCAAATGGGCTATCTGGGGCCCTCTATGCCTAAATAAACCGCCGCCTAAAGGGACCCTATGCAGAGGGGCGGGAGTGAGATGCTGGAAAGTGAGGTTCTAAGATATTGTGTCTTAATCTAAAAAAAAGGGGCAAGTGGCCGGGGGAGCAGTTATCATGGGGGTCTGGCGGATGCCCAGAACAAAAGGGGAAAGTCAACACTTATCGAAAACCGTCCCTGTGAGTAAAACAAGACATAAACTTACACTGTAATAAATTTTTATGTTTGCGGTCTGGGGGGTTTTCCTTGGTACCCTACCCCTATATGGTCACTTTATGGTGTTTTTTTTTTTAAAGTTTTTTTTCGACCTGGTACACTGGTTATACCCACTCATGGTCACTTATGGGGGTTTAACAGGGTCTCAGAGCCCCCTGTACACTGGTGTTTTACCAAACTATAGGGTCCTGTATGGGGAGGTAATATACAGTCTGCCTTGCCTGTGTTTACACTGGTGTCTACCACTTATGGTCCTTATGGTGGTTATATACGTCTGAGAGCCTGGTACATGGTAATTTCCATTTGGTCACTATGGTGGTTTTTTAAGTCGCAGAGCCGTGTACACGGTATATACCCCTATATGGTTCTTTTGGGGGTACTATTGGTCTTTTGTTTGGATCAGTAATACGTAGGGTTTATTCAGTCCTATGTGATGGTAATTTGTGGTCTTGTTTGGTGGGATAATCGGTCCATATTAGCGGTTTTTGGGATGTTGGTTTTGGATAGTGGGATTTGTTTGGTAGAGTATGATAGTGAAAGTTGGTGGGTTATTTGCCCTGATTAAACAAATTTGGAACTGTGTTTTTGGTAAATGTTCGTGGTCGGGGAAGCGGGCGAGGGTCCCATCCAAAAGTTTGCTATGGGGCCCCGGCTTCTCTAGTTACGCCCCTGTATGTGGCCATTTCATGTTATATAGCTATATGGGCATTCTTTGACTAAGTGGCATAGTCTGGCTTTCTTGACTTTGTTTATCCCTGCACCATTTGTCACTTTATGGGCACTATCTGTCACTTTGTAGACACAAAATGGCTCTACATGTATAAAATATTAATTCTCCAAGCACCATTTATTATTATGTTAGCAATATATGGCTTTTTGTAGGTAACAACATGCTGCTGTATGGTTTGTGTTATACGAGTACTCTATGGCACCATATAACTGACAGGACGCTTTGTTCAGTGTAATATGCATTAAAAACCTGGCCAATCTATAGGATAAACTAGGCATTGCATCCACTATATATTCACTATATGCAGTAACTGGCAGATATATGGAATTCTCAATGTAATCTTTGCACTTTTTATTTAAGAAATATATGGCACTATGACACCAAATTCATTTAAACATATATAAATATGGTAGTCACTATGTCTAGGTCAAGGTTTGGGAAATGTGCTAAGCATAACTTACATTGCTATGCTTATTTCCTCTCTCTGAAATTTGAGCTATTCACATATTGCAGTCCTAAAAGCTGCATATGGATCCTGAACTTCTAAATGGAGAATACTGGTTTATTGTGCCATTAAATGGTATAGTGGCTTTTAACTACATAAATGCCACAAACAATACGGATTGTGGCATCCAGGTAGTATAAACAAAGGGAGGGGGCACCTTTTCTTTTATTCCTATCGCCCACTGCACCATGGGTGTTGCTAGGGTCCTAAAACATCCAGGGCATGAGCCCTCTATGTTACATTTTATTTAATAATGCTGGGTTCACACAGTATTTTTCATGGCACATTGTTAACTGCAGCATTTACAGTGGGTAAAGAAAGTATTCAGACCCCTTTACATTTTTCACTCTTTCTTTCATTGCAGCCATTTGGTACGATCAAAAAAGTTAATTTTTTTGCTCATTAATGTACACTCTGCATCCATTCTTGAAAGAAAAAAAAACAGAAATGTAGGTTTTTCACTCCTAGATTTGGGGATCCTATGCTATTCTTCCTTGCAGATCCTCTCCAGTTCCCTCAGGTTGGATGGTGAATGTTGGTGGACAGCCATTTTCAAGTCTCTCCAGAGATGCTTAATTGGGTTTAGGTCAGGGCTCTGGCTGGGCCAGTCCAGAATGGTCACAGAGTTGTTCTGAAGCCACTGATTTGTTATTTTAGCTGTGTGCTTAGAGTCATTGTCTGGTTGGAAGATGAACCTTCGGCCCAGTCTGAGGTCCAGAACACTCTGGAAGATGTTTTCATTCAGGATATCTCTGTACTTGGCTGCATTCATCTTTCCTTCAATTGTAACAAGTTTTCCTGTCCCTGCAGCTGAACCCCCCACCCCACCATAGCATGATGCTGCCACCACCATGTTTCACTTTTGGGATTGTATTGGGCAGGTGATGAGCAGTGCCTGGTTTTCTCTGTGGGATAGTGGGCCAGCCTCACTGTGTTTTCTAAGTAAAATCACATGCATGACAGTTGTGAAATGTTTCATTGTATTCTACTATTTGGCTACAAGATGCCGCTATGTTCAGTTTCCAGTATATGCAAATGAGGGCCATGGTATAAACCTGGCCCATGGTAGCAGCCATTTTGAGAAGCTCTGAGACTCAGAGGAGAACAGACAGAGACAGAAACTAAGCTATAAAGAACCCAGGATTCACAGTTGTTCCAGAGACAGAGGAGAGCCTGACTGTCTATACAGACGCCATCACAGAGAGAGAGAGAGAACTCCTGGACAAGGAGGACAAGCTGCCAAGATAGAGAGGACTGTCTGCAGCCGGATCATCCACTTCACCCACAAGGATCTGCACCGGAGGACAGGGATTGCCGGCCATCCTTAAGGTACCTCAGCGGATGCGTGCACGCCAACGAGCTCAGGACTGTGAGAAGGCCTGATATTAGTTTAGTTAGTTTAGGCTCAGTTACAGGCCAAAGGAGGGGTTTTACAAATACATCCTCCTGTTCGGTTTGGGAGAGTTCGCTATCGCAAACCACTAGCTACTTGAACCGTTCATCTGTGAGGGAAAGTTTGTGCGCATGTGTGTTTGGGAGGGAAGTGGGTAAATATTTAAAGTGTGTAAGTTGTGTCTGCACCACGGCCCTGAAACCCGCCCCCACACACAATTATTCCTTTGGGTGATTCGGTTTTTAAAAGGAAAGGGGGTTATGGCCTTTAAAAACCCCCGGTTTGGAAAAGTTCGGGATCCAGGGGGGTACACTTTGGGGCGTGCTGGCGCACAGGGCCCCGATACTATTTGTAAATTTGTGTTTTAGGGATCTTTTCAATCTGTTCCAGAAAATTCAGAAAAAACCAAACGTTGTTGAGGGTGTTGGAGTCGTGTTTTTGTCGTATTCGCTGTATCCGGTAAACCTGCCTCGGACTTGGTTTTACAATTTGGGCGTAGTTTTTTGCGGATACAGGATCGTTTTGGACGGAGCTTCCCGGGGGAGTTTTTCCCCGGGTCAATGGCGCGGCCCAGACCCAAGTCGGGTTTGCCCCTACGAAACCACCCAAAGTGAGTTATGCCCCTTTGGGGCCACTATTGCAATCCCCCCCCAAATTTAGGGGGGAAAAAACATAAATGCGGCGGGACAAAAAGGGTGCGTAGGCAATTAAAATATGTAACTTAGCTCCGGAACGGGGGGGCAGAGTTAGCCCTGGGGGCCCTTTGGGGGGGGAGTTAGGGGGACAGTAATGGTGGCCCTAGTCTGAAGGGACACCTGGAGAAAATATTTGCTGTTGGGAAAGGGGGCCCAAGGGGGTTTACCAAAGTGGTGCACTGCGAAGTTACTTCTTCAACCGGGAAGGGGGGCGGAGCCCTTTTGGTTTATGGGGGGGTTTTTCCCCTAAAAATAGATAAGCTACTAAGGAATTTTCATTGTGGGCTTTACAATAAATCCTTAGGGGACAAATTGCGGGGATGACCCGGAATGGGTGCCCCTGACTTTTTTTTACAGTGTCTACTTAGCCCTGTGAGGGGGAAAAGAGGAACCCAGGGCCCATAGTGGGGGGGCTGTGGTAGTCCCCAAGAAGAAAGAACAGGGGGACCAGATCTTTAACGATGTGGTCCGGGTTTTACGGCGGGTTTAGGAACTTCGGCTTGGGGTTTTCCCAGATGAAGGGCAGAGGGCACGAGCTCCAGAAGTGCTTCGTTTCCCCCAAAGCACCCCTTTCAGTCAGCTCCACAGCGGGGGCCCCTACCGCAGGGGCCCCCCGGTGTGCAAAATATGGGGCCCCCTTGCTGGGTTTGTCAACATTTGGGCCCACACGCCACCGGAGTGTTGCAAAAACGTGTAAAGGGCAGAGGGGGGGTTAAACTCCCAACCCCGCAGTGCTGGGGTCCGTGGGGGGGCAACAAAACCAAACCCATGGCGGGGGAGTACATCTTTACCCCAGTAGTCCTTTTAGGGGAAAAGGGCAGAGCTAAAGGGAAAGGTGCACTGTTAGTTGATACGGGTCAGAGTGTTTTTGATGCCCTTGGAGTTTTGAAAGACACTTTGGGGCACATGAGGAGCCAAAAGATGGAACGTATTGGGCTGGGGCGCCAACAAGGGTGACTGGATGTACAAGGGATAGTTTGGTGCAGGGGTCCGATTTTTGGAAAGACATTGGCAAGAAGGGAGTTGTGCTGGTGGTCACCCCCCCAAGGGGATTGGTTGGTTTTGGGGCATAAACTGGTCAGACCTGGACACCCCCTCTATGCCAAAGAGGGGCCAAAAATTTGGCAGGGGGCCACCACGCAGGGCCACTCAAAAGGGGCCACGACAGAGGTGAGGATGTATCGCGAAGAGCCCCACACCCGGTAAACCCAGGGGGCATTTGAAGGTGTCAGCGAGAGCCCGATCAAGATCCCCCCAAACGACCGAAAAAAATTTTGATGTTGCCGGGGGGAAAACCAGACGGAATTGAATGGGCTGGGAAGTTTGGGTTTTAAAACCAGTTCACAAAGACAAGAACCGCCACTGGGTGCGGGGGTCCTTGCCACGTGGGAGGGGGATTGTACCTGTGGATGCTCAAGTCATGGACAGCGAGTTGCCCTTCCTGCAAATCCCCTATACCCAAGCCCATGTTCTGGAGAGATATCTCCCGGCGAGGGACGTCCGATGGCCGACAAGAGGTGGCCGGGCCCCTAGAGTGGGTCCAGAAGGGCAGGCTCCGACGGGGAAGGGAAAAGGGGCCGAGTGGATTTGGCTCGTGGGAATTGACCCCAGGCCCCCTGACCCAGGGCAAGACACTCTGGAAGATACCCTTTGGGAATTCCAGGGGCGTTCTCGAGACATAAAAAAGACTTCGGGGTGTTTCCCATGAGCAAAAATTTCCCCACAGGCGATCCCCCCGCCCTCAGAAAGGGTCCCGACAAACCCCGCCCAAAATGTAAAGGGAAGGGGGAAAGCATGGTGGCCGCAGCTGGAGAAAGGGTGATTCAAGAGAGTCAAAGCCCCGGGGCGCCCCATTTGTTTGGTGCAAAAAAAAATGCGTCTGGGTTCTGCTAGAAAGGAAGCTAATCCCCCGACCATTCGTGACCTTACCCCCCCCGCGGATTGAAGGCCTGCCCCTCTGGATAAAAAGTTTTTTGAACCCTTGCCCTGGCCACATAGGGCAGGTACCAGGGGTGAGAAGGTGGGCAAAGACAGTTTTTCATTCTGCCAGGGGACGTGGGTTAAATGGGACCCTTTTGGGTTTTCCAAGCCCCGGGAAATTTCCAGCGGTGATGGAACATGTTGGGGGGATCTTAACTTTGAGTCTTTGATCTACTGGACGTGGGGGGGTGTTCGGGAATTCGTTGACGACCATCTTCGAAAATGCGGAGGTTCGGGAACGACTGGGGAAACATGGGCTTAAGATCAAGCAAAAAAGTGCCACCTTCCAGCAGGAATGATATTGGGCATTGTTCATTTGGGAAGGGTAAACCGGCCCCCCAGAAAAGGTGGAGGCGTCCAAAAACTGGCCTCGGCCGTGTAAATCGAGAGGTCGGGCTTTCCCGGGGAGGCTGGGTTCCCCGAAGGTTTCATCCCCCGTTTTGCCATCGGGAGGGCCCCCCAAAATGAGTTATTGGGGAAACTGCGGGGGGCCCAAAAAGAATCCCCCTTTGATGGGGCCCTCGGCAGAAAAGAGGCTTTTGAAGCGGTGAAGAGGGCGCTGACCGTGCTCCAATCGGGGCCTATCGCGGTTCGACCCCCCTTTTTGCTGATATGAGGGGTAGTCTACTGGGTTGGGGGCTTGCTGCCCCAGTCCAGGAAGGGGGGAGAAGTAATTGCCTATGCCGTCGGGTCCTTGGGGGTTAGGCGAAATCCGACTTATATTTTTTTTAAGTTGGAACTGTTAGCCTGGTGTGGGCCATGACAAAAGGTTCGCAAGTACCTGACGGGTTGGAGGGCTGTCATGACCGAAAAAAACCCATTGGGCATTTGGGGAATGCTAAGCTTGGACCCCTGGGGCAAGGAGTGCACGACTCTCAAAAATACCAATTCCGCTTTAAAGTTCCGCAGGGGGGAAAATGGGAATCCCCGATTCCCCTCTCGGGCCCAGTCAGATCCATTTGCACTTGATGAGGAATTGAGGACACTGAAATGCCGACTTTTAAACGAGTTCCTGTGTTCCGGACGTGGGACACTCAAGTGGTGGCGTCCCGGGATGCCGAGGTGTTTGGGAAAGGAAAGTGGCTGTTGGAGAGGGTCCAGGAGGTTGCCCGATTTAAAGAAAATGAAGGGGTGGGGGTTTGTCTCGGGTCTGGCCCCGACCCGAGGGGCAGGGTCCAGCTGCTAGGAGGGGCAAAAGTGTTGAGCAGTGGGGTAAGCTGAGTGTTTCCCAGGGTCTCCCTTTTCCGGGGCCATCTATTACAATGGGGTTCAACAGACAACAGATTGTTATCCCCATTTTTGGGCCAGGGCTGTCGGGAACCATGAAGAGGGCCCCCTTTGGGGGGTGACAAAAACCCCATAAGTGGCTTCAAGCTGGGTATGCCCTGATTGTTAAGCTGGTGTCTGAAGCTTGCCTAAGTGTGGACCCGTGGGTTAAAATAAGAGACTGAACAGCGGGTCCCCTTAAAACCCTCCGGACATCTGCGCCCCTAGAGCTCCCCGATGAAATTTACTATGTGAGATTTGGGTACCTGCCTCTGGGGTTCGAAGTTTTGGGCATGACAGACCTTTCATAAGTATGCGTGGGTGAACCCACTAGGATCAGAGAGAGTTGCGTGAGGGGGTCTGCAAGCACTTTTCGGTGTTTGGGTGCCCCAGAGGAAAATTCCGAAAGGGGGGTTTCCAAGGGGGGTATAATAATGAACTGTACATTTTTATGGGGGTGAGGCCAAAAACTCCTACATCCGAGGGGAACGGAGCTTTGAGCGGTTTAACCGCACCCTTTCCAGAGCTGCAGACTTTAGAGGACAGCCAGAAGGGTAGGGGGCCTGATTTTGCTGAGCTGTGTGGGCCTATAACAATGGTGCACAGTCCAGGGTACTCCCCCCAAAAACTGCTGATGTTTTGGGGGACCGGGGCGAGAGATTGAGGATTTACTGCCCAGTCGACAGCACCCCCACCCGACCAAAATACCCTGGCCTGGGCCCCGGGAAACCCGCCGGTGCGGACAGTGATAAGGTTGTTTGGAGGCGCGGGAAAAAAGTGGTGCTCCCAAACCCCCGGCCCGTGAGGAGACAGTTTTTCTCAGGTGACGGGGCATGGCAGGGGTAAAGGGCCCCCTGGGGAAATTGGATGGGAGGGGGAGGCGGGGGGCCATATGTGGGCAAGAGAAGGGGGGACCCTGCCCTCCATCTACAGGTAAGTAGGGACAGGGGGCCCCCACGAAAGCACAGAAATATTTAACGCTGTGATTTTGGGAAATGCCCCAAAAATCGCCCCGAATACCCACCCTGTTCAGCAGTCTCCTTTTGTTGAGGAAAGGTGGGGGGTTCCATTGGGGGTGCAAAATGAGGGGCCAGCTGTGAAATCTTGCCACCCGGGGGGAATGGAGCAGCCCAAAAAATCCCCTTCCCCCGGGGAGGTCCTGAGGCCCCTGAATATACCCACGTTAGGACGCCCGACCAAAGGGTGTAACCCCCCAGCGCTATGCGCAAAACGAAATTTGTGGGGAGGGTTGTCGAGGTGCCAATTTTTAGTGGTTTGGGATGTGGAAGTGGCCAGCCTACTGTGTTTTCTAAGTAAAATCCATGCATGACATTGTGAAATGTTTCATTTTATTCTAAGTTTTGGCCCCCAAGAGCGCTATTTTTTTTCGTATAGCAAATGAGGGAGTGTGTAAAACTGGCAATGGGAGCGATTTTGAGAACTTCTAACTCAGGGGAACAACAGAGACAGAAACTTTCTATAAAGAACCCCGGATTCCAGTTGTTCCAGACAGAGGAGGCCTGACTGTTATACGACCATCCAGAGGAGAGAGGAGAGAAATTCCCGGCAAGGGGGACAAGTGCCAAAAATAAGAGGACTGTTGCACCCTATCCCTTCACCCCAAGGGCTGCACCGGGGGACGGGATTTCCGGCCCTCCCTTTAAGGTAAAATCACAGATGCGTGCCCCAAAGGTCAGGCGTGAGAAGGTCTGTATTGTTTAGTTGTTAGGCTTTAGTTACAGGAAAGGAGGGTTTCCAAATACTCTCCCGGGTTAGGACTTGGGAGTTCGCTACGCACCACTAGCTACTTGAACCCGGTTTATCTGGAGGGAAAGTTTGTGCGCATGTGTGTTTTGGGGGAAGTGGGGGAAATCATTTAAACTGTGAAGCGCTTTCTGCACCCGAAACCCTGGGGAACCGCCACCACAAAAAATTTTCCTTGGGGATTCGGGATTTAAAAGGTAAGGGGTTATCGGCCTTTCCAAACCCCCGGTTTTGGTAAAGTTACCGGGCATCCGAGAGTAAAACTTCTGCGGGCACTGTGCAGCAAGGGGCCAGGTACGTTTTGTAAATTTGTGTTTTGGGGGGTTTGTTCACCTCTTGTTCCGAAAAATTTAGTAAAACAAAAACCGTTGTTTAGCTGGTGTTGGAGTCTGTTTTTTGTCCTGACTTCGCTTATTCCGGTAAACCTGCCCTCGGTCTCGCTTACATCTCCCCACATTCCACTTTAAAATTTTCACCCAAAAGTTCAATTTTTCGTCTCATAGACCAGAAAATTTTTTTTCTCATTTGTTGGGAGTCCTTCATGTGTTTTTTTGGGAAAATGTATCGGCTTTCATATGTCTTGCAAGAGGAGAGGTTTTGTCGGCAAAACTCCCAAAAAACCTTTAAAGGGGGGGGCATGAAATTTTTTTTGAACTTTCTCCCCTCTCCCCACTGCATTTTGGAGGGTCCGCCCCATTTTTTTAGTTGGGCATTGCTTAGTTTTGGGTGGACGGCCAGGCGAGGAAATTGTGGTCGTCCCCAAATTTTTTCATTTAGAATTTTGGAGGGCCCTTGCTCTTTTGGAATCTTGAGTGCTGCAGAAATTTTTTTGTAACCCGGCCAATCTGTCCCTTTCCCCAATTTGCTCAAGCTCCCTTTGGGGATTCCTTGACCCCAGATTTTATGTGCTCTGACATGCACTGGACTTTTGAGGGTTTTTTATAGACAGGTGTGTGCCTTTCCCCAATCAGGTCCAAACGTTTAATTAAACACAGTGGGATTCAATGAAGGAGTGAACATCTCAAGGAGGATCAGAAGGAAAAGGACAGATGTGAGTTAAATATGGTTCACAGCAAAGGTCTAATAAATTTGACCATGTGATTTTTCGTTTTTTTGTTTGATAAATTTTCAAAAAATACTACATTTCTTTTTTTTTTCTTCAAATGGGTGCAAAATGTACTTAATGAACTTTTTGGTCTTACCAAATGGGCGGCAATGAAAGAAAGAGTGAAAAATTTAAAGGGGGCTGAAAATTTTCGTTTCCAATTTTTACGTTAAAAAACTTTGTTCTTTATGTTCGGTTTTTTGCTCTCCCCCCGCCCCTAAAACTGAACTGGGGAAAACTGAACTCCTTCCCCCCATCCCCCTCTCCCTTTCCCCCCAATTCCTTTTCAGTTAAAAGCACACTTCTCACCCTCTTTTAAATCCCTGCCTTGGGATAAACCCTTTTACTAAATCGTCCTTTTAAACTGCACACAAAGCCCTCACCCCGGGGTGCCCCCTCCCCCTAAAAAAAATCCGGGGAATCCACATTCCCTTAACTTTGAAAAGCACAAAAAACTTGTCATGCCCCTTTTTATTCCGCCAAACTATTTTCAACTCCCCCTGGGCCCCCCTGTCTAGCGCCCACCCCCTCCAAACCCACCTTTAAATTGCTCCCCCTGTTCACCTCCTTCCCTTGCCGTCCCTCTGCCATCCCACGGTACCCACTGCCCAGTGAAACAGTTTAAAGTTTTAACCCTTTATCCAGGGTCTCCATTAAACCCCTCCCCCATACACCTGCCTCATCTCTAGATCCCCCCTCAGTAACCCCCGTCCTCAAGGACCTTCTTTCGTTTCCTCACATCCTCACATTGTCTCCAACTTCTTCCCCTGTTTCCCAGATTGGAACAGCCCCCCAACACCCAGGGGCTTCCCCCCACTCTCATAGCCCCAAAGGAACCGAAAACCTATATATTTAAGACTACTCTGACCAAATTTTTGTGTTTCATGCACCCCCCCCAAAAAAAATTTTTGCCCCTCACCTTCTGTATCTTCCCACCTTCCTTGTAGACTTTAAGCCCTCATGGACAGGACCCTCTCTCCCTCTGTACCAATTGCTAGTTATTTATTGTCACTTTGTACTTGTTTGACCAATGTTATTTATGTAACCACCTCGAATGTACAGCGCCCTGGAACCAAGGGCGCTATAAAATAAATAATAATAATAATAGATCCTGTCCATCGCCTCAGCAGTACACAGTGCAATGAAAATCAATGCTAACACATTTGCCTTTTCAAAACCACAAATCTATATGTGATAGTGTAGTACCTCTAATTAATAGCCAACAAATAACACACCTATACATGGAGCAAATATACCATACATGCTACCGTTATACTGTTACTAAAAAATCCCACAATACCAAAACTATCAATCCTAATTCTACCACTACTTAAGGACCATATAATGCTGCCAGACCCTGACTATATGCAAGCACCACATAGTTACTTCCAGTTGTACATAGGCAATCTGCCAACATATAAGTGATAACAGTGCAGTTACAACCAGTGACTCACAAGTGACGTCTTAGAATCCTCACTTTTTCAGAGTTCCTTACCCCTACTTCTCTACAAACTACCCATGAGGTGATAGTTAAAGGTGGAGGGTTATGGGATAATATGTGGGGGATGTATTTTGCAGGAGTGGGAAGGGGTGCAGGCCACAGCTTACAGGCACAAAAACTTATGGTAAGAACTGCAGGTTGTGCTGTGGCTGTGGTCCATACCCCCATGGTTCATATGGTGTGGCCTGAACTCCATCCCCTGCACTCGCAGACAGGGGCATCGCTAGGGTATTTTATCCGGGGCTTGAGCTAAAACGACTGCTGCCCAGTACCAGGCCTGGACCGGAACACCGGTCGGTCTGCTCAACTGTATGTGCATCCTCGGCCCACTGCAGTAAACTGGGCTTCGTTGTGCCATTGCCTCTCTTAGGCTACAAAGCTTAGTCACTCGGCCTAGGCTTTGTGGCCTAGGTGTTGCTGGGAGGAGCATCCCGAGGCTGGCATCGTGATGATGTCACACCGCCAGTGTCAGGCAGTAGAGCAAGGCTTTCAGCAGGGGAACGGGAAGAGGTCAGCATTAGTATTATTATTTTCAATGAGGATCCATATACTTACCTAGCTAAGGAGGGAACCTATATACCTACCTTTCTAGCTAAGAAAGGAACCTATATACTTACCTACCTAAGGATGCGGCCTATATATCTGCCTACAGAAGGAGACCTATATGAATACCTGCCTAAGATGGAGATCTATATACCTATTTACCTAAAGAGGAGTAGGCCACAGAGTGGGACAATGACACAGTGTGTAGATCACGGCAGCAGCCACAGGAACAGCATGAGGTCAGACAGTGGCACAATGACACAGTGTGTAGGTCACGGCAGCAGCCACAGCCTACATACCGAAGAAGGGGATCTACATACACACATACCTATCTAAAAAAGGGCCCTGTATACCTACCTACTTAAGAAAGGGACCTATATACATACTTACCTAAGAGGGGGACCTATATTAATACTTATCTAGGAAGAGGACTTGTGTACCTTTCTACCTACCTAAGAAGGGGACCTGTATACCTACCTAAAAGAGGGAACCTATATACTTATCTAAGGAGGGGACCTATATACTTGCCTACCTAAAAGTGGGACCCATATACATACGTACCTAAGAAAGAGATTTGTGTACCTTTCTACTTACCTAAGAGGGGGACCTATATATACTTACCTAAGAAGGGGACCTAAAAACCTACCTACCTAAGAAGGGGACTTATATACCTTTCTACCTATCTAAGAAGAGGAAATATATACCATCTTACCTACTGAGCAGACCTATATACCTACCTACCTACCACTGAGGGGAAACCATTTTAATTAGTTTACTAGAGATGGGGGGAATTTTCCCCCCAAAATCACTTTAAAAACAGTATTTCCAGGCAGCACAGAGCCTGCGGGGTCTTTTTTTAGAACGTTGTCCCATGCAAAAATATGCGGGGGGAGTTTGGGTTTTTGGTTTTTTCATACAATGTTGTGTTTTAGTAGGACACCAGATGACGGCCGGGCCCCCTCTTGGGAATCGCTTCATTTAAAAAAAATTCCCCGGGGGCCCTTTAAAGAGGAAAAACTGCCCAAAAAACTGAAGGGGGAATGTACCCTGATAAATTTAAAGCGAGCGACAGCGGGAAAAAAAAAACAAGCTGGGGGCTCAGGGGGCCAACATCAGTGACAGAGGGGTGGGGGTTTACGGCTGCACCCCACAGAAAGCTTTAGGTAAAGGGGAGTGGCACAATGACTTTTGGGAAAGGTGGAAAAAAAACGGGAAGTAGGCCACAGAGTGGGAAAATTGACCCCGGTTTTGGTAGGTCCCGGCAGCAGCCCAGGAACACCCATGGGGTTCGGGACAGTGGCACAAGGGACAAAAGTGTGTAGGTCATTTGGCAGCACCCAAAAAGCAGCAGCATGAGGTCAGCCCAGTGGAAAATTTAAATAGGGTGTGTTCACAGCACCGCCCCCACCCACACCCCATGGGGTCAGACAGTGGAAACCAATGACACAGTGTGTGGGGCACGGCAGCAAAAGCATGGGGTCAGGCAGGGGCACAATGACACAGTGTGTGGGTTCACGGCGGGCAAAAGGGAAGGTCGGGGCAGGGGGAAACAATGACATTCTGGAGGTGGAAAAAAAACAGGAGTAGGCCACAGAGGGGGAAAACAATAAACACATGTGAAGGTCAGGGCCCAGCAGCCACAGGAGCAGCATGGGGTTCAGACGGGTGGCACAATGAACAGTGTGTAGGTCCGGAAAGAGCCACGGAAAACAGCATGGGGTTTCAGACAGGGGCCCAAAAATTACATTCGGAGGGGGAAAAAAAAACAGGGGTAGGCCACAGAGGGGGAACAATGACACAGTGGGCAGGTCAAAAGCAGCAGCAGCAGAGGTCGGGAACAGGGGCCAAATTTCACGGGTGTGAAAGGTCCAGGGCAGCACCCCACGGAGCATCTTTGGGGGTCGGGACAGGGGCACAAGGGAACCACAGTGTTTTGGTCAGGGAGCAGCCACAGAAAAGCGCATGAGGCCCAAAAAGGGGCCCAAAATAAACTTTCGGGAGGTTTGGAAAAAAAAACAGGAGAAAGGCCCACAGGGGTGGGAAAATGACACAGTGTGAAAGGTCACGGAGCAGCCACAGGAACAGCTGAGGTCAAAACTTTTGGCACAATGAACATGTGAGGCCCACGGAAACAGAAAGCCGGAGGTCAGATTTTTGGCACAATGCACGGGGTGTGGGTCACGGCAGCCAGCTGGGCAGAAACAGGGGCACAATGACACAGGGGTGTAGGTCCCCGGCAGCAGCACCCATGAGGGGGCGGCCCAGGGGCCCACAAGACACATTTGTGAAAGGCCCGGGGCAGCAGCAGCACTGAGGAAAAGGAAAGGGGCACATTGACACATGTGGGCCCCGGGGAGCGGGCCAGCTTGAGGTCAGGCAGGGGGTCAAAATTTTAATTTGGGGAGGTGGAAAAAAAAACAGGAGTAGGAAAAACAGAGGGGGGGGACAATGACACTTTGTGTAGGTACGGCGGGGCACCCAACGGGACCAGCATAAAGGCAGACAGTGGCACAATCACATTCTGGAGGGGGGGGTCAAAAAAAAAAAAAAAAAAAAAAAAAAAAGGAAATTTAGGCCACAAGGGGGGGACAAGGGACACAGTGTGTAGGTCACGGCACCCACCAAGGAGAAAGCTTTTGAGGCCCAACAGTGCCCAAAATTTCACATTCGGGGGGTTTGGAAAAAAAAAAACAGGAGTGGGCCACAGATTTGGGACAAGGGCCCACAGTGTTAGGTCCCCGGCAGCAGCCCACAGGAAACAGCATGGGTCAGACATTTGGACAATGACACGTGGGGTGGGTCCACGGCAGAAAGCCACGGGAAACAGAAATGAGGCAGACAGGGGGCCCCAAAGAAAATTGAAAGGTTTCCGGCAGCAGCAGCATGGGGGTCGGGGGGAAGGGGGGCAAAATTGACACAGTGTGTGGGTTTCACGGCAGACGAATGAGGTCAACCCGTGGCACAATGACCAGTGTGTAGGCCCACGGGCAGCAGCCACAGCAGCAGCATAGGTCAGACAGTGGCACAATGCACAGTGGTTGGTCACGGAAGCCCCCGCACACCCATGGGGTAAACCCAGGGGCCCACAAAATGACATTCTGGAGGTGGGAAAAAAAAAAAGGGAAAAAAAAGAAAAAAAAACCCCACAGAGGGGGAAAATTGACACGGTTGTAGGTTCCGCAGAAAGCCAGCATGGGGTCAAAACCAGTCCATAAGGGACATTCTGGGGTTTGGCAAAAACGGGAATAGGCCACAGAGTGGGGGAAAAGGGACACAGTTTTTGGGGAGGTCACAGAAAAGCAGCCCAGCAGCAGAAATGAGGTAGACGTGGCACAATGACACATTTGTGGAGGGGGGGTGGCAATCCCCAGTCCCTGGAAAAGGGGTTTTGTTGGCAGAGGGGAAAACTTTTCAGAAAGATTGGGGCCTTCAGGCTTTTTTGGGCAGCATCAGAATAGGGCGAGGGGGGAGTTTGAACCCAGACTCATTTTCTCACATTTTTGGGGTGAGGGCCCAGGGGCTGATGTAGTTTTACGCCAAGGCATTGGTTTTGGGGAAAAACCCTTTGGGATCCACGCCTGTTTTCTCTTGACAAAGGTCAGTCGTTCCAATTTCCCCGGGGAAAAAGGGGGTTTTCCCTCCGGGGGCTAACGACCCCCCGCCCCCCACTGAAAAACCCGCTTGATCCCCACTACGGGCCGGGGGGGGAAAAGCTTCTCCATGCAAACTGGGCAATTTTGCGGCCACACATCCATTTTTGGCTGCCCATTATTTCCACGGTTTCCTTCTAACGGGGGTGGCAGGGGTGCTGCCCCAATAGGCCACCACCTTTTTTTTTCCGGGACGGGCTCCGGGTTTCCTGCTGCTGCTGCTGCTGGGGGACTCCCCTCCTCACTGGGGGGGTTTAAAGGAAAAGCTGCTCTCAGGATTTCCAGATTTTGGTTACTGCTGATGGAGCGGGAACTGTTTACCCCCCCCCCTTTCCCCCCAAGCCCCCCGGCAGTTTTAAGAAGGGGGCTGGGGGTGGGGGGGGCCCCCCGGTCAGCCCTGTCAGAGGAGGGACGTTTCCGGGCACATGGGCAGCGGCCAACGTTTACGGGGGAAATTTCCCAATAGTATTTGATTTTGTCCTCCCTCTAAATTTGGGGGGGGAAAAAAGGGCCCTCCCTTTTTGGGGACCGGTAGCGCGGGACCAATAGGGGGGAGAGCCAGAAGCCCATCCCTCGCCGGATCCCTTGCCCTTTTCCCGGGCGTCACTAGCTGGGAAAAAATAACTCCCTGCGGGCCTTTTCTGCAAAAGTGACCCGAGGGAACCCCTGCCTCCTTTTTCCACGAAATACTTCCACGGTGGGGGGGAATCTCCCTTTCGTCTTCCTCATCTCCTCCACCTCCTCCAGCTGCCCCTGCCCTCCTCCCCTTGTCCCCTTTGGGAAAGAAAACCCAACTCATTTCCCCAAACCCAATGTTTTCTGCCCAATGCCCTTTTCTCCTCCCCCCTCCTCCTCCATTTCAGTCCCCCCCGGGCCCCAAAATGTGGCCACGAGATGTAGTCGCCACGTTTTCCATTTCCCCTGCCCAACAGATTTTTCCCGCATCTTTTTCCGGGACATGAAGCAGTGGAATGACGTTATTCACCCCGGGAAGTCCTGGCAAACGGGAAAATAACGTCGCCTCCTCCGAAGGGCCCTAAAAAAAACGGCGGGTGTCACGCATGAGCTTCCAAACGGGCTGACATCAAAGTTACACGGGGGGAGTAATTTTTTCTGTCTGCCGGTTTAAACAAAAAATCGTTAAGGGCCCTTTTCTCGTTCATACTTTCGGCCCAAACATTTTGCAGGCGGGAAATTTCCCAACGGGGGGAAAACATCGCATATCAGAGGTGTTTGGGGAGGCCGTTTTTGGGCCGCTCAACTCGGGGAAAGGGGGTGTTCCTGGCTTTGTACAAATGGAAAAAAAAGTGCTTTGCACAGTTTCCTGGCCTTTCAGAATCTGCTGAAGATCGGTGGGGGAAAACTTCAGGAACCTTTTTACCCAAACCCGGAATTGAACACCCTGCGCCATGCCGGGCCAAGGCCCCCTCCCCCCTCGGTTTCAGCGTTTGGGCCCATGTTTTCCCCCAAATTTTCCGTCACCCGGTTTCCGATTTGCCCGTTGGCGGGGGGGGAAAAAAAGCCCCCAAAATCGAATTTCCCTTGGGTGCATGACGGGAAACCTTCCTCCCCTGGGGTTACTTGTTTCGCCGGGGGGAAGCCCCGGGGTAGGAAAATGGGTGACACCCTGTTCCCAAAACAAGTGGGGATGATGGGCAGTACTTTTTTAGGCTGAGATGGTGGTGGTGGGGGGACCAAAGGGGGAGGGGGACATTTGGGGAGCACAGGGGTTTGACAAAGGGAGGAGGAAAACGGCGCTTCCTGTCCAAGGGTTTTTGGGTCCTGGGCCGGGAAGCACATTCACCCAGTGGGGCCCTTAAAAGGGCTTTTTCTGGCCCTTTACCGAGTTAAAAGCTCCAAAGTCCGCGCTGCAGTGGGACCTTTGGGAAAAAACAGATAAGCTTAAAAGGGCTGGCCCCCCTTTTTGTTTTTAAAATATTTTTTGAAAGGGGGCGGGACTGCCTTTTTTGGAAAAAAAAAATTACCCGGGTTGGAACTCTCCAAACTCGGGCCCGGGAAAAAACTTTTAGTTCCTTTAAAGGGGCAGAAATCCACCATTTGGAAAGGGAGGGGCGCAGTACCAAAAATTTGGACAGGAGCCCGGTCACTGCCTGCACCTTAGGATGGTTGGGCCCCATTTCTGTTTTCCCCTTGCAATCGCCTCGCGGGAAAAACTTGGCCCGGCCGCCATGATACGAGGAGCAAGCATCTGGACCGTGGGGATGGGGGGGTATGTTTCCCCCCCCCCCCCAAAGAAAACAGCTCCCCCTTTTTGCAGAGGTGGTGGGCCTTGACTGGCTTCAATGGCCCTGCTGCCACTGGGGGCTGCGTGCTGCTGTTTTCTGCGGCAGCAGGATGGACCCCCACATCTGAAACTTTTCTCCCCCGGGCCCCCGGATGGTTACGCTGCAGCGGTTGAAAGCAGGGCCGGGTTTCCAAAAAGTTTGCTTTCCCCCCCACCCCTTTACTATCGGTTAAAATTCTACATATTTCCCATATTCGGCTCCTTTGGGGTCTTAGAAAGGGAAATGCCCACCCCGCCGAGTAACGGATTTTAAACCCCCAACGCTCCCACTGGTGACTACTGCCGCCACCCCCCCCCCCACTGACCCCCTGTTTCCGCTACTTTTTTGGACCTGCGGGGAAGGGGGGTTTTTTTTTTTTCCCGTGGCCCCCACACTGCCGCTAACGTGCTGACTCAGGCCACCGACCCACTTTTCCCGGCTTCGCCGCTGCCTGAAAGCGCAAGCTGAAAGCCCTCTTCTCCTGACGATGGGTGAAGCCCTTTTCCCCCACCCGGGGTCCCAAGTGCGGTTTGGCTACTCAACAACTATTTGGGGTTTTTTTTCGTCACTGCTGTCCCCCTTTACCGGGCTTGGTTGCAGAGGCGACCCCCAAAACAGACCTCCCTGCCACTCTTTTAACATCTATACTTTTCCGGCCCACGCAAGAACAGGGGTTTTTGGCCCCATTTTTTCGCTGCCAAGGGAGTGCTGACTGCCCTCCCAAATTGTTTTATTTCGCAAAATAGTGGTGCTGAGGCCCCCAAACCCCATAGTAGATCTCTGGTTGGGAAAAGGGGAAACCGGGATGGGGCAGAGGCGGGTTTTAGGGACAGGTGGGGGCCCCTTTACCCGCTCCCCGGGCCATACTAACTAAGGGGTTTTTCCTTTACGTTTTCCCCCCGACCCCTTTTGGGTGGGGGGTCAGATTTCATCGGGAGGGAAGTGGATGACCTTTTAACCCAAAAAAAAAACCATTTTGGGGTTTCCCCGAACAAAAACACGGCCGCTAGAGAACAGCCCGGGATTGTGGGGCCCACCGGTACCCCTGCCCGCCCACGTTTTCCTTGCTGGCTGCGACCTTTGGGCCCCCGAAACCAGGAAAAGTTTGTGCCCCCTACCACTCGCCCGGTGAAGAGCCTGGGCCCCCTCTTGTCTGTATACTGTTTTTTTCTAAAATGTAACAGACACTGTTTGATGAAGATATCTGTATATGATAAATCAACCCTTTTATTTGACGCCCAAAATTAAACCCCCTAAGAAACTTGGTTTAAACCCTTGGATATAAATTTCGCTTCCCCCAAAAGGCCAGGGAAAAAAAATTTAAATTTTGATGTCCGTTTAAAAACCCTGTTATTTTTTCTGAATTTTAAAAGCACAAAAACAGGCTTAATTAACCTTCGGATATGAATTTTTGCTACAGAAATTTCTTTGTGGCGGTGGGAAAAAAAAAGTTTCTTTTTAAATGGGGTAAACAGCCCGAACAACGCTTAAATTTAAAACCCTTTTATGTAAATTTCGCAAAAGAATTTACAGCAGGAAAAATTCTAGCTTTTTAGTGTGTTACAATTGCGTGTTTTTTTTACGTACACAAACAAAGGGGAAAAAAAATTTTTATAAAAACCTTCGTTTTTGAATTATGCTACAAAGGAAAAATTTTTTTTTTTTGGCGGGTTTAAAAAAAACTGTTTTTGGAGTCAAACAGCGCAGAAAAAACGCTTAAAATTTTTCCCCCGGGGTTTTAAAATTTCGCCCCAAAAAAATTGAGGGAGCCGGGGAAAATAAAATAGCTTTTTTAAGGGTTACCAATTTTCGTTTTTTTTCTACGCTACACAACAAGAGAAAAAATTGGTTTAATTTTAAACCCTTCCCCTTGGAATTTTTAATACAGGAAAATTGTATTTTTTGGCGGTGAAAAAAAAACGGTTTTTTTGGAGTTACAACGGGAGCAGAACAACGCTTAAATTTAAAAATGGATGTAAATTGCGCAAAAAAAAATTAGCAGCCGGGGGGAAAAGACTAGCTTTTTTATGTGTTTACAATTGCGTGTTTTTTTACGCTACACAACAAGGGGAAAAAAAAATTTTAAATTTAACCCTTGTTTTTTGAAAAAAAGCTACAGGAAAATTTTATTTTTTTGGCGGGTTTAAAAAAGGGCGGTTTCTTTTGGAAATTTAAAAACAGCAAACAAAAACAATGCTTTAATTTTCCCCCCGGAAGGGAAATTTCCAAAAAGAATTGAGAGGTAAAAAATTAAGTGGGGAAATTTTTATTATAAAAACGCTTTTTTTCTTTAAAATGAATACAACAGGGAAATTGGGGTTTGATGCCCCTTTGGAAATTCAATGTGTTTTTAGCAAATAGCATTTAAAATGTATATGCAGCTGCACCCGGGCGCCCCACTGGGCTTTAATCCCATTACACCAAAAAATAAATAAAACATTAAAAAAAGAAGCAGTCTCTGAAAACAACTGAGGGCAACCCCCCAAAAAACCTGTATAAAAATCATTTTTTCAGTAACAAACAGCCGCGGGGCCCCGCACCTTCCCCGTTTAACATGAGAGTGGTAAGAGGGTCCCCCGCATCGTGCCCCGGCTTATATAGTGCGGTTAAAGTTTACAGAAAACCCCCCCGTCCCCGGGTTGGCCCTTTTTTCTCTGCACATGTCATGCAGGCAAAGCCTTTTTTCCTCCCAGAGTGCTTTGCCCCATGTAGCGCCATGTGCTCGCAGCCATTTTATCAATCAAAAGCACACTTCATTCACCCGAAGTCCCCCAAACTTCGACTTCGTTCAAAACCGAAGTTTTCCTGAAATTCTAAACGAATTCCACTTCGTTAGAATCGATTCGCCCATCTCTATTAGCTACCTACTGAGGCAGCATAAATAACTAGCTACCTACTAGGGCGTCCTATATATTTACTTACCAAAGGGGCCTATATATCTACCTCTATACTGAGATCACCCATATATCTACCTACTACAAAACTGATAACAGTACTAAATTCTTTTTACTACCCCCCCCCCACCACCACCACCACTGTTTCCGTGACATCTGCTGTTAGAGGAACAAGGATCTATCATAATGGATGCTTACATGCACTCCACTTATGTCTCACTAATGCTGTACTCACAAGTTTGGTGCCTCTGTAGCAGGTATCCGTTGGGATACTTAAAAAAGCCAGAGTCATAGGAAATAATGGGATAAACATAGTCTCTTTTG
Organism: Phyllomedusa bahiana; assembly: GCA_025379985.1. Taxonomy (NCBI): domain Eukaryota; kingdom Metazoa; phylum Chordata; class Amphibia; order Anura; family Hylidae; genus Phyllomedusa; species Phyllomedusa bahiana. Next base: position 176,099 of record JAODAL010000428.1, read on the forward strand.
ACTATGTTTTCTCTATTTGTATTTTGTGCTGGACACAAAAGCTTGGTCAACTACACCTTTATTATCTACATAAAAAAAAATCCGAAAATCAAGTTTTCACTGAAAGCAGAGATGACTTTTTAGCAGTCTATTCATTATCATCAAGGCAGGATAATAATGAAAAGTAACACATACATATAAATATAAAAAGATTCACCATTAACAGCTCATCTTGTCCCCCTCCGTGTACATTGATCTCAAATTAAAACAAAGAGTGTTTCAGTATCTGTTTTAGTTAAGAAAAAAATATAGGGTCTGCATTCCCTTTAAATAATGCTTACATTTATGATTGTTTATCTGATAGCTATCCTGCTACATTTAGGGATCAAATGTGGGGGAAGCATTCTGAGACTCTTCTTTGGAACAGAGAGTATGATCCACCGACATCCATTATAAAAAACAACATATCCAATAATGCCCAAGAAGAAATAAATTACACATATATAGAACACATAGAACAATGGAAGCTATAAAAATCCATATTTTGAAACTTTACTGAAGCATTAGACTAACATGTAAAAGTAATTAAAAAAAATTAAGCATTAAATTACAAAGGAAGTAGTAACTAATGTTCTTACCATACAGTTAAAGTGGGTGACTTGCCACATACATCCCCTCTACTTATGCTCCATACCTACAAATATTAATATTGTTAAATATATGTCGCTCATAGGCTATTCATTTAGTCATTAGTAATGTCCAGCTGCTGTACCTTGGTAAAAAGGATGTGCATGGGGCTGCCCATAGCGGTATGCACAGAGCACTGCATACTCCTCACGTGTAGGGGGAACTTCATGGCCTGGCCAACACTGCTATTCAGTTCCCCTCCTGCTTCCTGCACGCTGTCTAGAGTAGGAACAATTTACCATTGGCCCTAAATGTTCTGCTTCTGTCAACACATTCAAAGGACAGGGGGAAAGGCAGAAATCTACCTTTGCACTCTCAAAGAACATCACCAATTTGGGTGGGTCATTATTTAATAAAAATGAAACCATAATAGAAAATCCTGACGTAAAAGAGTAAGTACACTCCATGATCAATAGCTCATAGAACATCTTTAGCAATAATATAATTTTGTGCCTCTATCAGTCTCTCACATGGTGCTAGAGTAATTTTGGCCCACTCTCTTTTACAATGTTTCTTTGTTCATTGTGGTTTGTGGGCATTTGTTTACGCACAGTTCTCTTAGGCTAGGTTCACATGGCTTAAATGCAGGGCGTAATTACGCCCTGCAATTACGCCGTGTGGTCGGGGCCAGATAGCGGGGGGCCGGCACCACGCCGGCCCATAGACTTGCATTACTAGCGGCGCGTATACGCCGCTGGTAATTCACATGTCACTTATCTCCCCCCTCTGCGTATTCGCCGAGCAGGGAGAGGAGACGTAATCTGTAGTTCTCTATGAGAACTGTGGATTACCGTAATGACTGGGACGTATTCCAGCTGTAATTTGCGCACTCCGTCACGTAATTACGGACTGAAATACATCCAATTTTAAGCCGTATGAACATAGCCTTAAGGTCGTACCACAGCATTTTAATTGTGTTGGTGTCTGCACTTTGACCGGGCCATAGCAACACCATACTGTTGTGCTTGCGATCATTGTCCTGATGCATTTCCCAGTTTCAGCCAAGCTTTAGTTGTTGGCTCTAGAATACTTTAGTATAAAGTGGAGTTCATTCTTAATTTAATGACTGCAAGATGCCCATGTCCTGTGGCTGCAAATAAGCCCAAGTTATCACCCTTACACCACCATGTTTGACTTTAGATATGAAGTGCTTGTAATCATATCACCTTTAGTCTCATCTGTCCAAAGGACATTGTTCCAGAAGTCTTTGTTCAGATGCACATTTGTAAAATTAAGCTGGCCAAACTGTTTTTTTTTTTTTTTTCAGAAAGTAGAGTCTTTTTTCTTCCAAATGAGCCACACTTGTTCAATCTTTTTTGATTGTCATGATTCATGAACTTAAAGATTAAACATGCTAACTGAGGCCTGTAGTGTCTAAAATGTAGCTGCTTGATTTTTCTGCAATTTCTCTGAGAATTGCAGGATCTTACCTTAGGGTCAATTTGCTGGGACATTCATTCCTTGGGAGACTGTCAACTGACTTAAAGGGAATCTGTCGACAGTGCAATATTAGTTATTAGATATATCAAATTGAAATGGCTGTTGCAAACACCCAAATATTAGAACTAAAAATTATTTAGATAATAGGGGTGCCCAAACTTTTCATATGACTGTATATATATATAATATATATATAATATATATATATATAATATATATAAATATATATATATATATATATATATATATATATATATATATAACCAAGCCCCTGATCCATATTCTTTTCTTCTTGGCCGTTTTTATTTTCTGATTGTAGATTTCTCAATTCAGTCGTCTATATATGATTGTGGGGACAGCATTTGTCACGGTTCACGCCGCGATCCCTGCTACGGACCGTCAGCGTGCCCGTGTCTCTGGTGCTTCTGGCTCTATTCACCCACCTGTCCCGGCTCCTGCTTGCAGGTCTCAGTCCCCATGGCTTCCTCCAGCTTCCTATCTTCCCGTGCGCACACGTGCTCCCTCTAGGGGCACGCGTGCGGCATTGCATGGTACTTAAAGAATCAGTGGTCCTTGGTCCGGCCCAGTGACCTGTGACCTCTGGCTTCTTAAGGAGCTTCCTCCCTCAGGCTGATGTCAGTTTGTTGTTATCAGCATTAGAGCTCGACCCCTTGGCTGCTGCATTGCTGCCATATGCTATACGTTTATCTGCATGTATACCTGCTTACCTGTTGAACACCTGCTGGCCAATTCCTGTTGCTTGGTCTTGCCTAGTCTGCTACGTACCTGGACCGTGCCAAACGCTCTCTGGATATATCTGGACTATCACCCGTTGAACGGCTACACCTGTGGTTCCCGGCCTCCGTTTCTGCATCTTCTACCGAGAACTGCACTTCGGCTACCCACCGCCTGCACTCACCATCTGCGCCCGCGGTGGGCCTTGAGAATCCGCCCAACCCGCATGTTTCCAGCCTCCCGGGTTGGAAAAAGTTTCAGCAAATTTTTGGGATGCACTTCTTTAAAAACATTCAGAGGATTTTCTTTACAGAGCTTTTAAAAAAAATAGGAGCCTTTTAACAGGGCAGACCCAATTTAAATTCTATAGGAGGTTTTTTAGGCTTTCTCTGTTATCTGGGGGAAGTTTAAATTTTTTGGGGTGGGGTGAGCTGTGACTATCTCCTATTGTGACTGGTGGATTCTGTGTTATCTATACACATTAGTGTCTCCTTTTATTTTAATCCTGCTTGTGCTGATAATGAGCAGACTGCTGAAAATCTCTCTCTACAGTACTGGAAGTGTCAGACTATTTTTAAGCCTAGCGGTCAAAGTGAAAACTGCAAGACTTAAGAATTATTAAAAAATATTGAAAGTTATTTAGAAAATGTAAAAAAATAACCAAAATTTCCTAAAAAATGTTTAATATAAAAACGTGAGTTAAACAATGAGTCATTTTTTAATGACACATTCCCTTTAAATCTTTTTTACATGCGAAAACTGTAGGATTATGGCTTTCAGATTGTAAAGAAATGGCCTTATAACCCTTGTCAGCAATAATTGCTTCTCTTTGATCTTGTAGATATCTTTTCTCCTTGGCAAAGTATTAATGTATGTCAGACAAGCAAACTGCAATAACGTCTGCCTTTTTTTTTTCTGCCATTATGATGCTCACATTTGCTGAGGATCAAATAATCAAGGGCATTTCCTTATCAGGACCTGGCAACTACTTAGGGCATGTCCCCACTGCACGGGTTTTCCGCCCGGCGGTTTTGCCGCTGGCGGTCCGGCAGCAAAACATTGAACATGTTCATTCTTCCGTCCGGTTTCCGGACAGAATATGAACATCTCAATGGGAGGAGGGAGGGCTGTTCTCCGCTCATCGCGGAGATAAGCCGCCCCCCGTGGCCGCAAAACCGTACAAATATCGGCCGGCAAACCGGTCGGTTTTTGTCCACTGCCGTGGGAACATGCCCTTACTCTCTAGTTCCTATGAAATAAGTAAGTTGTACACATTGCTGCCATGTACAAAATTAGTAAAGGTGATACAAATAGATAATTTCAACCATAATGAACTTTCACTGGATGAAATTTAAGAACAAAACATAATTTTAGCCAAACAATGATGCACAGTAAATATATTAGAAAAAAGTCGGCCATGCTTGAAAGTTCCATCCAATAGTCAGATACAAGATCTTCTTTTCCAGGAATTATCTTTCAGTCTTTCACCACAGCAACAACAGTCCAAACTCAGTAGTTCAAATTATTAACATAGCCCAAGTTTGGCACATGATTAATGTGGTGTCCTCATGACACTTCTGTAATTAGAAGCTGAATCATGACTGTAATACACAGCAAGTTTTCTGCCACAACTGTAAAAGACAAAAATTACAGTAGCACATATTAGGCACTAAAAGCCATACAAACATTGAAGCAATTTAAAATGCATTACTGTTATACTTTGTACATGTATAAAATAGAGATGTACTGCCTCAAGGTAGCCTCATCAGGTGGATCCCTGACCTAATGCCTCTCATTGGGGCGAATGCCATCATACACTCAGGACAACAGGCTCCATTCATACTCATTTTAAAGACTTCAGGCAAGAAGATGTGTGGGGTGCAAGGCCAAGATGGAGGCTACTAATGCACTAAGAAACAAAACCCAAGAAAATCAGCACCTCTCTTGCCACTAACAAACGCTGGGGAAAACTGCTGTGGAAGAAATGCAAAAAGCAAACTGTAAAAGACATTCATAGCAACAGAAAGGTGGTTTTGGCCCCACTGAGATACATTAGAGTTAAGGACCCACCTGATAAGGCTACCATGATGCAGTAGGTGGGTATGTGCAATTTGATGCAAGTGTGCATTAGAGTCTTCTATTTCATACATTTACAAAGGATAGCAGTAATATATTTTACCTTTCCATGAGTTCAATGTTTGTAGGGATTTTATTGCCTACTGTGTGTTACTGTAATCAGGGATAACTCCAGTCTTGCCTGTTTAGCTCCATATGCTGTCCTGAGACTATTCCTTTAATACAGATAGGTTATTAATTCAGAAAACATAATTGAAATAAATAACTGCACAATGACAAAATGCAATGAACAGAACATTCAGTTTAGTAGACAATATAAAAATTACCTAGAAGATCTATATTGATAAAAACATACTAAAATAGAAAGTAATGGAAATATGCTTTTAATCCATGTTTTTATGGCTTTAGAAAAGCTGGCAGAAAAAAGATACAAAATAAAAAGATAATGTGACCATGAAAATAATTTTGAAATAAATTAAAATGTTCTACATAAATACAAATACCAGTAAATACATAATAAGAAATGTTCATTAAAAGAAGTGCTTATTAGTTCTGAACAGTTAATGGACAATCTTTATCTGTTGTTGCTTTAATTATCAATGGATATATTAAATTAAGGTGGGGGCCACCATCCCACCTATGGGACCTGGACCTCTTTTGATGACCTATCAACACTCCAACCACATTAATAACACCACAACCAAATATTTACTGAAGTCTATGTGAGTTATGGAGAAAGTTGAGCCAGTGACTCCTTTAAACCTCAATGGAGAAAGAAAAATATGACCACTTCTCCACCTATTTAGGTGGTTAAAATCACCAAACAACCATTAGTTTGAGATGTTTTCCCAACTGACTGCTCTTTACAGCCAGCTTCAGACTCACATGTCCTGTTGAGGCTGCGGGTAGTTCTACAGCAATGACTGACAATTAAGCAATGCTATTCCTAGCGGAGCCTGTTAGAGAGACAATGGTAATAGCAGGAGAGAAGACTACAGAGCTCTAAAGGGTTAATGTTTGTCAGTAAGAAAAGATAAACAAGCTCCTGTGTTGCTGATAAGACACAGCAGAAAGTGCCATCACCATCCTGACACAGGGCTGCTAGAGCAGAAAGAGGTGGTCAGTAACCTAGGAAACCTGTAAACAAGCAGGAGATGAGGACTGCTCTAACTCTCAAAGGAAGCAAAATAAGAACAGCAATGTTTTTGGAAAAACTTTATTTACCTTGTTTACTGTTTAAGATCACCGCTGACTGCTTTAAGGGCTATTCTAAGCAGTTGATGAGCAAGAGAATCGTAAAGTTTTTTTTATAATGATACTGAGGCAATCAGATTCTGATGAACACTATAATAATCTTATCACATGTGATATTTTGGAATATGTTACTTAAAAAACATTGTACAGTAAGTGACACAAGTATACTGTATGCCAAGCTGTGAACTATTTTGTAGTATCTATACAAACAGGGCCAGGACAAGACATTTTGGTGTCCTATACAATTAGGGCAAATGGTTCACTTCCTACAGAAAATTTAAATACCTGGTTCTGACCTGAGCCATGGTGCCTGTGGCTGCAGCCTCCCCAGCCAGGTAGAATGGGAAAAACCACAATGGTGCCATCTATTTTTGGAGGTGTGGTATAAATGTTGTCTCTTTATCTGGGGGGTCAGTATGATTCCAATACATTCTTTATTTTTTTATTTTACTTTCTATTTTAAAAGACCAATAACTTAATATTGTGCATGCGTTAAAGTGACTTGAGACAGATTTAGAATATCAGTATCCTGATTATTTATTATTTGGTTTGCCTGGTTTATCTTTTGCCTGTGGTTTGAAGGCTTTCGTTCTCCACATCTTTGTCATTTTTTTGCTGGACGCAAAAGCAGATTTGGGGACGTCTGGGGAAAACACATATCCCCAAAAATTTATCACGGGATCCTTCAGACACCTCAGATGAATCTGAGGTAAAACCTTTTTTGCCATATGTTGTGCCTTTCTTTAAAATAGATCTTGGGGTTACGGTATATGAATGTCTTTGAAGCCATTGGTACAGCCGGTCATTTTTGTAATCCGTTATGTCACACTGGAATTTTCACTTTCTAACAAACAAAATTGTGGTTTCCAATGTCGACACATTGTTGCAGACGTTATCACATAATTGGGAATACTCAGCTAAGGTGTTAAATTCTCTTAGTGCCGACTCAATATTTTGGATTTCAATAGCCAACTGTTCCAACTTTTGTTCTTCTTCCTAAAAATTTTTTTGCATAAAAATTTAGTGAAACATTGGGCGACTTGATTAAGAAATTTTTTGGGAAAACTCGAGTATTTTGGTTTTATCTTAACAAGGCCCTGGATCAATTTTCCCTTTTTATTTTATTGTTTTGTTTCAAAGAATTAAAAACCCCCCCTCTTGAGAAAATCACAATTTTGCTGGTTAAATGTTCAAAGTGATCAAAAAAATTGTGAAACTTTTTTTTGCTGGTTGTGCAATGTGGCCCTTTATATGCGGTCTAACACTAACTGATACCCATTTTATATAACACACATTTGTAAGCAAAAAGAAAGCCAATGGCACTATAAATCCCACCTTAAAGATAGGTTATACATGGCAAAAACCAGAAGTGGAATACAAAAAAATCGAACAATATCCAACTTCGGGCTGCATGGTAGTACTCTGTAGGTGTGAGGCTAGGATCCAAAACTTTGTTAAACCAGCAACTCCCAATAAGACTAAAAAGGCTCCTTTTATTTAAAAAATGGCATACAATGGTAAAAACATAGTATCATATGCACGGAACAGTAATGCTAACTAGTGATGAGCGATTACGTCGACTATCGTCATCAGGTCGATAGTCGATAACGGCAATTATCAAGACGATTTCCGATAGTCGGTAATAGATTATCGCCGATGACCATTAAAGTCTATGGGAAAGGAACAACACCTTCATTCTTACACCCAAACAGGGCTGGAGAAGCTGGAATTAACATCCACAACAGTCGAATGGATACATGCTACATCTTAGGCAACACACTTAGGTTATAACAGCCACAGAAAGAAAATCCCAGACCATTCACTATCCCTGTCTTGTACCACAGCATGACCCTTAAACCTGCATGACCCACAAATTAAAAAGTGCCAGAAGGCAGTATTATTTGAACCATCATTTTATTTGAACTGGACATTGACTATCCCTGTCCTGGAATGCAGCATGACCCTTAAACCTGTCTGACCCACAGATTAAAAAGTACCAGAAAAAGGAGTCTTTCAACCACCATTTTAGTTGAACTGACATTGACTATACCCCGTCCTGGCCACAGCATGAGCCCCAAACCTGCATGACCCCCAGATTTGAAACGTGCCGGAAAAAGGAGTCTTTGAACCACCATTTTAGTTGAACTGGACATTGACTATACCTGTCCTGAGCCACAGCATGAGCCCCAAACCTGCATGACCCCCCGATTTAAAAAGTGCGGAAAAAGGAGTTTTCAAAACACCATTTTAGTTGAACTGGACATTGACTAATACCTTCCTGGGGCCCCAGCATGAGCCCCAAACCTGCAAGACCACCAGATTTAAAAAGTGCTGGAAAAAGGAGTCATTCTACCACCATTTTAGTTGAACTGGACATTGACTATACCTGTCCTGGGCCACAGCATGAGCCCCAAACCTACATGACCCCCAGATTAAAAAATGCCAGAAAAAGGAGTCTTTGATCCACCATTTTAGTTGAACTGGACATTGACTATACCTGTCCTGGGGCCCCAGCATGAAACCCCAAACCTGCATGACCCACAAATTTAAAAAGTTCGGAAAAAGGAGTCTTTCAAAACCACCTTTTTTGTTGAACTGGACATTGACTATAACCTGTCCTGGGTACCTACATCTGTTCAATTCTTCCTGTACCTCCCTTGTACAATTCAGAGGAATATTTGTTATCAGCTATTTTGTACATGCAAGTTTTTTAGTAGTTTAATTCTAGAAAACACATTTTTAAAATAGGATGGAATCCCACCACGTCTTTGTTTCTCTTTTTTTAATTGTATTAAATGGGTTGTCTCACTACAGGAATTGCTAGCTATTTTAAAGATCTTGCAAAAACAAGTCATTTTGCAATATGTGTCCATTAACAGTGTCCTACCTTTTTCCTGTTTTGACAGCACCATCACCCTTGAGCCACTTTTGACAATTGTGAAGAACAAATGTCTGTTTAAAAAAAACATTTTTTTGGTGGGAAAACTTGAGAATAGCTGCTTTTTCACAGCAAAATCCCCCCAAAAAATTTCCCAAAACATGCCCTTTCCCCCACTTTTGACATGGTGAAGAACAAATGTCTGTTAGAAACAACATTTTTAAATGGGAAAATTTTTAGTATTGCTGAAATTTCCAAAGCAGCAGCCCCAAAAAAATTTTTTTTAAAAAATTTGACTTCCCCAGCACGTTAAAAATTGTGAATGAAAATCCCAAATTTTAAAAGGGCCACATTTTTTTTTCCAAAGGACCAGGGTTTATAGCGGAAATCTCACACAACATAAACCCCAAAAAAAATTTTAAAAAAATTGATTTCTCGGCCACTTTTAAAAAATTTGTGTTTAAAAAAAAATCCCAAATTTGAAGCACTTTTCTGTTAAAAAGGCCAGGGATTATAGCTTTTATCTCACAGAAAACATGACCCCAAAAAAGTTAAAAATAAAATTTTCCAAGACTCTTTTTAAAATTGGATGGAAAAAAAATGCCCTTAGAACCCACATTCTGTTCCAAAGACCCAAAAATTTATAGCTGTATCTCACAGAAAACATGCCCCAAAAAACCCCAATTGACATTTGCAAAAATTCAAAGAAAAAGTGATTTAAAGGGAAATTAGGTTTTTTTCATAAACCTTTTGTCTTTTACATTTTTCCACACCGAAAACCAGCAAAAGATTTTTTGGGGAACGAAATTAAAATTGCAGAGAAAATGAAATTTTAAAAAACTTTTTTCAAGGGGAACCTTTTTCGTTTGAAGAGGAATGTAAATTAAAAACCGAAAAACAAACCCGGTGCCTCGGAAATTTTGGGGCCTAAACATCATCAGAAAACCTTTGCCTAAATTCTTTTTCTTGATAAAAAGTAAAACATCCAAAATTAAACTGGGGAAAAAGGCCGGTTGCGTTTTTTCTGTAATGCTCCTCCGGGGGGGTAAAGGGTTTCCCGCCAAAAATTTGACCTGGCTGCTGGGCAGGACAACCCTCTAGGCAGGGCGAGCGGCTCGGGCCATTTTTCCCCTTTTTTGGATACCCAAAGTTTTTGGGGTTTCCCGGAAAAACCCACCCAAAAAAACCATGGGTTTGGGACGCAGAAAGTGGGTGCCCCCTAAATTTTAAGGGGGGGCTCTGGTTTTGTGTGTTGTCCCCGAAATTTACAATTTTTGGGGAGGTGGTGGGAAAGTTTCCCAAAGGGGTCATCTTTGGCCCTTTTTTGCCAAATTGCCTGCGCGGGCTCCCGCTGCGGGCAAAAGGCCCCTCTACTGCGGGTCCCCATCGCTGATTTTTCCCACCGTAAATTTTGAAAAAGGGAAAAGGGCCAGAAAAAAAACAAAAACCTCCATATCAATCGGGAAAGGTCTTTTTTTCCTGCTTTTTTACTCTTTTTTTGGGGGGGGGGCGGAAAATGTCGATTTTGTTTGAAAACGGGGACCAGGGGGTTTGGCCCCCAGTCCCTTTTGTTTTTTTTTGAGGGCCCTTTAAATGGGGGAGGATAAATTTTTTGGGGGAAAAGGGGAGCACCCAAAGGGCATCATGTGAGAGATGGCCCCCTTTGATTTCCCAAGCCCGGGGTCGAGGGGAAATTGCAAACTGATTTTCCCCAAAACTTCCCCCTCCCCCCTCAAATTGCACGAACCTTTTTTTTTTGGCGGGGACGTGGTAACGTGGTTTGTCCGGGAAATTACCTTTCCCCCCCTCCGTTTCCTCCGGAAACCTTAAACCAAAAGCCCTGACTTGCCTCAGATGTTTTGCACCCGAGAGGAGGGCCCCCTTGAAAATACCCCGGGCCCCAAAACCCCGGGCCTAATGAAGATCGAAAAAATTGTGAAAGGGGGGCCCTTTGTGGATTCGACGGAGAAAAAGGGGCTCTGTTTTTTGCTTCTTTTGGTCCATCTTCCCTCCGTCGCTGGCGGGAAACCGGGTTGTTTCAGATTTGTCCAACGATCGTTTTTCAGAACAAGGGAAAACCACCAAAATTTCCATGCTGAAAAGGGGCCCATTGTCCGCTTCCCCTTTTGGGGCTTTTTTAAAAATTGGCAAGGAGGGTTTACAAGCTTTTTCACCGCCCCCAAATTTCCCGGGGGGCTAAAACCCCCGGGGTCCCGCCCCGGCTTTTTGGGAAGGCCATTTTTCACTTCGTACGCGAAATTTGGCATTGCGCGGGCTCCCCAAAAGCGGGGTGCATGTGGGGTGGGGGAATTTCCCAGCGTTTTGCCCCAATAAAACAATGAGACGGTTGACAGGAAGGCCGAGCTGACGTTGCAACGCAGCCAGGGGGGAAAGGGTGCAGGGGGGCAAAACGGCGGAAGTAAAAACCCCACACCTCGGGGCCTTCCTCACCCAGGCATTTCCAGCCCCGGGGGGTAGCGTTTTTAAAAATTTTTCCGGGACCAAAAAAGGTTCATGAAAAAGGTCCCGGGGGAAAGGGGATGGCTCCCCTACTAATCTTAAGGAAGGGCCCAAAGCAAAATTTTTCGACCGTTATGGGACCCCCTGAGGGCCCCAAGGTTTTTGTCCCCCAGCCACCTTGGGCCCTCGTTGCGGAGAGCCATCCAAAAGCTCCTAAACCCTGTGGGGGGGGGGGGGGGGGGGGGGTGGGGAGGGGTCTCCAAAAAGTTTAATTTAACACCCCGGGTTTTTCTTGGGCTCGGAGCCACCAAGGAAAACTTGGGGGAAAAAAACCCTGCCCCAAACCCTGCGGTTTTAAAAAGAGGGGTTGCGCCAAGCTGAGAGCCACCACACACCCGGAGACATCCCCCCAGCTAAACCCATTAAAGCTGTCACAGAAAAAAAAGGCACCCTTTGGGCCCGGGTTTTTTACTAGTCAAAATGTGTCGGTGGCCAGTTTGGACTTTTTCCAGACCAAAAGCAGACAACGCGCTTGAAATTTTTAAAGAGGGGGTTTGGCCTGCAGGGACGGTTTTTCTGGAAAGAAATGCCCCCTTGCATCGGGTTATTGGGGGCAGGAAAAAGGGCCCAAAGAGTGGGGGAACCCCATCTTTTTCCACCAGGGGAAAAGGCCAAATTTTCCAAAGGGCCAAAACCCTGGCAATCCCGGGACTTTCCCAGGTTTTTGGCTTTGGGATGGTTTGGGTTTAAAAGTGTTTCGTCTGCCCCCAAAACCCCGGAAGAAGAAGGCGGCTGCTAACTGGGGGCCCCTGTACGGTGTGCAGGTCGTCAAACTTGGGGGAAGGAGAATGGGGGTAGGATGGGTTTTCTGGTGGTACTCCCCGGGCAAGGTGGAGGCTGAAGCGGGGGCTGATCCCTGATCATGCTTTTGAGGACATTGGGGGAGCTGAGGAACGCTTGGGTGGGGCGGAGGAGGAGGAGGTTTTTGGGCAGAGGGTTTTGGGCAGTTTTGGAAGGGCCCCGGGATAGGTGTGGCCTTTTTTGGCCCAAATGTTTTCCTCCTTTTTACCATGAAATTTGTGCAAAGTGACTAGACAATTTTGGGGGTGGTTAACCCCCTAAGATTTTGCCTTTTACTGATGCGTTTTAAAGGCAAAGGCAGCAAAAGACATCGCTGGGGGGAAAACAGAGGCTTGCTCGAAAAAGGCCCCGGCTTGTGAGGTCCTGGACCTTTTTGACGGCGTTAAACGAGGGCAGGGGTTTTTCCCCTTATGTGGCTGGGGGAATTTACCCAGCGGAAAATTCTGCGGGGCAATCTCCCTTTTTGAGGGAGGAACCCCCTACTAAAAACCCCCCCGTCTTCCTCCTTTCCAGTATGAAGCGCTCGCAAGCAAAAAAAAGCGAAAAAAACCCCGTTGGGGCCGTAATGTTTGTCATCATTTCTCAACACAGGGGGTTTGGTCGTCCTGAAATTTTTGCAACCAGGGCTGGTTTGGGGTAAAAACAAGGGGGCAAGCAAGGGCGTTGGCCGACCCCCCCGATTTTTTCCGATTTTACCGGTTCCTTTTCCTCCTCGATTGGCCGCAGTAACTGGGCGTCCCAAACAGGGCAAAACTTTCCCCTTTGGCCTCTTGATCTTTTTAAATTTTCCTTTTGAACCCCCAAAAAGCCAAATTTTGGGCATCAAAGGGTCTTCCCGGAAAAAAAGGAAAATCCCCAGTGGTGGGTACACGGGGTTTAATCTGAAACCCCCTTTTGCTTCATTGGTTGGAAAAAAAAGGGGGTGCTATGATTTTTATGAAGACCCTTTGTGGCCGTTTACTTTGGGGGACGGGGAGGAAAAGGGCTGCTGGGTTTCGGTTTCATTAACCACGAAAACAGATTGGCGCGTTTCTTACTGAGATTCACTGAGCCCTGACCCATCGATGACAGGCCCCGACGGTCCTGGGAACCGACAATCCGTTGGGATGGTGTTGTTTGCCAGCAATGGAAGGAGCACTTTTTCTCATACCTCTACCTCCATGTCCCCACCCCCCCCCGCTTACCCCTGCATTTCGCTCCTTTTTCAGGAAAAAATAAAAAATGTAGAAAGGGATGGGAAAAGTTTTTTTTTAACAGCCCTTTTTAAAAGACGGGAAATCACAGCAAATTTTTAAATCCCTAATTTCCTTTAAACCAAAATAGGATTTGAAATGAAATGTTTTCAGATACCGTTAAATGCGGTCTGGGGGGAAGAAACCCTTAAGACAAAATCAACAGGTTTTTCTTCCCTTTAGTCCCAGGGTTTTTTCAAATTCCCAATAGGGGCAAAGGGAATTTTTAAAAATTTGTTTTTTTTAAAAAAATATCATACAAGGGCGCTAAACTGCGCCAAATGAATTCAAAGGGGCGCAATAAAAATACAGAATTTTACACGGTTTTAAAAATTTTCTTTTTTTTTGCAGCAATGGGGCAAACCAGAACAGTTGCCCAGAAAATGGTTTTTTATCAGAATTGTCTTACAACTGGCTATTTGGAAAAAAAAAAAAAGGGGCCCCCAAGTTTCAATACGCCCATTTAAAAATTAAACGGATAAAAAAACATGGGGGTTTTTTTCACCCATAAAACACATACCCCGGGGACTACAAAATTGCTGGGATTCAAAATTTTAAATGCAAGGTGGCTTTTATGAACAAAAAAAGGGGCCCCCGCCCCAAAGTAAAAATAAAAACCTATTTGGGAAAAGTATATGGGTTTTTAAAAAGGGGTTTTTTTGCACCTTTAAATACACCCGCGGTGACTACAAAAATTTTTTTGTATTCCAAAATTTAAATTTCCCAAGGTGGCTTAAGAACAAAAAAATGGGGGGCACCACCTTTTAAAAACACCCTGCGGGGCTAGAAAAGGGTTTTGTATCCCATTGGGAAGTAAAAAAATTGTCTTTGAACAAAGCTTTAGCTGCGCCAAAGGAAAAAAAAAAAAAAATTTTAAAAAAAGACCCGATAATAAAAGGGGAGTTTTGCCCTATCCCAAAAACACCTTCAGTTATAGAAAAGGGTCCTAATAAAATATCCCCTTTTAACCTAATTTAAGTACAGGGGTTTCACAAAAAAAACAAGCTAATATTTCCCCCAAAAAATGGGCCCAAAAAATGTTAATAAAAACCCATTCAAGGAGGGTCCCAAAAAAGAGTTGGGGACACAATTATCCACTCTCCTTTTTAAAGCCCGCCCTTCCTGCCCCCTGTCTGCTGTGTTCCCCGCCCCACCCCCCCCCCCCCCCCCCCCCCCCGTGGTTTTACGTTAATGCCCTTTAAAATTTTTCAGCCAAAATAATAAAAAATGAAAATCTCCCAATTTTAACCAAAAATTCTAATGTTCACAGTAAAAGATGTTGGGCTGTGGAACAAAGAGAAAAAGTTTTGCTGAGCTGTTTTTGTGGAGACCCCAGGAACACGTCCCGCTTTATGAGACACCGAAAAACAATGATCTTTTAACAGGAAGGGGCTGTCTATGGGAAAACGAGGGCAGTTGATTTTTCCAGCCAAACACAAAAATTTCACATCCCGTCATGAAAGTCGCACACCCACTCACCCTGCTCTATTCTCTAAGCATTTGCCCGGCCCCCAAAAAGAAGGGAAACGCGGGAAAAAGGGCAATTAATTTAAAAGGAAAAATGGGGCAAATTTTAAACCCCAAAAAATCGCGTGAAACGGGAAAAAAACTGAATTTAAAATAAAAAAACCCTGCCCCAATTTTTTAACTTTTTCGATAATAAAACGCAAACATAATGCTAATCCTTCCTGGGAGGGACCCAGGTAATCAACCCGGAATTCATCCAATAATTGGTGGCACCCTTGGGAAAAAAAGGGCCCCGCAAACCCCCGAAATGAGGAAGGCAGAAAGAAGGAATCCTCAGTGACACGGGCCAACAGCGGCAGTGTGACAAACCACTCCCTGACTTTAAGCAAAATCCCAAAGAGGGAATCGCATTAGCCAGGGGAGCAGAAAGTGGCAGAACCAAAGATTAACCTGCAAGTCACCAGGGAACAACCTCCATTCCATACACAGCAGACAGAGACGGGCCAAGTGGAGGCAGCGAAAACACTCGCATCACTATCCCGACAAGAAAAAAACATTGATACCATACACAGATTAAAAAAATATTGTCATGGATGCCCCTGCCACTTTCGTCGCGGGCGCATCTGTGCCCCGCTGCTGAGCGGCGTCACGTCCCGCACGTCGGGTCGCGAGCACGCTCGTTCCCCTGCCGGCCCCGAGGCGCACTTACCCGGCCACGCACGTCTGCTACTGCTGCCACTGTCCCTCACCGTGCGCGGTCCAGCCCCTAGGGTGCACACGCGCCAGCAGTGTTAAATTTAAAAGGCCAGCGCACCGGTAATTGGCTATTGCCGGTCGATGCCCCTATTTAAGCCTGCCTCTTTCTAGTGACCTCGCCGGATCTTTAGTGCCCATTGCCTATAGAGAAAGCGTTCTGTGAAGTGCTGATTACCGTGTACCATACTTTATTGCCTACGTTCCTCGAGCCTGACTGACGAATCTGTACCACGCCTACCCTTGGCTGCCATCACAAGCAAGTTCCGCCAGTGGAAGCGACCTGGTAGACTCCCGACACAGCAAGTCCATCCCGCTTTGCAGCGGGCTCTGGTGAAAACCGGGACCTACTTAGATTCCACTCCCTGATGTGGGCTTCCACCATCGCTTGCAGTGGTCCAGCGGATCCACTACCTCAGTGCGTTACACATATGAACAATAAAAACACACATTTTTCCAGTAAAGGCAGCATATCTACAAATTAATATTTAATTCCTTGAGGCTATAGTATTTAATGTAACAATTTAATAGGCTGCTTGATCCCTTAGACAGTATTTTAGGTCACCACCACATTTTTTTCAAAAATGTTTTTTCTATTGCAAAGGTATGATACGACTAAAATACGCGCCCCAAAATAAGCCGTGTGAACATACCCTTACTATGCAGCCCTGAAGCCATGGAGCATTGAGCTGGCAATTGTTCTATTTTTCTATGATAAATGAAAAAATGCCTGATAGGTTGCAGTTACATAACGATTTATGAACCTCTGCCTGCCTTACTTATGAGCCTCCTGTAAAGCAGGCAAACTGAGATGAAGGTTCAAGTTCTTTACGCTATTAAATCTCCTGGCTCTAAAATAGCTATCACGACCTTAAAGTCTTCATGCAGAATTTTTCTCTGAATAGATTGATTGAGGAATCTTACTGTGATCTATGATCAGTCTTTATGCACCTCCACATAATCAAGAACACAGGAGATTAAACCATACTTACCAACTCTCCCTGATCATCAGGGAGACTCCCTGAAAAGGGGGAGTCCTCCCGGGCTCCCTGAAGAGTTGGTAAATCTCCTGCTATGGTAGGTTTTCCACCAATCTGGTAAACCACCAGCAGAGCCAGTTTTACTGCCAGAGGGCCAGTGCTGGTATTTTATTTGTACTGACCATGTCAAGTACTGGTGACTTTTAGAATACACTCTTGGGCATTATTATTAGGGTATGTTCACACGACTTACTTGGACGCTGATTTTTCAGTGCCTGAAACACACTTCTTCAGAAGAGGTTTTGGACAAGGTTTTGCACATGGTTTTGATCCATATTTGTGGGACAGAAGTGCTATATTCTGCACTATATACACTAGTGCAGCATATATGGCTGAAAAGGTGCCAAACAATGACAATGTTTGGTCGGTTTTACCCTAAGGCTATACCACTTTATACATCTGAGTACTTTTTTTTACTGGCTGTGGGTTGCTCTTTAAATGGTGGTGGTGCCAGTGTAAAGCATCGTGAGATGCCGCCCTGACATCACTTGGTGCATAGGGACCACATTGTAGCTTGGCTCTGAAGGAAAGCTGATTAATGTGCAGTTACTCAGCTTGGATGCT
Organism: Phyllomedusa bahiana; assembly: GCA_025379985.1. Lineage (NCBI taxonomy): Eukaryota > Metazoa > Chordata > Amphibia > Anura > Hylidae > Phyllomedusa > Phyllomedusa bahiana. The sequence continues at coordinate 193,525 of JAODAL010000428.1, forward strand.
GGTTAGGAGATCCAACGTCCAGTAAAGCTGAATGATACCACATCCATTATCAGCTTTCCTCCAAAACTGTTACACAGATGTGAAAAAGGGGTGTAGCTTTGTGCAAAAGAGGGCGTGACATGTAAAACAAGGGGTGTGGCCCACTTAAATCATCAAGGCGCCAAGCTGCAATTCAAAATCTTCCTGAAGGCCACTTCCAATAGTTGGCAAGTATGAAATTAACCCCTGAACCTCTTGGACCCATGGGGACCTTCTTAAGGTATAGTTATAGCTCTGAAGTGTGCTGTGCCTCCTGGAGGACTGTCACAATTATTATATCTGGATGTATAGCTGAAAAATATATTTAATATCTTGAACAATGCTGATGACCCATATAACTGAAATATCGGCTTCCCAACTGGAATCTACTCTGCCCCAAGGGATGGTCAGTGAAGACTTCAAGCATCAGATCTCAGTCTCTTTGTTACAGCTGGCCCCATGTGTTGACATTTGTCCTCCCACCAACACTCGTTATCTATTTCACACTCAGAATCTGGTCTTCTATGGTTTTACATATGAGGACACCATAAATAAACATCTGGTCCATAGAAGATCATAAAATCAGGTAAATATAACATCAGGTGAACAGTAATACATGATAAATTACACAGTGTCATTATATAACACAAACTAGGACAAAATAAAGGGGTATTCACATCTTATTTGTTAACTTTAAACATTTAGGTAAAGTTAAATAAAGAGTATTACCAAATACATTGGTGTTCCAATTTTGCTTTATTTCAGAGTTAGAACCATTCATGTTTATACAAGCGTCCCTAGGTAACCAACCACCTCTCTTGACTTTAGCAGTGGCCGCACTGGTGACACTCCTTTGCTGTGTCTTATTAGCAGGACGGAGCTTACTTCTCACTTTTTAATCTTATCTTTCATTACTTATAACTAATACAGCTCTGCTAACTCACATTTAAGCTATGTCTACACTGCACATGAATACGATCGTATTTTTGGTGCTTTTAGTTTTTTAAAAGCGCCGAAGATACAATCCCATCAAACTTTCTGCTGATTTCCTTCTCTGATATTTATTCCCTGGTATGATATCTCCGCAGACTATTACTCCCATCAAACTTTCTGCTGATTTCCTTCTCTGATTTTAAAATTCCCCTGGTAAAAATTTCTGCAGATATTACTCCCATCAAAACTTTTGTAAATTTCCTTCTTGATATTTTTTCCCCTGGTAATATCCCCAAATATTACTCCCTAAACTTTCTGCTGATTTCCTTCTCTGAAATTTTTTCCCTGGTTATATCCCGCGACAAATACTCCATAAAAAACTTTTCTGCTGATTTCCTTTCTTGATATTTACCCCTTGATAGATAAAAACTGGCACCACTCCACCTTCCTGCCCCCTTTCCCCGCTATTTGTTGTTCTTAAGTCTACCATTTCAGTTCAATTAGTTTCCCTTTTCCCCCCCCCCCCCCACCTTGTTAATTAGTGTCCTGACCCCCCCTCTTGTTTGCTTTGGTAGCCAGTTTGGTTTTGATTCACTATATTTACCTGTATGAGTCACCTGCCCTTTGTCATGGTGGCCACTCCCAAAAGTACGGCCAAATGTTCTAATTACTAGAACGTAAAATTAAAACCGGGAATTTAAACCAGGATTGAAAAAGGGTAACAGCTTTTTTAGTTTTTCTCTTCCACTCACAGCCTGCCACGCACTCCTATGTTTCCCCCGTCCTCCATCATCTATACCCCCAGTTTCTTAAACTAATTCCTATCCCCCACACCCTTTGGGCAAGCACTCTTTAAATCTCCCCCCTCTTTATCCTCTCACTTGTCTGCTGCCACCAACCTTTTCCCATATATCCTTCCTCACAAACGACCCAACCCACTTACTGCTATTTTACCCCCACCCCTAACCCTCTCTTTGCTCTCCGTTGCGGGGGACAATCCCCAAACCGGGGCCCCCCAGAAATTTTTCCAAAACTATTGTATCACGATGGTAACAGACCATTTCCAAACTCATTAACCATGCAACTTAAAACCCTTTTCCCTTGTGCCCCCTTCTCCGTTTCTCTCCTGGGCTCTGGAATGCACGGTCTGTATGCAAAAAAACCCCCACATACATGACCCTTTATATCACATAATTTATCTTCCCTTGGTCTGACAGAAACCTGGCTGACGCCCTCCGACACGTCTCTCCTGGCTCTCCCCTTTTGGTGGCCCCACTTTACCCATGCCCCCCGCCCTGGCAAAAAGCAGGGGGAGGTGTTGGTTTTCCCTGTCAGCCCCTTTTCCCTTCCCCCCCTTTTCCCCTTTATTTTTCCCTCCCCCTCCCCCCTTTTTGAGGTGCACCCTGCCCCGCACTCCCCCCTCCATCTCCAAGGGGCAGTCATCTACTGCACCAGCCCTGCCACCCCCTTTCCCTTGATCCTTCGCCTCCTGATTTTCACTTTTTTTCCATGATACCCCAAACTATCATAATGGGAGTTTTTAAACCTCCCATCGACACACCCCACTCCGCTGCCACAAAACCCCCTCTCGCTCTCCTTTTCCTTGGCCTCCCCATGGACCCTGGAGAAACTATAAAAATGGACACACTCTGGACCTCTCCTCACCCCCCCTCTTCCCCTATCTGATTTCTCTAACTCTCCACACCCTATATTGACCACAACCTGCTTACCTTCTCCCCCAAACCCCCCCCCACCTGCCTCCTGCTCACACCAAAAAAACCCCCGCAGAACCTTAAAAAACTAACCCTCACACTCTCTCGGACCCTTGTATCTCTCTCTACCAATCCTCGTTAGATGACCCCAACACAGCCACCGCTTTCTACAACCCACAATCACCCCCCATCTTGTTTTTGGTCGCTCCTATAACACACAACAGAAACCGCAAAAAAAACAGACAACCCGGGCACAAGACTCACCAAAAGGGGGCCCCCCTTTTTCCATGAAAAAAACCCGTCCACACCCCCACCTTTAAAAAAACTCACACACCCCTTTTTTTCCCCTCCCAAAAAAACGGAACTTCACCCTGTAAAAATTTTTCCCCCCAAACAATAAAAAAAATTTGTTTTTTTTTGGTTTTTTTGAATTTTTTAAATTTTTTAAAAAAATATGGGAAAAAATTTTTTGTAAAAATTCCCCCCCGGGGTTTTTTTTAATTTAAAAAAAGAAATTTTTTTTAAAAAATTTAAATTTTTTTTATTTAATTTTTTTAATTATCCCCCCCATAAAATAAAAAATAAACCCCCATATCCCCCCCACCCAAACCCCCAAATTTTTAAGTTCCCCCTTACCATTTTGACCCCATAACCCCCCAAAAAACCCCTTTCCCCCCTTGCCCCTTACCCCCAACCCCAAATTTTAAAAAACCTAACAAAGTTATTCAAATTTTAGAATTCTTCCATTAAAAGGTTTTTCCATCCCCTAAAAATTCAGAAAAACCCCCCAAAATCCCAACGCCAAACCCAAAACCCATCATTTATTTTTTTTAGCCTTTTTTTTAACTTTAAAATCCTCCTAAAAAAAACCCTTTCCCTTACAACCCACCCTTTCCCCCCCCCTTTCCCCAGTCGAAATTATTCCTCCCCAAACCCCCCCCCCCCCTCATTTTTTCCCCCGGGGCTCCTTCCCCCCCCCCTTTTTATCTCAAATCTTGGGGGGCCTCCTTCACCCGGCTTCCCCCCCCACCTTTTGGGGCCCAAAATTTTATCCTTGGGCCCAAAAATAAACCCCTCTTCACCCTGTTCCTTTTGTTCCCCTCTTCCCCCGTCTTTAAAAATTAATTGAGAAAAAAATTATTTCTTTCCCCCGTATCCACCCCTCCCCTTTTTCTTCTTTGTCAAACTTAACTTTAAGGGCCCCCCCGGCCCCTTTAAAATCACTCCCTCCCCAAAACCCCCCTCCAACCCTTAACCCCCCCGTCGGGTCCCCCGAAAAAAACTTTCACCCTTTTCCTTAAACCCATCAAAAATTTCCACCCCGTCCTTCCCCTGAACTCCATCCCTCTTCCTACCTCCCCATTTTTTCCACCTTTCATCTCGCCCTTTTTTCCCCCTTCCCCCCTTTTCCCTGCCTCTTCCCCTCCAAACCCTCAACTTCCCGCCCCCCCTTAATTTTCGTTTTAAACCCCCCCTTCAATTCCTACCTTCCCCCCTCAGGGTTTTAAATTTAATAACCCCCCCAGCAACCTCCCTCCTCCAACTTCTTCTTCTCCGGGACCCCTCACCAAACCCCTCCAAGATTTCTTTCCCCCCCTTGGAAAAACCACCAAAAACCCGCCCCCCCCCCACCACTTAAAAAAAAACAAAAAATCAACCCTTCAAATTCCCAGCCCAAAAAACCCCTGAAAAACCCCCACAAAATTTCCCCCCTTTTTTTTCCCCCTTCCTTTAAAGAACCCACCCCCTCTTTTCCCCCTTTTGTTTTAAAAGGGGGGCCCTTTTAAATTTTCTTATGTTAGTAGAACCCCCCGTGAATGGGTTAGGGGATAAAAAAATTAAAAAAAAAACCCCCCCAAAAAAAAAAAAAAAAAAAAAAAAAAAAAAAAAATGAAAAAAACTGCAGTCCTTCTCCCTTTTTTTTCCCTTTTTGGGGCCCCAAAAAAATTTTTACAACTTTTAAAAAACCCGGGGCCCTTTTATTTTTTTTCTTCCCCCAAAAAAAATTTGTGGGTTTTGGGAAAAAAAACGAGAAACGACCGTGTTTTTTGTACAAAGCGTGAAAAAAAACATGGTCCTGCATCGGGAAAAAAACGGACGCTTTCGGGACGTTTTTTGTCCAATGCAGTGAAGACATGCACAAGAAGTGTGAGCCTGAAGAGGCTGTGAAAAGTGAAAACAACTAGATGGGACAGCCCCTTTAAGCACACTCTTATTGCTGCCATAGACTAAATACTGTACGCAGCAGCCAAGTATTGCTAATCAAATGACCTTGACTAATTAATCACCAGTATGTGTGATTACTTCTACAAAAGCAGAAGTTTTGGCAGATTTCATGATCTCAAGCATTCAGGTGTGTGTTAACATAAATAATTTTTTCTGAAATTTGCACAAACCATGTTACTTGCTATCATATTGCTGTAAAAAAATTTCGATTTGACCATGAATATGAACCAACCCTTAGCTTATATCCCATCTTCCCCACCACTACCACTTCAAGACTACTTGGGTCTCAGCTGGTCTCCGCTTGCTGATACCTGGTCTTGATACAGGAAATGCCCACTCTGACAATCACTGGCAATAGCAGCGACCCACCTCAGCCACTGATTGGTTGAGATGTCATTTCCAGCAGTTTCCTATTTGCTGAGACCAGATATAAGAAGTGGAGATCAGTGGTGTAATAGCGCCAAGGTATGTAAAGCTTGTTTCATTGTTATTATTGCCCAATTTCAGTTTGGTCAACCACTGCAGTGAGAATGAACAGCCAGCCATATCTTTTCTGACTAATGTCTTCTATTGACCAGGGATTCCTGGAGCTGACTCTCATATCTTTAATAACTTTATCATTGGTGAAGATTTTTTGACCCCCTTCCAATATTTGACAAAAGTTTATATAATACTTGGTTAGTGTTTCCTGCAAATTGCTGTATATTTACAGCCCTATTGCTGCTGGAATCAGCTCACTTAATGAGAACCAATGCGCAAGGATGGATAGTTATCTTCAACTCTTCAGTTTATCCATTTATATATATATATATATATATATATATATATATATATATATATATATATATATATACAGTATATGTGTGTGTGTGCGTGAAACACAATATGTGTTGGCGGCACTGAACCAGTTGGAGTGGAACAAAAGATACATGTGGATTACTGCAGATATAACTTCACTTTACATTGTTATTCCACACAATAAAGCCCTTGTTGCACTGGATTGATTCTTTAGCACCTATAGCATTCTCCATCTTATACATGTTAATATTTAATTTCTGTTGTTCACTGTCTACTTAAATATTTTTTTTATGTTTGATCATCAGTTCTTTTTACAGATATTTGGTGCATCTATGGGTGCAAGGTTCTTACCTTCCCTGGCTAACATATACATGGCCTGGTGGGAACACTTGCACCTGTTTGATTCTTCTAATCCTTTTCGCAGTTCCGATCTGTGGGACGGTCATTACATAGATGATCTGCTGTTGATCTGCAATCTACATGTGGTGACTGTCCCACAGTTTGGTTCCTATTTAAACAACAATTTTCTTAATTTTTCTTTCCCCTTTTATTTTGATTTTTCGGGTATTTTTTTTCCTGGATTTACAATTCATCATTGTGAATAATCAGGTTAAAATGCAAACTTTCTGTAAATTAATTGCTGGTAATTAGGGATGAGCGATATTATCGCCAAAAGTCGAAATCGGCACGGTTTTTAGGCTGATCGGAAATTTCCGATCACGCAATATTTTAGGTGACGATCTGACAGATAATCTATTACTATAGCGCCATTTTCAGCGTTTCCTGTCATTTTGGCCAGCCAATCAGCTCCGAGGATAGAGGGGGGTAAGGAGTATGTACAACGTCAACAATTTGCGGTGTATGGATCTCATTGGCTGCAAAAATCACGTGACCTCGTTTTATCTATGCAACTGCATTTCCTGTGTGAGCTCATACTCTGTCTATGTGCCACTTCACAGCAGGACGTGTCTGTCTGTGTTTAAACCAATAGCTGTTCTAACAGCTCTGAGATATAGTCTCTTCTAATACAAGAAACCATCCACTTAGAATAGAGTTAGATTAGAGAATTTCACTTTTTTAGTTAGAGAAAGTTTTAAGGATATTTACTGCTGTGAGTGCAGCTGCGGAGGGGGAGAGGGCGGCAGGAGGAGAGGCATTTGAAAGGAAGATATTTTGCAGCCCAGTGTGTTCTGTGATCTTCAATTGAAAAAGCATTGTTTTTTAACACTTTTTTGGCCAGCAGACCTCTGATAGGAGTTGAAATTGTCCCTGTGTTTTCAGTTCTATTGCAATCACTGCATGTCAGGGTTACCAAAAACCGGCATAACTTATCCCTATAACTTTTAAATAGTTTTATTGAAGTCCGTGCGTCTGTTTGCCATAAAGAGCTCAGTTGTACGCAAATTGTGTTATACATATTTTCTAGTAAATTGTGCCTGTAGTCAGTGGTGCAAAGGCTGCCATATTAATCCATATAAAATTTATATACTCTTATTGCAGTCCGTGCGTCTGTTTGCCGCATAGAGCTCAGTTGTACGCATATTGTGTTATACATATTTCATAGTAAATTACGCCAGTTGTCAGTGGTGCGGCCTCTATATTAATCCATATAACTTTTAAATACTTCTATTTCACTCAGTGCGTGTCAGTTTGGAGCTAATCATGCATTTGTACGATAGTTTGTTGAAAACTATCAACTGCTAGTCCTACTGGGCAGTTGTAAATCTCAGGGACTGAAGGAAGAACACTGTTGGTTTTGTGTTACGGATCTTCCACCAGACCGCATTTCACAGATATTTGATAGAAACAATTCTGTTTCTAATCCTAGTTGGCTGTTGAAAATTAGAGGGATTTAAGAATACCTTTGATTTGCCGTCTTTCAATAAGAGACTGTGAAAAACTCTTCCATTCCTTTTAAATTTTTATATTTCTGAACATGGAGCGAACTGCAGGTGGTAAGCGAGCAAAGAGGGGTGTAGGACATGGAGGTAGAGGTACGAGAGAAAGTGCTCCTTCCAGTGCTGGCGACAACATGCAACCCAGCGTACCATCGGTTGCAGGACCGTCAGGCCTGTCATCGATGGGTCGGTGCCCTGTGAATTTCAGTAACGAACAGCGTCGCCAATCTGTTCTTCAGTGGTTAATGCAACCTGCATCCAGTAGTCTTACCTCCTTGTCCTCCCAGTCATGGCCACAAATGTCGTCATCAGCATCGTCAGCATCCGTCCAACATGAAGTGAAGGCAGCCCAAATGTCAACTCATATACCCACCACTGTGGATAATCCATTTTCTGAAGACCTCTTTGATGACAAAATGCGGTTGGGGTCAGAAGGCATGTTAAAAGCTTAAGAGGCCAAAGAGGATGATTTTGTCTGCTCTTGACGCCCAATCGCTGATGCCATCAAAGGAAGAGAAGGAAGTCGGTAAATCGGCAAAAATTGCCTTGCAGTACCTGTTGCTTGTAGCCCGCAGCTCCAGGATGTAGAATGTCAGGACGAGGAAGTCATCTGTGTTGATGATGATGATGATGATGACGACATTGCGGATCCAACGTGGTCTTTTCAGCAGAATTTGCTTGTGAGCGCTTCATCACTGGACGAGGAGGAAGACGATGGGGTAGTGTCAGTACGGGTCCCGCCTCAAAAAGGGAGAGGGCGGTCGCACAAGTCCGCTGAGATTATTCTGCCAGCCATGATCAGCGGAAACACCGCTCCTCGCTTATCGCTGTCGAAAAGGTCCAGGACCTCTCAAGACTGAGCCATTTTCGAGCAAGCCTCTGATTCACCTAGCGATGTCATATGCCGCCTTTGCCATAAACGCATCAGTAGAGGGAAGAATCTTAGGTGTTTAACCACCATCAACATGTCTAGTCACATGCAGCGAATGCATGAGTTGAAATGGAAGGAACACTTGGCGAAAAAAGACCACACCAGTCCCAGGCTTCCATCCACTGTCACACCCTCTGTCTCCACCTCCTCCTCCTCCGCCACTTCCAAGACCAAGCGTTCCTCAGCTGCCCATGTCTATCAGCATCATGAGCAAGGATCAGCATCAGCTTCAGCCTCCACCTTCGCCCGAGAACCACCACCATCGCCAGAGACCCAGCCTACCCCTTCTCCTTCCACCAGTTTGACCTGCATGCTGTAGAGCGGCTAGTCTACCAGCCAGCCTTCTGCCTACCAGGTTTGGGAACAGAAGAAGCACTTGAACCCAAACCATCCCATCCTGGCATTGCCAGGCTTTTGGCCTTGGAAATGTTGCCTTTCCATCTGGTGGACACAGATGGGTTCCGCCACGTCATGGCCATTGCCTGCCCCCAATACCAGATGCCGAGCAGGCATTTCTTTTCCCGAGAAGTCGTCCCTGCCCTGGCCAGCCACGTTTCATCTAAAATCTCCAGCGAGTTGTCTGCATCTGTGTCCGGCAAAGTCCATCTGACCACCGATACATGGACTAGTAAGCACAGTCAAGGCCGCTATATCTCTGTGACAGCTCACTGGATGAGCTGGGTGGATGTCTCTGGCGGTGACGGTGGCTCTCAGGCTCAGCGCTCGCTCTTCAAAACCGCAGGGATGGTGCAGGGTTCTTTCCCCCAAGGTGCACTGGTAGCATCACGTGCCAAGAGAAAACAAGCTGTGTTGAAATTAATCTGTCTTGGAGACCATCAACACACAGGTCAGGAGCTGTGAACGGCTCTTTACAAAGAGACCGAGAGCTGGCTGGGTGACAATAACCTTGTGCCAGGCAAGGTGGTGTGCGATAACGGTTGAAATCTCCTGGCCGCCCTTAAGATCGTTAGGCTGGAGCACATCCCTTGCCTGGTACACGTCATGAACCTTGTCATCCATTTCTAAAGCGCTACCCGGGTCTGGACTGCCTGCTGAGGAAGGCTCGAGGTCTGAGCTCACACTTCTGCCATTCGCACCCTGCTTCATTCCGGCTGGCTGCGTTGAAGCGTCAGCTCGGCCTCCCCGTCAACCGTCTCATTGTTGACGTGGCAACATGCTGGAATTCCACCCTCCACATGCTCCAGCGATTGTGGCAGCAGCGCAATTCCATTACGCAGTACGAAGTGACACATGGCCTGACAACAGCGGTGCGGACCTCGGGGTGTTGAGCCACCGAGAGTGGAGGCAGGTGAAAGAGCTCTGCACCACACTTGCGAGTTTTGAAGAAGCCACCAAAATGGTCAGTGCAGACAATGCTCTTGTCAGCATGAGTATTGTGGTGATCTTAGTTCTTAGTGTTGGACACTCTGAAACAGCAGGTCCCACCAGCGACGGAGGAGGAGACGGACACAGATCCGGACAGATAGCCTTTCTCTCCGTCGAATCCAGAACTCCCGACAGTTTCACAACTTTATCGGTCTTCATTAGGCGGTGGTTTGGGGTCCAGGGCTGGTGCAAGGCAGCGTCCCAGCTCTCAGGGTGCATCATCTCAGGCAAGTCAGGGCTGTGTGCGTAATCTGTGGGCTAGACAGGTTTAAGGGTCATGCTGCAGTCCAGGACAGGGATAGTCAATGTCCTGTTCAACTAAAATTTTGGTTCAAAGACTCCTTTTTCAGGCACTTTTTAATCTGTGGGTCAGACAGGATTGAGGGTCATGTTGCAGTCCAGGACAGGTATAGTCAATGTCCAGTTCAACTAAAATGGTGGTTCAAAGACTCCTTTATCAGGCACTTTTTAATCTGTGGGTCATGTAGATTTAAGGGTCATGCTGCGGTCCAGGACAGGCATAGCCAATGTCCTGTTCAACTAAAATGGTGGTTGAAAGACTCCTTTTTCCGGCACTTTTTAATTTGTGGGTCAAGCAGATTTAAGGGTCATACTGCGGTCCAGGACAGGGATAGTCAATGTCCAGTTCAACTAAAATGGTGGTTCAAGTAATACTGCCTTCTGTCACTTTTTTATTTGTGGGTCATGCAGGTTTAAGGGTCATGCTGTGGTACAGGACAGGGATAGTGCAGTGATCTCTTAATTTTTTCCAGAGCTGTATATTTGCAGATTTTGGGCAAACAAACAAAGTCATTCAATATTAGAAAAGGGGTAAGATATTCATTAGTAATAAACAAACACATCCGATTAGTCCATAGTCTGTGACTTTTTTTTCTGTGACTCTTGTTGCCTAATTGTCTTGCCTAAGATGTAGCACGTATCCATTTTACTGTTGTGGATGTTAATTCCAGCTTCTCCTCCCCTGTCTGGGTGTAAGAATCAAGCTGTTGTTCCTGTCCCATAGACTTTAATGGTCATCGGCGATTATCTATTATCGGCTATCGGATAACGGCATGATAATTGATGATATCGACTATCGATCCGATGACGATAGTTGACGCAATCACTCATCACTACTGGTAATACAATTTTGCACGCAAAGTCTTCTCACTCTTTCTTCACTGCAAAAAACACTCCCATCTGGGAAATGATCTGACTTTGTTCAGGAAATTTAATAAATTTCCAGTCCTCTTTTGGCTAGAGAATATCCAAAACTTAGTCAGGCATGAAAATAGACAATTTTTGTTGATGGATAAAAAGAAAAATTATAACTTTAATTCTCTACTCATTTTTTCGACAGCTTACAATGCAGATTATAATCAAGTATATAAAATCATTAAAAAATATATTACACTTTTAGAACTAGAACTGTATTACACTACATTTAAAAATGGTTTGCAATGTGTAGCAAGAAAAGCTCCTATGTTCGGACAATTACTTTCTCCCTTTCTCATTATTGGTGATTCTAGTCAATGAACCACTTAGCTAGAAAATCCAGGTACTTTAAAGGGTGTCAGTACCCACTGTGTCTGCTGTGAAAATATGAAAAATTGCTACTAAATTTATAAGCCCCCCCATGTCCTAAAAAATTCAAAGAAATTTACAAAATACTGCCAACATAGTGTAGGCATATGGTAAATGCAACTAATTTGTCCGGTATACCTGTCTGTCTTACACACAGAAATTTTTGAATTCTGAAATGGCAATTTTTTTCCATAACGTTTAGATAATTTTTTAAAATAAAAAAGACTGTATCAACGAAAATGTATTACTTAATTAAAACAGAATGTGTCACAAGATAACAGTCTCTAAATAACAAGGATAGGTAAAAGCATTACAAAGTTATTACTGAATAAGCAATAGACCAAATTAGATACTAATAACACATTTAATATACAGCTCTGGAACAAATTAAGAGACCACTGCAAAATTTTCAGTTTCTCTGATTTTTCTCATTAATGGTAAATTTTTGGAAAAATGTACATTGTTATTTTATTATATAAACTAATGTCTCCGAAATTCAAAGCAAAACATTTTCTATTTATTTGCAGTAAATGAGAAATCTTTAAAATAATAAAAAAGAAGCAGCAGAGCAGTCAGACCTCAATTAATGTAAAAGAAAACAAGTAAATTTTTATTTAGAAACAATAAGTCTAATATTTTAAGTCAGGAAGAGTTCAGAAATCAATATTTGGTGGAATAACCATGATTCAAATTCCTTTTGGCCTATTCCTAGCATTTGTTTTGCCATCCAGCTTGTCCTATTGCAAGAGGATTGTGAAGACCACAGCAGTGTTTTTTATACTTTCCTTCTTTAAAGGGGTTTTGCCAAAACGGCTGTTCCCTACCTCACACGCTGCCGCTGGTCCCTTGGGTCTTGAGATCGGGGCATTCTCTGCTTGGGTAGTTTAAAAAAAAACGCCCTCCAGAAGGCACTTAGTGACGTAATCGCGCTGCGAGTCGTGCGCGCTCTTGCCGGCATCTGAGAGCTAGACAACTAAAAGCAGAGAGGCAGGGAGCGAGACAAAGACCCAGAATGTAGAGAAACGTAGAAGACAAGGAGTAAGGGAAGGGAGCAAGGAGCTAGAACATAGAAAAGCGTAGACATGGAGTAAGGGAGCGTGGCTAAGAATCTGGAGAATCTGGAGAACAGCCAGCACATCCCCCAAGCACAGTCCGTGAAGATTCTGTGCAAGCAGGAAGGAGGGGGCAAGTGAGGAGCCGACAGACTGTCCTGGCCAGGGAAGGGAGCTGCTGCGCATGTCAGGCCGTGTGTCAGGATGTGCTCGTTCCCGAGGGGGCTTCAAGCGCGGCCAGACAGGCAGGGTGGCTTAGAACAGGTAGGCTCCAATGACAACCAGCTGTACACAATGATAAGGTAACGAAGGCTGCAGCTGTGGCACCTTACACTTTTTTTTTAATGACATGCAATTACGAAAGTGCCAAACTTATGATTTCTAAGCATCCCACGTCGACTTTACATGGTGGCAAAACCCCTTTAAATAACATTTGGTTCAGGTGATCACCTAATCAGAAGCACATTAAGTAGAATGAGGTGTACTTTGGTTGGAATTCAACTGACACTGGAATGGAGCGGCTGTCAGACATGTAGAGGTGCTGATTTTTAGAAAACTGTGCAGTGGTCTCTTAATTTTTTCCAGAGCTGTATATGTGCAGATTTTGGGCAAACAAACAAAGTCATTTAATATTAGAAAAAGGGTAAGATACTCATCAGTAATAGACAAACACATCCTATTAGTCCATAGTTTCTTCAAGGAATGAATAGAGAGGAGTTGCTAGACTTTCAGGCCATCCACACATCCGAATGAACTTCTTTGTCAAGAAGCTAATGCTTGACAAAGAAGTTCATTCCTCGAAACGATTAATTGAATGTTTTTGTCTATTACTGATGAGTATCATACCTTTTTCCAATTTTGAAGGACTTTGTTTGTCCAAAATCTGCACATATATATTAAATGTGTTATTAGTACCTAGTTTGGTCTATTGCTTATTCAGGTTGTAGATGTGGGATTGGGAGGAAACCCGCACAGACCAACATGGGTGTATACGCTTAACCAATTAAGGGATAAAATCAGACTTTGCATTAAAAAATTATTTACACATAAAGTGATACATTTCAGATTTAAAAATTGGCGATCTGTCTTAGAGGTCAAAACTTGCAGCAGTGGTAAGGGGTTAATACTGTATAATATTTAGACAGTGTAAACTTAGACTAGATAGTCTTAAAATGTGCCAGAGTTATCAATGGATGATAATTCTGGCGCATGCTTAAACACTTCTATTTTACTTCACACCCTTTTTGAGTTGGCTAAGCTTACACCTATCATTGTAACAACATTTTGAGGCATCTTTAATGTGCATAGCATCGCAGGCTAAGCCACAGCACTTTTCCAGTAAAGTCAAAACTATTTTAAAAACTTATGTCCGACATGACACAGAAGCATCTAAAACCTGTCTAAAATATGTAATAAATGTGGAGTGAAGCATGTATACCAGTATTTTGGCACAACACACACCAGAATTTTATTGCAGTTACCATAATAAATGGGACATGTTGCCTGTGAAAATATGAGCCCTATGATGTTACACTCATTTATTAGCATTTGTACTGCTGACTTTTTGGCCATTTAGTTCACAATGACGAGTTCATACCTCCACCGCCTTTCTGTGACCACATAATCCTTGACAAAAAATAAAATAAAAATGTGTTTGTCTGAGTAAGAATTGTGAGCAATAGTCATATTTACATATAATTAGAAAAATACACCTACCATTGTACACATTACATCAGTCTTTTACTTGGTAATGACCTGCGAGCGTAAAAGTATTTGCAAAGTTTACTCTGCATTTCATATTATTTTATTGCAGCAATGTTAATTCCAGTCTATTATTGCTGTCTCGCCAGGAAAATAATCTCTCTTTTTAAAGCAAAATTATGAACTGTGCATACTTAAAGCTTTGAATCACTTAAAATGAGGTAAGCAGATTTTACTTTCAGTTCCCCAGCATATTTCAAGAATTCATTCCTTTGCAAAATGTCATCATCAAAAAATTTTCTCATTATGCCCTCTAGTGTGATTTTTATGCTTACTTTATGGAAATATTCAAAATTTATAATCAGAAATTGGAAGTAATAAGCAAAAATTATTGATGAAAGGTGAAGTGTAGTATATTTATAGAACTGTAGTCAGCACAATGTAATTCTAACTCAAAAATCCCCAACATAGTCAGGTTTTTCCAGCAACAGGACCTACTTTGGTAGTCTCATGTCAAATGAATTACAAAAAATATATCCTAAAATACAGGCTCAAACTGGTCCACAGGGGAACAGGAAAATACTCCTGGGAAGTCGGGAAGGCTTGGGCATAGGGGGCCACTGAGAATAGCAGGCCTGACTTTTTTGGGTACAAAGGCAGAAAAAGAAAGGCAGAAAGCAAGAGTCATGTGCAGTATGTGCAGTCATGTATAGTAGCTGTAGAATGGGTTCCAAGAATCAACTCTGCTGGCGGGTCGCAAGAAACAGCTCCACTATTGGGCCCCAAGAATCAACTCCACTGGTGGGCCCCAAGAATCAGCTCCATTGGTGGGCCCCAAGAACCACCTCCACTGGTGGGCACCAAGAATTAACTCCACTGGTGGGCACCAAGACTCAATTCCACTGGTGAACACCAAGAACCAATCTCACTGGCGGGCCCCAAGAGCCAACTCCACTGGATCTCCACATCTATTTACCAAAATATTATTAAAAATACCATGAAAAAAAGACAGAAGTATACCTATATGAGCAGAATCTGGACAAGGGTAGCTAGATTAGATGCCTACTTTGAGGATTATGTACAGAAAAAAATAATAATAATTGCATTAACAATTATTGAATTAATTAAATCAATTGATAATAATTGAATTGTTGAGAGTATAAAACACGTGGCAGCGTTTTTGTATAAGTGAGGTTTGGAGCCAGAAAAGGAGGTATAAGAACTAGTGGACCCTACTACATATGTATGCTAGGCTGGCCAGGGCTTCAAATATGTGAAGTGAACCAGGGATGAAGAGAAATGTGGACTTTTTATTATGAGAGCAATGCTAGAGATTGGTGAGGAAGGAGGTCAGGGGCAATAAAATTAACGGTTTACCACACAGATACTGTGCTGAAGTTTAGTGACGAAAATTGGTTGGGGCACATTTTGAAGCCAATGTATTGGGCAGTTAGAGAGTTTGTCTCACTCCTATTGATGACTCCTCTTCTGCCTGTACAGTAAACTTTAACATTTGGCTGTTACTGACCATTCCTCTAAGCCATAGTTCTTTTTTACTTCACTAGATATATCTTCTAAGTTATCGCTAATGAGATGATACTTTTACACTGGCTGTTCTTTCTTTTGACTGCTTCTGTTATCTAAATTCAAAGTACTGTGTTGGGTTGGAGGACCGGTAAACACATACAGATTACACTAAACTAATAAGAACCATTTTTTGAAATGTTTTGTATGATTTGGAAACAAATTAAATAGAAATGAGTCCCACTTCAGCCAAAAAGGAATAAGACCTGTAAGAAATACAATGCAGCAGCTGGTGAGAATGAAAAGAAGCTCTTCTGTAAAAATAATTAGGACAGAAGCTTTGGACAAATTGAAGCCATATGTGATTCCTGAAGCTCTTTGTAACAAATGTGCAGTCTATCTGCTCTACTGTACAGTGTATTAGTAGCATTTTATTTTTTATGATTATTTTGACCCTCTTTGACATTTGCATTTGATGAGGTCTTTTTTGCATGTGGTAACTCTGTGTCCATGCTTAGGCTGATATAGTCTAACTCAGGCTGTGTCTATGGAAACACATAAATGCAGGAAATATGTAATTAAGGTGCCTGCATTCAGAATTATATAACAAGTTTTATGTTTCGGTCATATCTGGAGTATTTTGCTTTTTTTCAGGTAATTAGGTTGTGAAGGAAAGTTAAGGAAACCTACGATGAAACCGTTCAAACTGAAGGATAGAAACAAGTAATTTAAACATTTTTTTCAATATTAATGTAAAATAATTCATTTTATACATGTTTGTCTTCTTGGTGCAGAACATTTTGTCCAATTTGAATGTCTTTTCCCAGCAACAGCCATGACACCATTAGAAAAGTTTGGTATTACGAAGTGAAATCAGACATTAGTAGAACTGATGCAATTGATCATAAATTCTGTAAAAAGTAGCTTTATGCTATAGGTGAGTTATAGTTTTACATAATCTGTTGAATTAATTTATTGATTACATGCTCAACAGATTGCATTAAGTAGATAGCACATATTGCTTGTTGTCCCCATTTTTGGTATCTGGCGGATACCACAAATGGAGAGCTCAATCATTGTGTAAAGTATCTCACAAAAGTGAGTACACCCCTCATGTTTTTGTAAATATTATGTTATATCTTTTCATGGGACAACAATGAATATATGACCCTTTGACACAAAATAAAGTAGTCAGTGTAAAGCTTGTACAAGTGTAAATTTGGTGTGCCCTCAAAATAACCACACAGCCTTCAATGTCTAAACCGCTGGCAACAAAAGTGAGTACACTCCGAAGTGAAAATGGGCAAATTGTGCCCAAAGTTTCAATATTTTGTGGTGCAAACATTTTTTTCCAGCACTGACTTAACTCTCTTGGGCATGGAGTTCACTAGAGCTTCACAGGTTGCCAGTGGAATCCTCTTCCACTTCTCCACGATGACGTCACAGAGCTGGTGGATGTTAGAGGCCTTGTGCTCCTCCACCTTCCATTTAAGGATGACCCACAGATGCTCAATTTACATATGGAGACATGCTTGGCCAGTCCAACACCTTTACCCTCATTTTCTTTAGCATGGTAGTGGTCGTCTAGGAGGTGTGTTTGTTATAATGTTGGAATACTGCCCTGCAGCCCAATTTCCAAAGGGAGGGGATCATGCTCTGCTTCAGTATGTCACAGTACATGTTGGCTTTCATGGTTCCCTCAATGAACTGTACCCCCCCACCACAGCAAGCGGCACTCATGTAGCCTCAAACCATGACACTCCTACCACCATGCTTGACTGTAGACAAGACACACTTGTCTTTGTACTCCTCACCTGGTTTCCGCCACACACACTTGACACTATCTGAACCAAATAAGTTTATCTTAGAGAGTAAGAAGAAAGGGTAGTGTGTAAGTAGGAGACACTGGGCCTCATTTATCAAAACTTTCTAACAGTAAGATTGTCTTTGTTGCCCATAGCAAACAATGACAGCTCAACCTTTATTGCTTATACTGCTCTGGAAAAATTAAAAACTTGGTTGCTATGGGCGATAAAGACAGTCTTACTACTAGACAGTCTTGATAAATGAGGCCGAATATTTGTATTATGAGAAAAGGAACAAGTTTGTGATGCCACGGGTCAAGAGGAGTAGTGACTTTGGTTAAGAATATTTTAGTGAAATTCTGGGATCAGAAGCCATATAAAGTGTATTTCCATGATCCTTTGTACAGTTCTTGGTATTAAATATTTATATTAAATGCATTCATTTACACATGTTAATAACATAACCCAAAAGTAAGATACTACAAAGTTTACTGGGTCTAAAAATAGAAACCAACAAATAAATTACATGAATGCTGCTTAAAAGCATTGTGCAGATCCAGTAGTGTTTAGTAAAAAGATCATAAATATTATTGTCCTGACCCAAAAAAAAAACTCTCAGTCCCGCCTGTCTGGATAATTTAACTTAACCCTAACAAGATGGACAAAATGTTTTTACTTCAAAATTAACAAAAATTAAAAATGTTATTTCTGAGCCTTGTTTTATTTATTTTTTATTGAAATCTCTTGGCCGTCTACTCAGGATAGTTGAATGTATTCTTTATTGCATCATCTGCACATGGAGAGTTTTATTTTGCTCTAATTTGCAACTACAGAATTTCTGATCCCACCTACTGATCTTAAGCAAAACAATTTCCTTATTCTATATAAAAAAAATGGATGCTTTGCACCCCGAAGGTTGTGCAAGGATGGACAGACAGATGTCTAATAACCATCTGTCTTAGAGGAATTTTAGTTGACTATATTTGAGTTTGATACCACTTTTATAAATTGTTTTAAAATTGCAAAAGTTTATGTATACAAATAATAGCTTGCACTAGAAACAGTATCAGATGACGGAAAGGTTTTTAATTCTTTTACCGTCACCAAGGATTGTAAATTCTTGCGAGCAGGATCCACTTCCCCACTGTACCAGTTGTTAGTCATATATCGTCACCATTGTACTGGTTTGACATACAGTAAGGAAAAAAAGTATTTAGTCAGCCACCAATTGTGCAAGTTCTCCCATTTAAAAAGATGAGAGAGGCCTGTAATTGACATCATAGGTAGACCTCAACTATGAGAGACAAAATGAGAAAACAAATCCCGAAAATCACTTTGATTGGAAAGAATTTATTTGCAAATTATGGTGGAAAATAAGTATTTGGTCATCTACAAACAAGCAGGATTTCTGGCTCTCACAGACCTGTAATTTCTTCATTAAGAGGCTTCTCTGTCCTCCACTCATTACCTGTAGTAATGGCACCTGTTTGAACTTGTTATCAGTATAAAAGACACCTGTCCTTAACCTCAAACAGTCACACTCCAAACTCCACTATGGTGAAGACAAAAGAGCTGTCGAAGGATACCAGAAACAAAATTGTAGCCCTACACCAGGCTGGGAAGACTGAATCTGCAATAGGCAAGCAACTTGGTGTGAAGAAATCAACTGTGGGAGCAATAATTAGAAAATGGAAGACATCCAAGACCACTAATAATCTCCCTCGATCTGGGGCTCCACGCAAGATCTCACACCGTGGGGTCAAAATGATCACAAGAAAGGTGAGCAAAAATCCCAGAACCACACGGCGGGACCTAGAGAGCTGGGACCAACGTAACAAAGGCTACCATCAGTAACACACTACGCCGCAGGGACTCAGATCCTGCAGTGCCAGACGTGTCCGCCTGCTTAAGCCAGAGAGTGCATTTGGATGATCCAGAAGAATATTGGGAGAATGTCATATGGTCAGATGAAACCAAAGTAGAACTGTTTGGTAGAAATACAACTCGTCATGTTTGGAGGAGAGAGAATGCTGAGTTGCACCCACAGAACACCTTACCTACTGTGAAGCATGGGGATGGAAGCATCATGCTTTGAGGCTGTTTCTCACAAAGGGACCAGGATGACTGATCCGTGTACATGAAAGAATGGGGCCTTATATTGTGAGATTTTTAGTGCAAATCTCCTTCCATCAGCAAATGCATTGAAGATGAAGCGTGGCTGGGTCTTTTAGCATGACAATGATCACAAGCACACCGGCAGGGCAACGAAGGAGTGGCTTCATAAGAAGCATTTCAAGGTCCTGGAGTGGCCTAGCCAGTCTCCAGATCTCAACCCGATAGAAAACCTTTGGAGGGAGTTGAAAGTCCGTGTTGCCCAGCGACAGCCCCAAAACATCACTGCTTTAGAGGAGATCTGCATGGAGGAATGGGCCAACATACCAGAAACAGCGTGTGCCAACCTTGTGAAGACTTACAGAAGACGTTTGACCACTGTCACTGCCAACAAAGGATATATAACAAAGTATTGAGATGAACTTTTGTTATTGACCAAATACTTATTTTCCACAAAAAATTGCAAATGAATTCTTTCCAAATCAGACAATGTGATTTTCTGGATTTGTTTTCTCATTTTGTCTCTCATAGTTGAGGACTGCCTATGATGTCAATTACAGGCCTCTCTCATCTTGTTAAGTGGGAGAACTTGCACAATAGGTGGCTGACTAAATACTTTTTCCCCCCACTATATGTTATGTATGCAACCCCCTCTCCCCCCCCAAATGTACAGTGCCCTGGAATAAATGACCCTTTAAAACAATTATAAAAAATTGGGGTTCTAAGCAAAATTTAAAGAAAATAACATTTGTACTAATAAAGTGCCGGGGATTGTAGAATTTTTTTTAAATTATATAAATTAATATTTAATATAATAATTTTTTGTTTTAAAAACAATATAAAATCCACAATAAATGTAGTCAACGGAAAATTTTGTTCCCTTTTTTATGGAAAAGTTGATAACATTCAAACATTATCCAATTGCATAACCCTTGTTTCTGTGGCCTTTTAGGGGATATGGGTGTAATAAAGGGGTTCCCTTAATAAGCTCCCTTTTACTAGCCAAAGGAAGAGTCTCTACAAAGAGTGTCTTTCCCCTTCAAAGACTCGGCTTCATTAATTGATGCCATTTTAAACTACTTGACTTATTGGAAACCAACTCTCATATAACAACCATGGAGAAGTATAAGTAAACTTGCTATGCTGATTGATTTGAAAAATAGGTATACACATCAAAAACAATTTACAAACAGAAAGCAACAAACAGCAGTGAATAGCTCATAAAGGAAGTCACACATCACAAGCTGGCTTGGTCGATATATAAGGTTTGTGATAGGTTGTTTGCATATATATCCCTTGTTGCTATCATAGGCAAAAGGGGTGATTTATGAAAGTTGCAAAACAGGATATGTTTTGGCATCAAAAGTGACAGTATTTCTCAAACTGTGCAGTTTGTGAACTGTTTCCGTGCTGCTGTGGTAAAAGTGTACCATGAGTCGACAAGTGGCGTAGAAACTGCAGAGCACCACGTGCCATTGATGTGAGGGGTGAGCATAAGCTACGAAGGTGCACATGGGCACACCAACATGCCAAAATGGACCAGGTGGTTACCAGCAATGTGTCTAAAACAACATTAAACATATGACTATTGGTATGTAAGGAAGGAAACCTCAAGGAACGAACACCCTTCAACCAATGTTGGAAGAACACAAGCTGGTGGTGGCAGCATTATAGTCTGGTCTGGGGAATGTTTTTGTGACATTCTCTGGGCCCACTCATCCATGTGGAAGCCAATCTTAACTGATTGGAGTATGAATCAATCCTTGCAGATCACGTTCCCTCATCCATGTTAATTAGAATCCCTTGGTGGATAGGATCTTTCAGCATATCATGCGACATGTCAGAATGCTAGAAATGTCCAACAGTGGTATGAAGAGCATGACCAAGGTTTCCAAGTACTACCCTGGCCCCCTAATTTCCCAGACATGAACCCAGTTGAGCATCTGTGGGACCATCTCAATCATTGTATTCACTCTATGGATCCTCCTCCAGCAGCTGTGGGATGCACTACAGTCGGCATGGCTTGTAAAATTATGCCATAAGAGATGTTCAAAATAAATATTGCAGCTTTTGTAAACCCCAAATTTAAATTCCAAATTCCTAAATTGTTTAGGAACGTGGTGACACATTTTGATAATTTGTTCCCTCCTCTATTCAAAGAAAATATATTTGCACCCTTAACAAGTGTTCTTTCAAGACATACTTAGTAGGAGGAATTTCCTTGCTTGGCTGAGACTGAGACTATATAACTGACTTTTCTGGATATACAATAGTCCACATAGCTGTATTGCTCCAGAAAAATTGTATAATTTTTAGTTGTAGGGAAGTAGAAGGACAGTTAATTTTCATAAGGAGAAGCTGGGCAATCTCTTCTACATAAGCAGTCCATGAAATATGAAGTAATTCAAAAAGTTTCATCCATTGTTGGACTATATTATAATGCTTTTAATCAGTAAGGAGACTTATCTCAGCTCTATTTGACAAGGTAATGTGATCTCCAGTAGAGGTTTTTGGTATAAACTAAAAAAAGAGAACAATGTCCCATTGAGAGTTCACACATGAAGTCTATGAAGAAGGAATGCAAAGCTTGTGAGCCACTCGGGGGGCTGTGGCAATTTAAATTCAGCTAACAGTTTTAAAATTATGCAAATTTCTTTTTAAAAAAGCCAAAATATTTACAAATTGTTTTTGCATATGTATGATATAAAACAAACTACAAAATAAAGAGATTTATAATACATTGCTATAATTTCATCCTGGTAATCTGATATGTTAAGTACAGTCTGTTTCCTAGGTGTTGTTTTATCATTTAAAAAACAATTCTTCCTCATTAGTTTTTTTCTATTTTACTTGCTGCAGTAAATACTGTGTCAGTGTCTGAGGAGACGTCCAGAGTCTCTTCTGCTCAAGAGAAAATGAGGCCTTTCAGCCCTGCCAAAAAAAATGATGTCCAGAATGAAGCTACAGTAAATGATTCATTTTCCTGCCAAATACTGAAAACTCTTTTATGAATCAAAAGGCGAATCTTGAACAGTAGCGTTACTGTTGCTGCATTGTGGTTTTTCTAAAATAACGAACGCACTGAGTACTGGCTGATTTCATGGGAGGAACGCTCCTTCTCCAATCCTTAATCATCTCTAATTATAGTTTTTTTTATAAAAAAATAAAAAAAAACATTCTTAGTTCATTTGTAAACCTAAGGATATTATGGATACGTCCCCTTTCCTTCAAAATTACTTTATGTCTGCACTCTGTGACAAAGGGTCACTTATTAAATAAATAATCTATTTTTAAGTTTATCCAGTTTCAAACCACCAATCAATGCAAATGAAGCTGCACAGGAATAATTCCCCTGTGACGTAAGGCAATACAGTATTGCTCCAGTAGTTTAGGGTAAGATTAATGCGAATTAGTTGTAATACTAAAGAAAGATCATCAGCAAGATGGGTTCATAGTATCAGTAGCATGCCATTCAAAAGAATAAAATCCCAAACAAGATGGATCATTTTTCAGAAATTTATATAGTGAATAATATATGGAGGAAAATACTTTATAGTACTGTAGTGTGGTGCAACATGAACATAATATATTTTTATTGAAATATTCCGACCCAACTCCATGTGCAACTGGGCCAGCTGCCCATTACATCTCACTCAATACAGGATGCCTCTCCCAGTCATAAAATCCCCGACTTCCCTATCGTCCTTCTACTATAATGGACCTGCAGCAACTCTGTCTTCCCTCCCTCAACACTGTCTCTGTTAAGCTCTAATTGGGCTGTACTTCACTTCTTGCTCTTTAGTTTTCTCTGTGTCCCTGTCTCTCCAGGTCACTATTTATGTGACTATTGCTAGGCCTGGTGTAGCGGATGCTGATAGTGGATCCACTGGACCACCGCAAGCGATGGTGTAAGTCGTACCAGGGGGCGGAATCTAAGTAGAACCCGGTTTTCACCAGAGCCCGGATGGACTTGCTGCGGTGGAGAACTACCAGGTCGCCCCACTGGCGTGACTTGCTTGCGGTGGCAGCCAAGGCAGTGCATGGTACAAAATCGTGAGACGTAGGCGAAGTCGGGACAGGCAGGAGGTCAGGACAGGCGGCAAAGGTTCGTGGTCGAGAAACAGGAGCGTAAAGGTTCGGTACACGGAAGACAGGCTACGAGGCAGAAGACGCTTTCTCTAAAGGCAGTACGGCACTAAAGATCCGGCAAAGGTGACCCGGAAGGAAGGAGGTTAAATAGGGTCACCTGCCAGCCTTTACCAATAATGGGCGTACTGGCCCTTTAAATCCCCGAGAGCCGGCGCGCGCGCGCCTAAGGCGCGGGCATGCGCATACCGGCCGGCCAGGAGGACGGGAGGACGCGGGAGCGCAGTCAGGTAAGGGGGAAGCCGGGACCCGACCCGTGGGACCGGCAGTCGCCGCCGGGACCCGACGGGCGGCAGCACGAGTGCGCCCGCAGCCCGGGCGAGGGGCTGCGGGACCACTCGTGACACCTGGTACACAGGGGCAGCCTGCTACTGGTCCACAGCCAGCTTGTGTCCAGGATGACCTATTTTGCTGACACACAGGAACACAATGAACTGTTAAACTGTTAAAATATAGCAACTGAACTGCACTAGATAAGATGGCTGTGTCATGATCATGCCTGACAGCCCCCAGCTTTGAGTTCTGGTCGCCGGCCACGGCTGTTGCGACGAAAACCATGGTTTTTAACATAATACTTTGTATTCCCAGTTACCAGTGTGAACTGAGTCCTTCCCTCCCTGTGTGTTAATTGATTTCTGGCCAACGCCCGTGGCCAGGAATCCTCCAGCACCCTTTTAGTTAACGGTGTTCCTCTTTGATTGACAGTTTTGTTTCACTCTCCGATTTTGTGTTCTTTCCACCAATTACCTCTGTTCTGTGTTCACCGGTTCCCTATTTAAGGATTCCCTTACCTGTCCCCTGTGCCTGTTATATTGGGTCTTTCCTATATCTTTTGCTTGCTTTTCTCTTATTGGATTTTCTGGTTACCTGACTTTGCTTGGCTTTGGACTATTCTTCTCCTGATTTTGTACTGCATTGCCCGACAGTTAGCAACTTGGCTCGTCTTACGTTTTTCTCTTCAGTCTCCCGATTTGGTACTGCGCTGCCCGCTTGCTGCCAACCTTGCTTGCCTGACGTTCCCTTATTGTGCTTTGTACTTGTTTGTCTGTGTCTTGTGTTTCCACACAAGCCCCGATCCCAGAGCATCTCCTGCAGGCATCAGGCAGCGGCAGAAACCTCCGCAACCTAATGCTTTAACCCTTTGATTGCAGTGGTGCGTTACCGCAGCGCAATCAAAGGGTTCCCCTGCTCTGTCGGGTGATCGGAACGCCCGGTCACCCGACAGAGCTCAGGGACCGGCTGCACAGTCAGCTCTGGGGACCTAGCATGGCCCCAGAGTTGTCTGTGTATGAAGCCAGTGATTAGGACGCACTGTGTGCTGTCCTAATCACTGCCTGTGTCAAACTGACACAGATTAGCATGTATTAGCATATATGAATATGCTAATACATTACTAAGTGTAAAAAAAAATTAAAAAAAATGACAGTTCTCCCTTCAGGGGAGTAAAAAAAAAGTACAAAAACCCCCATAAAAGTGTAAAAAAAGAATAAAAAAATAAATAATAAAATAAAAATAAATATTTAATAAAAAATAATTGTACATAAATTACACGCACAAAAAAACCTACACATATTTGGCATCCACACAACCGTAATAACCTGTAGAATTAATCTAACAAGTTATTACGTGTGAAATGTGAATGGTGTAAAAAAAAAATTAAAAAAACAAATTTAAAAAAAATAAAAAATTTTAAGTGTACGTAAACTATTCCCCCATAAAGTACAACTTGTCTCGAATAAAACGAGGCCTCATATAGCTGCGTCATTGAAAAAATAAAAAAGTTACAACTGTTTAAACGCAAGGAGGCCAAAACTAAAAAAATGTTCTGGTCATTAACTACTTTTCAGGCGTTCCCCTTAAGGGGTTAAACTTCTGTGATCTCATTCTTACAAAACATATGAGCCACCTCCACTGTTGTGTTTGTCGCACCAGAACTGATAGACCTTGTGATGATCCGACTTGTGACTCTGATATTTTGTGTAGATGTCCACCTCTTGGCTTTTGAATGGATGGACTGACATAATTTCATTTTTCTTCCAGCTGTCAGTGCCTCACATGATGCAGTTTGGCAATTTTCTTGGCCCAGAGACTGATATCGATGAGCTGGATGATGTGGTTTCTCTTTTCTTGGGAAATCTTCTTCATGGCTGCTCGAACCAGTGACCTTTCAGTTGGAAATCAGCCTAATAAAACACTGAGCTATTAGGGAATGTGAGAACAGGTTGTAATTTGTAGGAACAAGAAGAAAAAGAAAAAGCAAAACAATAACAATGCAGTTACATGACAAAAATCTACATAACTAAGCATATGCTAAATAGTTGCAGGTCAAAGTTACATATAAGATAGCTAAGATGATTGTCTATAAAGTGATCTTACTTTCAAAGTTGTAGTGGATGGAAAGATATGGAGACTGAAAGTCACAAGGTCCGTGTAAAATATCTTTATTGAATACAACTTTAGAACACAAAAAGCTTTAATAAATTATAAATATGCAAAACGCTGCAGTAAGTGGGAAAAACGGTTTTCAAGAAAAACATACTGAATAACATTTGTTGAGTCTATGAATTTGTTCTGAGAAATGGTATCTCCTCCATCAGATCCTCCTTTATAGGTGACCTCAAATCTGATCCAATTATTTCCAGGCTAGAGAACAGTGTAAACTGAGTAAAATCCCAATAGTTGACCACTAAAAGCCAACTGCTATATGGTTCCAAATAGTGCAAAAGGGCTTGGGTCCTTTGTGTTATATTTTGCTGGGTTCACACAGCATTTTTTATGTCACAGTGTGAACTGCAGCATGGATAAAAAAGGTATGTTCCTTTCACAAATTTTATGTGTTTTCCACATAGATACTGTACATAGCCTCAGCAATACAATGAATAATAAAAATTAGTGCTGAAAAATTTGCCTCTTCAAAACTATTTATTTATGTATGATAGTGTAATACCTCTAAATAATAGTAATACAGTTTCGAAATAATACATTGAGCAAATGTACCATATTTATTCTCCTCATTCTGTTATGAAAAAAAATCCCACAATACCAAGACCATAAATCCCAACAGCACCACTACCTAAGGACCAAATAATACTGGTAGACTATGACCACATGCATCCACCACATATGTGATGATTACAGTGTAGTAATAACCAATGATTTACAAGTGATGTCTTCTCTGAATCTGCACACAAAACATTATAGAATCTTCACATTTACAGGTCCACTCTACCCATTCCTTACTTATGGACAAAATCCCTATAGAGGGATGGGTGAAGGTGGGGGTTATGAGATATTAGTTGGAAGTTGTATTTTGTGTTGGCACTAGGTCATATAGCACAGTGGTTGTGGGGTAGGGCGGGAGCAGAGGGACAGGCCACAACTTACAGGCACAATCCCCTGGCCGGAGAAGCAAGACCAATCTCCTGGAGATTGTGCAGTGGTTGTGACCTTTTGCACCCCAGGATCATATTGTGCAGCCTGAAGTTCGTCCCTTCCATCCCTAAAAGATTAGCCATAGGAACGATTTTCAGGAGGCATAGAGAATGGAGTTTAGTACTGTAATATTTTTTATAGTGTTTTTATTTTTCCCCTTTGGACTACATCAGATTCCTTAGACTATGTCAGACCAGCATTGGATCAATTTATTTAACAAAATGGTCAACAAGGGAATTTTCAGGGACTGTTTATTCAAATAAAGTGCTTTTTTTGTAAGTGTTTTTACCATTTCATTCCAGTGTTAATAATGGAGGTTCTGAAAAACACCTATTACTATCACTGGGGGTTGGTGTCAGCCAGCTGTGTTTTCTGTCACACCAAGACTAAAACTAATTCCCTCTCACTGTTACCCTGGTACCCAATGCACCAGAAGTACAGGGAAGAGCTGGGTTACTGTCAGAAGTAGACTATCTAATATAATGATCTACTTCTGGGGCAGTTGTGGTCTGAGATTTTTTCAGGATGGGAAAAGACCAAAAAACACGGACCTTCCCATTCTGATAGTATCAGGCTGCAATTGTCAGTTTTATCTGGGCTGGTTATGGAAAATAGGGGGGACCACACATAGTTTTCTATCATTTGTTTATTGAATAGTAAAAGAAACAAATCATTTTTAAAAAATGACATGGGGTCATCCCACTTTTCATAACAAGCCAAGATAAAACCAGCAGGTACAGCCTGTTAGATACCTTCATTACTGACACTGGAATAAAACGGTAAAAAACACAAAGAAACAACAACAAAAAACACCTTAATTTAAATAAACACTTCCTGACACCATCCCCCTTTGACGATTTTATTAAAGACATGGATCCAGCACTGCTGCAATGTAGACAAATAAATCTGAAATAGTCCAAAAGGGAGACCTGTAAAAAAAAAAAAAAAGAAACTACACAAATACATATAGCCTAGATAGGCTATCCAGTGTGCAGGAAAGCTGGCTGTTGCCCCCCCCCCCCCCCTCCACAACAACCCACTTTCCTTTGATAGGTACATACCAGATAGCCTATCCAGGGCCCATGAAAGTTCAGTGGCATCCACCAGAGTAGGCACCCAAGTTTCTTATTGTAGGCCCACTATTAGGTTGGACGGTATATAGGCACCCCATTAAATAGTTATGTAACCCTCTATTAATTAGTTAGGTATTAAGGCCTCTAATTAAGTAGGGAGGTATAATGGCCCCGCAGCGGGTAGGTAGGTATACATGCCCTCATTAGGTAGGTACATAGGCGACCTCAGTAGCTAGGTAGTTCAATAGGTTTCCTCAATAGGTATATAGGTCCCCTTGATGGGTAGGTATATAGGTCCCCTTAGTACTTAGGTAGGTATATAAGCCCTCTTAATAGTCAGGTAGCTATATAGGAAACCTCCAGTAGGTAGGTACAAATATAGGTGCCCTCAGTAGGTAGGAATATAGGCACCTTCAGTAGGTAGATGGGTATATAGGTCCCATCAGTAGGTAGGTACATAGCGCCACAGTACGTAGGTAGGTATACAGATATACAGGTCCCATCATTAGGTAGGCATCTAGTCTCCCTCAGTGCGAAGAAAGGTATATAAGCCCCCTCAATAAGTAGATAGTTGTATATGTCCCCTCAGTAGGTAGGAAGGTATTTAGACCTTCTCAGTAGGAAGGAAGTTATATTGTCCGCCTCAGTAGGAAGGAAGGTATATAGGCCCCCTCAGTAGGAAGGATGATATGCATACAGTTAAACAGACTAGCTGATGTTCAGGGCCCACCGGCCAATCAGGGCTTAGTTCAGGGCAGCTTCCATTTTATAATGGAAATAGTGACTGATGGCAGAAAACAAGGTCTATTTTGCCCTCCTAACGTGTTCTTTTTTATCCAAGAATAAATATATATTTATCCCAGGAAGGGTTAAATTCTCTTATTGAGAATTTTTTTGCCACCGGTGTTGGCAGTTTTTGCCAGTCATCTTCGACACCTACTACGTGATTCAAGGAGTGGAGAGACAGAAGAGGTAAGGAGGAGTGTAGAGAGCAGACTGGACAGGAAGTGGATTCTGCTCACCACAGTTTCTCTCTACTGCTGGGATGTATATTAAAGAATGGTCAGCACCCAGTAGGAAGGAGTGGTGCTAGTGGAAAGGGTATTTGCAACCCCAAACATATAATATTACAAATCCACAGCACTCAATGCTTCAAAAATTGTATTTATCGTGATAAAATTGTTTACATGTGTATATACACTACAGTGTTAAGAATTGGTACAGTGTATATGGTACAGTATTTTACGTTCCATACAAAATAAGATGGTATATAGGGTAATGGGATCTTTTCTTTCACGTTTTGGTCAGAAGCAGACCCTATTCATAAGGGATCACAGTGGTTGGTAGGAAGAAAGATAATATAGAGTAGGGTATAGAAAGTACCAATAGTAGTGGATACATGTACCAGTGTAGGATGAGATATATAGAATGCAACCAGAGGTCTGTGGGCAAAAGGAATGCTGCAGGACGCAGAGGAGATTGAGGCGGCTGCTCTCTTGTTTGAAAAGTGGCGCCACCTCGACAGTCTTACTACTCAGTGAGTTAGTGTAGCTAAGCTCAGTATGTATGAAAGTGTCTCACAGTACTTTATAAATGTGTATCATTGTGTGACACATTAATGCGCCAAAAAGTGTCTCAAAAAAGTGTATACGCCAAATTTTGTCTCAACCTGCCCGTTTTGAAATTGGTCTGGCTTGTTAATACAGTTTCGGGTCACATTTGTCGTGATACATTCATAAATGTGTATATCATCATACTAATCTGGCGCGCCACACCCACATAGCAGTGGCGCATACAAAATTGTGGGGTCTGTCGCAGCATGTGCCAGATTTTAACATAGGACAGTTCGGACAGAGTTATGACAACTTTTTGTCTCAAAGCGTGCCAGAAAACTGGTGCAGCCCTATTCGTACATGTAGCACAAATGTGCAGTTTGCCACAGATCCACAAGATGATTAGCTTTATTGTATTGAATTAATCTGCATGGGGTACATCTGCTGGAATTTATGACAAAAAGTAAGATGCTACTTTTCATAATTATTATTTCCGCAACATGGAAAATAATTTACATAGTTTTACTAAGAAAGAATAAACTTACAATGTAGTTCCACACAGAACACACAGAGAGCCTGGAGATCTGTAACATCGACCTGCAGGGACTCTGTGTACCACCTCCTGCAGTCACCTTGACCATGTTCATGAGGCCCACAGCCTGCTCATAACACTTCCTGTCTGTGTCATGGTAAGAGATGAAATGACCATGACCTATATTTAATTTCTAAAGTACCATACAACACTCAGTCCAAAATCTACCAGATGCATGAATCTTCCCATAACATTATTCTTCAGAAAACTTTTATGAGAAAATTAATAGGAATAAAAATGCAGCGTTGGCCTCACAAAACTAACTGAAGCCAAAACTCATTAGAATTATAAAATCAGCACAATTAGGGAGTTCTATTTTTGCCAAAGAGCCATATGCCAACAGCACATTAAAACTTCGTAGCTTTCTTTTGACTGTGTTTGTGTTCAGCTTTACTAAACAAAACAGAATTGCACTTTTCTGAAATAGCGCTTTGTATTCTAACATTAATTTGGAAATGCCATATGTAATACAGTAGGTGACATTGTGAGAGAAACCTCTACAGTCATTATGCAGGAAAGTGTTACTCCTCTACATGCCACAACTTGCATTCCTTAATTTACCCTATCCTCACTGAGTTTGGATTCAAACCAAACCCACCACATGTCTGGCAATCCATAATTTGAGACAAATCAAGAAACCTACTTCAACCCAGCATTATTGAAGGTTCTTTGGAGTCTTTAAGGGGATATTCTCACTATGCTGTTTTACAGAGCCACAGTCAGCCTTATTCTCCCACCTCCTGGTCAGGCTGCGGGTCTGCAGCAATAATTGGCATATCATATCCGCTGTTCCTAGCTGAGCCTATTAAAGGGACATGAGTGCTAAAGTTTTGTAAACTGTAATGCACAAGGCTGCAGAGCTCTAAAGAGTTAAAGCTTATCAATAAGTAATGTAAAGAAGCTCCCGTCTTCAAAATAAGGAAAACAGCAAGGAGTGACGCCACCATCCCAGCCACTTCTAGAGCCTGACAAAACAGATAGACGCAGCCAGTATCTAGGGAAGCTTATGTACAAAAGCAGGATATAAAATCTGCTCCAAACTCTGAAGAGAAGCAAAGTCAGAGCAGCAGTGTATTTAATAATAGTCTTTATTGACTGTTGCCTACATGTTGAAAGCTAATCAATGAAACGGGAATACCGTTTTAGAACAAGTGTCATCCTAAAAAAGAAATTAGTATTTTCAGGAAGACTAAAGTACTGGTACATATGAAAAGAGTCCTTTTTGGTGTTAAAAAAATGTAGATTATCTAGTGATGTCATAAAATCCATCTGATTGCTAGATCATCTCATGACCAGGTTTACCTTGAAGCATTCGGACTAGAGATGAGCGAATCGATTTTAACAAAGTGGAATTCGTTTAGAATTTCAGGAAAAATGTTATTCCGAACGAAACTGAAGTTCATAGTGATTTGTGGTGTTGACTCTAAAATGGCCATAAACACATGGCATGACATGGGGCAGAGAACTATGGGAGGAAGAAAGGAACGCCCTCAATGACATGTTCAGACAGGCAGCCAATCAGAAGTCAGCTTCTGTGATGTCACAGCCCTATAAATAGGGCAGCCATTTTAAATTCTGTCACTTGTCACTGTGTCTCATATGCACAAGCATCTCTCTGTAGCAGCACTAGATTGTGCAAAATACTTCCCATTTTCAGGTTACTGGGGTGAAATACCTTTCAAATACACAGGTGTGTATCATATACACACCTGTTCCTGAACCAGCATTTTTTATTTTGGGATATTGCTATCAGTGGCAAGGAGCTAATTTTTTCACTTATTGTGGGGAACTCTGTGTCAAATCCAGTGTGTGTATGTCTCTTCTACACACATCTGAAATCCATCCAGTTCAGTCTCTAGGGATATTGCTATCTGTGGCAAAGAGTTAACTTTTTCACTTATTGTGGTGATTCTGTTAAACGCTGATACATGTAGAGCCCCCCCCCCTCCGAAACAGTGGAGAGGGTGTCAGCAGTAAATTTGCATTGACGTCACTGATCATTTTTCCCTTCCTTTGATCCGTCAGTGTCTGCTTTCAGTCGGTCAATAATCCATCAGTATTGCTAAAGCCAAAATGAAACAGGAGTTGATCCAAAAATGAGATAAAGAGTAAGTGGAATATTTGCATGTCTTCTGTGTTTTGTATCCACTCCGGCTCTTGGCTACCTAATCATCAGACAATCCTGATACAAACAAAGGATGATTTAGCAAATCCAAGCACTCTGTATAAGAGCCAGCAATACCAAACTCCCTAACTATTGCTGTCTTTTGAGAGGAAAATGCTAAGTCTTGATTCCCTAAGCTTGCTGCACACACCCCTAACTAACTACCTAACTAATCTAAATAGCAGCTTTTCCTGTCTAAAATTGCTAATAAACAAATCTTTTGCCTGCATGCAAGCAAGCAGTACAGTTCAGAATGCAATACAGTGAAATATATATAACATGGTCATGTGATTTTAGCAGCCAATGAGAGCCCTACACCTCAGCGATGACATTTTTGACACTTCTCTATGCTCTGCACTGATTGGATGGCGGAAGACGCCATCCAATCAGTGCAGAAAGGGCAGAATCAGTGCAGAAAGGGCAGAAAGACGCTGAAAACTATTAAAATGGCATGTCAAACGCCATGTTGAACTCGAACTTTACTCGAATGAATAGTAAAATGTTCGGTTTGAGAAAATCAAGATGTCCGAACTTAACTTTTGACGAACGGTTCGATCAACAGTAACAGGCACTGATGCACATTACTGATAGACTTGTCTTGAAAAACAATGACACATTGCAAACAGGAAATCTAGCTATAAATGTGAGCTAGCAAAGCTGTATTTGTCACGAGTAGAAGCTTCTAGTGAGAGAGGAAAACTTACATGCTGCCAAGACACATTGTTCATTGTTGAATTACTCTGTTATCTTTTTGCAATTTCACATCAATGTGTTTTGCAGACCTGACTGGATATTTCAAGGCTGTTCCCAGGTCAGTAACTCTTAGGGTTAATGATAAGATCAGAAAGTGAGAAGCAAACTCTATTCTGTTGATACAACACAACAGGAAGTGACATCAGCTCAGCCACTGCTGGAGCAGAGAAAGGCGGTTAGTATCTAAAGAAACTTGTGCAAACATGGAGATAAGAGCTGCTGTAACTTTGTAATCGGAATATTCCTTCAAGCAAGGTAAAGCTAGGTCTACACAGCACAGGTTTTCTGTTGGATTTTCGGCGGATTCAGTATTATGAATCCGCTGAAAATCCAATGATGCTCTGTGCTGCATAGACCGCAATCAAAATATCTGTGCTGTAGTCTGCAGAGCATGGATTTTTTACCGTCAGTTAAAATCCAGCTGAATATGCAGAATTCTGCTTGATTGCCATCAGATTCCCGCACATTTAATTGTACGGGCCAACAGCAAATTCAAAACCTGATTGTCGTTTTTGCGCAAAACCATGCCAAAAAAAGCGGTCCTTCCAGGGACCAGCAATGTCAAAATGCTGTCAGATTTTGGAAAGCATTTTGACATTTGCAGTGTAGATCTAGCCTAAGACCCATGGGCCTGACTGGCTAACTTACCACTATTATCAAAACATAGAATCTTATTGACCCATCTTTTATAACTCTTTTATTTGCAACTTTTTTGTATAATATAAAAAGGAAGCCACACCAAATAAGGACTGTATATAATTACTAGCTCATATCTCTACTATACAGTAAAGGAAATAATTATTTGATCCCTTGCTGATTTTGTAAGTTTGCCCACTGACAAAAATATGAACAGTCTATAATTGAAAGGGTAGGTTAATGTTACCATTGAGAGACAGAATATCCAAAATAAAATCCAGAAAATCACATTGTATAAATTATATATATTTATTTGCATTTTGCTGAGAGAAATAAATATTTGATCCCCTACCAACCATTAAGAGTTCTGGCTCCTACAGAACAGTTAGACGCTCCTAATCAACTCGCTACCTGCTTTAGAGACAGATGTCTTAAATAGTCACCTTTATAAAAGACTCCTATCCACAGAGTCAATTAATCAGTCAGACTCTATCCTCTACAACATGGGCAAGACCAAACAGCTTTCTAAGGATGTCAAGTACAAGATCATAGACCTGCACAATGCTGGAATGGGCTACAAAACCATAAGTAAGACGCTGGGTGAGAAGGAGACAACTGTTGGTGCAATGGTATGAAAATGGAAAAAATGCAAAATGACTGTCAATTGACATCGATCTGGGGCACCATAAAAAATCTCACCTCCTGGGGTATCCTTGATCATGGGGAAGGTGAGAGATCAGCCTAAAACAACAAGGGGGAACTTGTTAATGATCTTAAGGCAGCTGGTACCACAGTCACCAAGAAAACCATTGTTAACACATTACATCATAATGGTTTAAAATCCTGCAGTGCCCGCAAGATCCCCCTGCTCAAGAAGGCACATGTGCAGGCCCTTCTGAAGTCTGCCCATAAACACCTGAATGATTCTGTGAGTGATTGGGAGAAAGTGCTGTGGTCAGATAAGACAAAAATTTAGCTCTTTGGCATTAACCCAACTCGCCATGTTTGGAGGAAGAGAAATGGTGCCTATAACCCAAAGAACAGCAATCTCACTGTCAAGCATGGAGGTGGAAATATTATGTTTTGGGGGTGTTTCTCTGCTAAGGGCAAAGAACTACTTCCCCGCCTTAATGGGACAATAGATGGAGCCATGTACAGAAAAAACCTGAGTGACAACTTTCTGCCCTCCGCCAGGACATTAAAAATGGATTATGGTTGGGTCTTCCATCAGTACAATGACCCAAAACATACAGCCAAGGCAACAAAGGAGTGGCTCAAAAAGAAGCACCTTAAGGTCATGGAGTGACATAGCCAGTCTCCAGACCTTAATCCCATAGAAAACTTATGAAGGGAGTTGAAGCTCCGAGTTGCCAAGCGACAGCAAAATCTTAATGATCTAGAGATGATCTGGAAAGAGGAGTGAACCAAAATTCCTCCTGACGTGCGCAAACTTCATCATCAATTACAAAAAAAGTCTGACTGCGGTGCTTGCCAACTAGGGTTTTGCCATCAAGTATTAAGTCTTATTTCTCAGTGAAAAATGCAAATAAATTTATATAATTTATACAATGTGATTTTCTGGATTTTACTTTTGATATTCTATCTCTCAATGTTAAAATTAACTACCCTTAAAATTATAGACTGTTCATGTCTTTGTAGGTGGGAAAACTTACAAAATCAGCAAGGGATCAAATAATAATTTCCTTCACTGTATATAGATATAAAGTTTTCATCTCCAAACTGAAAACCCTGTTTACATATCTTTTACCATCATAAACCCATTCTGACAAAGTAAGATTCATACCTGTCAGACACACACACAATAATATTAGTAAATGAGTCAATGTTTTCTCCTTTGGACCTCAACAGTCTACCTTACAATTACCTCTTTCAGGTGTTGGCTAGTATGGGTATCTCCACACCTTATGTTTTAGCTTGAAACCCTCTGTTCTTATCTTCAAGTTTATTTTAATTTACCTAGTAATGAACCTTCCCTGACTGCTATCCAGTGGTGCACATCAGGATGCTCACCTTTGGAAGTGTCTTTTGCACTGACGATTAAGCCCATTACATTCTCAACATGTATGAACCCCAGCTTTAGCTGTATAATAACTGGTACAAATATGTGTGGATGACCTTACATCACTAAACACTTTACCACTTTACAACATATATTCTCCATTTTAAATCAGTTTGATTCTATTTCAGTATAAACATAAATGCAAATAAATCTGAAATAGTGATTTGCAATACCCCATATCCAATCTAAAAACTGACTGAACTCAAATTTTACCTTCACCGTTAAGACACCAATTTTTGCCGTATTTGGGCACCTGATCTAAATCTTTGTATACTCTTTATAAGTGACACTATTCTACCATTTGTGGACAAATAACTTAAGATTTCCTATTTTAGCACTACGATACATTATCATGGTTGACCGACACTAATAAAATGGCCACATTAAACCTTACCAATTCTAAAACCCTTTATAAGCTCGTAAAATCTCCAGTTGAGAATGATTAAAATAAATTTGGCTTAACAAATGCTGTAGGATATGTAGGTAAATTTTGTATTACACAAAACAACTGGAGGTGTATCAGGTCCATATATAACTTAAAACTACTGGTTCACCAGTCTTGCCTAATACACTGAAATATTTGTTTAAAATGGTAGACCTCAATGGGTAGACCTCAATCAGAGTATGAATACCTGCCTCCCTTTCAGGTCTTTTATGATCACCCGCTCATTGCGCCATGTACCAAAGTAGTTTTGACATACCACCATCTCTAATCTCCTCACTATCCCACTTTTGCTGCTCATCAACAGAACTTTTCCTCTTGCTATGAAACTGGATCGTTTCTATGATGGGTATGGGTTAAAACTCTCATTTCACAGTTTCTTGATTAATAACAGGTGTATGATACAAGCTTTAGTACAAACTTTTCTTTACCTCCTTCAGAATTATTCCAGATTTTCCATTTCTTGAGATTTTTCCTGCTCTCCCATATACTGAGTGAGTTTATATTTTTAAAGGCTTTGTAAGTATAGACTTCCTCACAAGGTTACTCTGTCCTTTGTATATTCCCATCTTAACTCACTTTCTCCAAACCATCAGTTGCATTTCTTGCTTAGTTGGAAGGCCAGTTTCGAACCTTTCTATCACAATTGATAAATGGCATTAATGCAATACTGTTATAAGCAAGGGGGGTTTGCAATACTTATATGGTCCCAACAAGAATCCACATTTTCTACCCAGAAAAAACACCCTAGTATTTATGTGGTTGCCGTGAACTAGGTTCTACCATTCATTTATTATGGCTCTCTAGGGAACTGGAAAAAAAATTGTTGCTGTACATAAAGCTGGTCTAGGATATAATAAGATTGCCAACACCCTGAAACTGAGCTGCAGCATTATGGCCAAGACCATACAGAGGTTTAGCAAGACAGGTTCCACTCAGGCCTTACCATGGTTGGCAAAAGAGTGCATGTGCTCAGCATCATATACAGAGATTATCTTTTCAAAATAGGTACATGAGTACCGCCAGCATTGCTGCAGAGGTTAAAGGAGTGGGGAGTGAGCCTGTCAGTGCTCAGACCATATGCCACACACTGCATCAAATTGGTCTGCATGGCTGTCGTCCCAGAAGGAAGCCTCTTCTAAAGATGATGCACAAGAAAGCCTGCAGTTTGCTGTAAACAAGCAGTCTAAGGACATGGATTACTGGAAACATGTCCTGTGGTCTAGTGAGACCAAGTTAAACGTGTTTGGTTCAGATGGTCCCAAGCGTGAGGAGTACAAAGACAAGTGTGTCTTGTCTACAGTCAAGCATGGTAGTTGGAGTGTCATGACTTGGGGCTGTATGCTACCGGCTGTGGTGAGCTACAGTTCGTTGAGGGAACTATGAAAGCCAACAGGGTCGGACACCAAGATGAGATGCAACCAAAATTGCAGTCCTGCCCAACTTCAATTCCCTCCTCAGTAGAATCTGTTGCTGATTTACTTAGTAACAGTTGTGTTAAGCCCTATTTTATTCTTCTTTTACTTCTGTAACCGTTTTGCTGTTATTGTTATGTGATTTCGATTTTTTAGAACATTTTTCAGGTACTGTCCTCTAGTATATTAAATTTTAACCATAAGAACTTGTTTCTTGCTACCTATCTACAATGAGGAAAGTATAGCCAGAGTGCTAAAGAGAGCTATGTGTACCTTTCATATTGTAAGGCATTTTGTCAGCCATAATGAGTGGTAGCAATAGGAACACTTGTGTGGATGTGTGTAATGATTTTGGGGTATGCTCTATTCATTTGTAAACTACTAAGAAAAGTGTATGTAAAAGCGAATGTGGAAAGTTGATTAACCCTTTACTGTCATATCCAAGGCACCTGTGCAGTGACCGTCGCTTCTCACACTGCCTATGTCCCACTGTTCTTTTGCTTCCGTAGTAATCTGTTTCTTTGCTCCTGCTGCTATTTGAATGCTATGGACACAATTACAATGTAGACAAGGTACATATTGGAGGTCCCCATAATTTGACAGGTTGACTAACACTGCGCTGATGTATATTATATGTGTAACAGTAATATAATATAATTTTGATCCACATAGTATATTTAATAACAGGTAGGAATTAATTCCCAAACTGTATCTGTAAGTTTTCAGAAAAACATTCTGGTTTCATATTGTAACTGTAAATGCTGTCATTGCTACATAATTTCTGGATAATAATCTTTTGAAATTTATAAATCAATTCTAAAATCACTGTTTAAAGGGAACCTGTCACATAGGTTGTGCC
This sequence comes from Phyllomedusa bahiana, assembly GCA_025379985.1. Classification (NCBI taxonomy): domain Eukaryota; kingdom Metazoa; phylum Chordata; class Amphibia; order Anura; family Hylidae; genus Phyllomedusa; species Phyllomedusa bahiana. The sequence goes on from JAODAL010000428.1 coordinate 232,350, forward strand.
CCCCCCTTGCTGAGAACACAAGCTAGTGTCAGACCTGCTGTTTCCAGCGCTGTGTCCCTTATTCTGTAAGATGCAGCAGTTTTAGAGCATTTACCCCTCAAATCTTATTCATGAGCAGGTGTTAACCCCGCCCACCAAAGGCTAGCTCCGCCCACTGACAGTTATTCACATGTTTCTACCTATTCAAAGTAATAGGTTTATCAGATGAGGTGGGCGGGGCTAGCCTCCGATTGGCCGGGTTTGAAAAAAACTGACACTCTGAAGGACTCTTCGAATGACTCTTCTGGCTGAAGTCAACAGATTTGAGCATTAAATACAAGAAAACTACAGCATCTTACAGAATAAGGGGCACAGCACTGGAAACAGCAGGCCTGACACTAGCTTGTTCTATCCTCAGCCAGGGGGGCAAAAACTATGTGACAGGTTCTCTTTAACTTAGTTTAAACTTAAAGTATCTAATGTAAAACTTCATTGTGCCCTAAATAAAAACTGTAACTAGACACCTGGACAGACAGCGACATAGTGCGCCCCAGTGCTAAGTCCCACAAGGGTGTCCATGCCTACTTGCCGACCTGACCTTAAGCGGTTGGCGACAACTGGGCGACAATCCTTATCTAGGTAAGGTGTAACACAGAACAGACAAGACTAACAAACACAAATCCGGAGGTCAGGCAGAGCAGGTCAAAGCCGGAGAGAACAACACAGTACTGAATTATCAGGCAAAAGGAAGATCAGGAGGAAAGGCATAAGAATCAGAAACCAAATGAGACAGTAGGAAAAAGCTCAAGCCAAAATAGATTCTCACAGCAAAGTACCAGAGCCAAAATGATCTATACGTAGGATGTCAGGGTCCTCAGTCCAGAGCCTGATTGGACCGGCCCCATTGACATCCAGCCATTGACATCCAGCCACGGACTGAGTGGCAAAGGCAGCTGTCAATCATACTCAAGGCACAAAGCCAGCTGCAGAAGCAGACGAGTGTGGTAGGGAACCTGTCAATCATAGTCCAGCGAGAACTGACCAAAGGCAGTGTGCAGACTGGATGCAGAAAACGCAGATTCAGAACAGCATCATGGCCAAAAGCACAGTCTCTGCCGTAACTTATGGGCAGGGGACCGCACTGAGGCCTGACCAGTAAGGTCATAACAAAAAAATTCTGATTCTGCAGTCAATCAGTAGTGAGAGTAACTGGCAAAGAATCATGGTTTCCATAGCTGGGTGTTGGATTTTGAGTTACATGGAATAGTGTAACACAGTAGTTCCACAATGGTACATGCATATACTAGTGCCTGTATATACAGGTCTGTACAGTTGTACCCAGAACACTTCACTATCATTTGCCCAAATGGTAGTATAACTTCACCAACCTGCTTTCTATTGTTGCTTTGCAAAACTTTGAATCTTTTACCACTTTTTGCCAGGGGCTTCACACCTGGTTCCTGCTTCTGTCATATTCTAAGGTAGGGAGAGCAAGGCTGCAGATGTAGCAAAGTATAATTTGATGGTAGTACCACAGCTTTCTGTGTTATCTGTTCTTAAATCCCAACAAAAAACACTGAAAAACATTGAAAAAGTTGAGATTACTTTTTGTGCTACATTGTGCATTATCTGTCAATTTTATATTTGCTATATCTATATTTACACCTATGTTTCTCTATAGAATACTGTACCCCACAAACAAAGACATAGTGGCTTTGTGGTTAGCATTGTTGACTTGCAGTCCTGGGTTCTTGGTTCAGGACTAACCCAGGACAAAATTTGTATGTTTTCTTTGTGTTTGCCTAGGTTTCCTCCTGCCCTCCATAAATATACTGATAGGTTAAATGATCGCCCTGTTTTTTTTCTCTTAGTCATTAGAAATTGTTTTTAGAGTCACAGTAGTGCCAGTAATTTTCTTACCTGCAGCTGACTACATGGTTTCTCACTACTGCCTCTGAGTCATGTGACCTGCACTCTGAGTTGCTGAACCACACAGCACGATTGTGTGACCCAGAAGTTATTCTCTTTATGCATTCCTGTGGGGGTTCAAAGTCAGTCTCATAGAAATACATAGAGAGACAGACTTCCTGTCAGCATCAAAAGCACAGTGTATTTCAGCTAATCAGAGTGCAGGTCATGTGACCTATCAAAGACTGTTGCATCAGCCAGAAATCCTGTATGCAGTGACAGGTAAGCAACCTTAATGGGGTTGTCTCGCTACAATGATTAGGTTTTAATTAAAAGATCTTTAAAAAAACAAGCAGCTTTGCAATATATGTTCATTACAAATGTCCTACTGATTTTGAGTTATCCCTGTTAGAAGTAGTGCATCAGCTCCTGAAATCCCTACAGCAGCTGACCTGTTGATCTATATCTCACTGGCTGTCAGGTCTGATGACTCATCACCTTCTGAATACAGGTCAGAGCACAGAGCCCCTCCTGCACAGAATGCTTCTGTAGTGGAGGGAGGGGGAGTGCTCTGGCTTCTGTGTCTGTGCTGCCTGGATTAACCCTGTGTGTGCCTGCTTCCTCCTGCTCTCTACACAGATTGAGGAGAGCAGATGTGAGGCTGATCAATAGATGTGACAGCAGTGACCCTGTGTGTTACTATAATCATGATGTGTCTGTGGAGCTGTGACTATACTAATAGAACAGATCCGGGGGGCATGTGAACGCTTCATGCTCTGCTGTACTAGTGACACATCCTGAGTATAGTAACACTTCACAGCTGCCCTGTGTCTGTTCTGACAGGGTCTGTTTGTTGCTGGAGATGCGGAAATTTGTATGCTAAGCAGGGGGTATAGGAACACTTACATCCCCCATGCTCTGCTATTAGCAATCACAGCTTCACAGACCTCTCCACACTCATAGATCAGCCCTCTCTCTGCTGTCTCTTGACTGTGGAGAAGATCAGCAAGAGTCTGCAGCAGACCTAGGCAGGCACACACAGGGTTAACCCTGGCAGCAAACCCCCTCACCCTCCACCCTGCTGTATAGAAGTTACAAGGAGAGCTTTCTGTGTGCTGAGGGGAGGGGGGAAGAGGGCGGAGAAGAGGCAGACAAGAAGCACGCCCCTGAATTCAAAAAACCTTTGCTCCAGACACATTGAAGCAGGCTGAAAGCTTGTAATGAGACAACTCTTTTAATGGCAATACAATGTAACTAAAAGCAATTTCTAATGAACTAAAGGGAAAAAATGGAGCGGTTCTTTTACCAGGATTTCAGAATGTGGTGTTAATGATGACAACAATCTGCAGTGAAAATAAAGTAATTAGATATTCAATACTGTATATTTTTAGCTAATAGATATTCCCAATTAAATGTAGCTACCAGGATTCAGCTTTTTGTAGAGATCCATTAAAAGAACAGTGCAAAGCATTATATGGTTTGATTCACAGACTGACTATTAGTTCACTGTGTATACAGTGCTCCAAACACTTTATTAAAGTCATTGTAATTATTAAGGGCGACATGTATGAACGGGCTTTACGCCTGTTTTCTGGCGTATCCTGCGCCTCACCGGCCCGAATCCGCTGTCGGACGCAGGGATGCGGTGTTAGGCGCAGCGTTCGCCACTTTCAGCTGCGCCCCGCATGAAGGGGCGGGCAATGGGCGCGGTGTGGGTGCGCTGTAGGCGTTCCGGGGCGGGACGCCGCGCGCTCGAAAACTCCGAGGCATGTACAATCGGGGCTCGGAAAAGTGCGGCGCAATGCAGCGCTCGGCAGCTCTGACAGTCAGACTTGGTTGATTCTGGTCTAAATGATCCGGCGGAGACGAAGTGAAGCGAGAACGGAACATGTGAGGAAACATAGAAGATCGCAAAAGAAATCTCGGCGCTCAGCTCCGTGCGGCATGGAGTATGATTCTGAAAAAATCGACTTTATAAACATTCTTAGAAAAAGAGCTCAAACCTCAAAAATAAAAAAAAATAAAAAAAAACACTTTCCAAAAATCTAGAACGGCGCAATATCAGGAATTAGGATATTGGAAATTGCCGGGAAATACAGTAATTCAAATTCTGAAAGCTATTCTCATTGGTCGGCATAAACCAGCCAATCAGAATAGGAGCAACAGTGAACCATTAAAACCTATGGAGAACTATTGACCAATCAAAATCAAAGGCAGGACAGTTCAAAATACAGTAAAAATACAGAAAAGAGCTGATTGGTTGAGCTAGCGGGGGCTTGGCTATCTCGGCCAATCAGAATAGGAGCGACAGGGACCCATTCTAACCTATGGAGAAATATAGACCAATCAAAATCAAAGGCAGGACATTTCAAAATATAGTAAAAATACAGAAAAGAGCTGATTGGTTGAGCTAGCGGGGGCTTGGCTATCCCAGCCAATCAGAGCGCGAGCTACTTGTCCCATTGTAGTCTATGGAGAGATCGGCACAATGCAATCTCGGCTCTTAGCGCCGTGCGGCATGGAGTATGAATAAAAAAATAATTTTTATTAAGTGTAAAATATGATCTGAAAAAGTGCTGAAACCTTCTATAAAAATAAATCACTCAAATCCCCAACAATGCGTTTGTCGCCGAGACCGGCGCTACATCGGGAATTGCAATATAGAGAATTGCCGGGAAATACAGTAATTCAAATTGTTTAAGCTCTTCTCATTGGTAGGCATAAACCAGCCAATCAGAATAGGAGCGACAGTGGCCCATTCTAACCTATGGAAAAGTATTGACCAATCAAATTCAAAGGCGGGACAGTTCAAAATACAGTAAAAATGCAGAAAAGAGCTGAATGGTTGAGCTAGCGGGGGCTTGGCTATCCCGGCCAATCAGAGCGTGAGCTACTTTCTCATAGAGTTCTATGGGGAAAAGAAATGCATAGCGAGCTCTGTTTGTGATTGGCTAACTTAAAAGAGGCACGGTTATTTGGACCAATGGGAGAGCGAGCGACGCTCTAATGGGTTTTCTAATGCAATCTGGAATAAAACTGTACATGGCCGAAATCAAATGATAAGACTCCCGAAGTTGTACCGATGCATATATAAAATGATCAATAATATGGGGGTAACGAAAAAAAAATATTAATTCAATAAAATCATTTTTATTTCTTGTGCACCTATGCTAATTTTTTTCAAAAAATATTTTTTGGGATGTGCAGGGCCAAATGTAATTTTCTAGTTTGTGTATGGAGGGGTGGCTGCCTCTGTTGGTTTTTTACACTCCACCCACCTTCACAGGTTTTAAATCTAATGCAGTGTGCCTGGTAGCTGGTGCCTTCACTCCCTAGAGTATGGAGGTCTGTACAGGACCTAGAGAGAGGAAAACGTCAGTGTAGGACCCACCTACATTGAGGTCTCGTTGAAGTTCGAAGGTGGGCTTAAGCAGTTTTGATAAAAAATGTGAACTAAGAACCTCATCATTTTCAATATATTCTAAGTAGCAGAAATGCTTTTTTTTAAAAAAAAATTCCTATGTGCCTTTTGATACTTCTTTTAGTTGATAGTGTGCCGCTGATATTCGAATGTGTATGTATATATAGGAAAACTGCCGTAAAGGTGCGCTCCGACGCGGCGAGAATTATACATGTCGCCCTAAATCTTTTAGCAGAATTTGTCATTATGCCAGATTACATTTAAAAAAAAAACACTGCAAGAAGACACATAAGATGGTACACACCCAAAATAATACACAGGACCATTTTTATTAAGACACTACACCAGAAAAAAAAATTTTAAAACATTTTAAAAAGCCAAAAAAGGCAATGTCAGATAATTAGGCCTGTTGAAAATAAACAAGATCATATCTCAGCTGATACCAATATAGAGATAAATAATAATATAAATACCAGAAGCATGCATTTAAAAGATACCCCAAAACAGTATGAAGAAAAATTATGTAAAATAACAAAAGATCTATAAAGTGCTAAAATATTCAAAATGTAGTAATCAACACAATTGGTACATATCCAATGACATAAAGTGCATTCAGTCCTAATAATGTAGTAAGTGACAGACAAAAGCACTTACCTACCAAAACCAACAACAGGGCTATGGGTGTTCAAGGTTTATTAGCGTGTGGCGAGCAAAAGCTAGCTTGTCTGGTCTGATCCCACAGAAGAGCTGCTATAGCACAAATGACTAAAAAAAGTTAATGGTGGCTATGACAAAAAGGTGTCAAAAGAACATTTCAGCTTGCTGTGTTTGGAGCTGTATAGCAATAGTCCATTCATCATTGCCATGCTCTCGCCTTTTCACTGTCAAAACTGTTCATAATGGACCACAGAGCAATGGAAGATTAATCATGTTTTCTTTTACATCATTAAAACGACATTTGGCCCTGCACATCCCCAAAAATATTTTTTTTTTTTAAAATGAGCATAGGTACTCGCTGGTGTGGCAATAATATACATACACATTCCAATATCATCAGCACACTAGCAACTAAAAGAACTATCAAAAGGCACATAGGAATTTTTTTAAAAACAGCATTTCTGCTACTTCGGATACATTGAATATTATGAGGTTCTTAGTTCACATTTTTGATCAAAACTGCGTAAGCCCACCTTCGAACTTCAACGAGACCTCAATGCAGGTGGGTCCTACACTGACGTTTTCCTCTCTATAGGTCCTGTACAGACCTCCATACTCTAGGGAGTGAAGGCACAGCTACCAGGCACACTGCATTAGATTTAAAACCTGTGAAGGTGGGTGGAGTGCAAAAAACCAACGGAGGCAGCCCCACCCCCCATACACAAACTAGAAAACAACATTTGGCCCTGGACATCCAAAAAAATATATATTTTTTTTTTAAATGAGCATTGGTGTGGCAATAATATACATACACATTCCAGACATTTTTTTTATCTACCCAACAGTGCTCGGGAGCTAAGGGTGACTATGTTTTTGTGTTGGATACCCAAGAGTGCTGGGCAGCCCGCCTAATCTGTTAGTATGGGTGTCACTAAGAGGCTGTAAGCCAGCATGGTGCACCACACGTTTGCACCCTTATGTATTGCTTTATCTATATGCAATTATAATACCGGCACCCACCCCCCTCATGTCCTGATGTGAGTGGTTGTGCAATAGGTATTTTTGCATTTCTGCAGTCTCTCCATGCATTATACTGTGGCTTTTCTGCATGCTGGTTTTGTGAACAGGTACCAAGCCAATGTGCAGTCTGTATCATGTAAATGGTCCCCTAGCTGTGAGATCTTTGAGTTGTTATTCAGCAATTAGCTGCACCTGTCAGCTTCTTTTCCCAGGAGCATATGCCTGCTCCTGGGCCCAGTCTAGTCCAGCCATTGAGCTGTGAACAAGGCCCAAAATGGTGGTGTATTTGAAGTAAGTAATGTCCTATTTTTTTGTGTGTTTTTTTTTTGTGTAAATTATTAATGTAGGGACTCGCAAGACATGAGGACCCTTGACGCCGGTTGCGAGCTTGCGTATTTGGAGCCCCGGTACCAACTAATACCTCATATTTAACATTTTTCCAGAATGACATTTTTTATCTGCCCAACAGTGCTGGGGAGCTAGGGGTGACTATGTTTTTTGTGTTGGATACCCAGAAGTGCTAGGCAGCCCACCTAATCTGTTAGTATGGGCGTCACTAAGAGGCTGTAAGCCAGTAAGCCAGCACGGTGCATTACATGTTTGCACCCCTATGTATTGCTTTATCTATATGCAATTGTAATACTGGCAGCCACTCCCCCCCCCCCCCCATGCCCTGAGGATGTGCGAGTGGTTGTTCAATAGGTATTTTTGCATTTCTGCAGTCTCTCCATGCATTATACTGTGGCTTTTCTGCATGCTGGTGTGTGAACAGGTACCTAGCTAATGTGCAGTCTGTATCATGTAAATGTTCCCCTAGCTGTGGGATCTTAGAGTTGTTATTCAGCAATCAACTGCATCTGTCAGCTTCTTTTCCCAGGAGCATATAAGGCTAGAGATGCCTGCTCCTGGGCCCAGTCTAGTACAGCTATTGAGCTGTGAACAAGGCCCAAAATAGTGGTGTTTTTTTATGATGAATGATAACATTAGAAAGTACATCTTGTCCTGCAAAATAAAAGCCCTCATATGTCTATGCAGATAAAAAAAATTAAAAAGTTATGGCTCTGGGAAGGCGGGAGAGAAAAACGAAGGTGAAAAAAATAGGCTGCGGCGATAAGCGGTTAATAACGTGGCAAACTTTATAAGATGTTGACTCGGTTTCCAAATTCCACAGATCTCAATCTTATTGTGCATCTGTTGGATGGGCTGGAAAAACAATCATTGGCTTTAGCACTGACATGCCAACGCCATTGTTAACTATAATTACTATAACTACTGCAGTGGCCACAATGGGGCCAAGTGAACAAAGACTGAAGGAGAACCAGGGAAGAATTGACACTGAAGAGATAGAAGATTAATAAGGTGAATATTGCTCCTGTTATTATTTTATACAAATATTAGATGTTTGTTCAAAACTTTATGGGGTTGGGTAGAAGTGTGACACTACATGCAATGATATTGAACAGTGTGATATTCACAGTTGCTGAAAGTATAAGTGTTGAAAAAGTCATGTTGTAAAATGAGGTAGTTGTTTATTTTGGAGGACACCCAACCAACACATTTTTGAGATTCTCCATTAGTTGCCCTGGCTTAGCCTACACGTGTCTTTCTGCATGACATCTCCTAGGAATCCAGGAATAGTATTGTAACTTTTGTCTTTAAAGTTTTAGGTTATGCATTGTTATATTTGCATTCCAAAACCCCTTTAAAACAGACACCATAGACATCCAGGTTATGGCAAGTTTTATTTTGGAGATGTTTGACATCCGCAGAAATATATTGTCCCAGCTAAATGCTCCTAGTGAAGACAGAACGGCAGCAGCCTTAACCATCCTTCACATCTATTTAGGGCAAATGACACCACTAATGACAAAAAACTAGTGACTGGAAGACAGGTGTGTTTGCAGATGACCTACAAAGTCTCAATCGTCAATGAGTTCGCGTTTACTGCCCTGTTAAGCTTTAAATACACTAAATTGAACATATGTGACAAGGCTCAGAGTAATGTCTTTACCACACAGGGAAAGTTGGAAGAGAAAAGTGAAATTTTCTACCGTTTGTTACTTTTGTGTTCTTTTTCTAAAAGTAGCAATAGCTTTTAGGCTAATTATAATAATAAAAAAGTTATGTTTTTTGTTTCTTAAAGAAATGTATAGTTTTATGCATTCATTGTTTATGTAACTGATTTTTGTCCTGAATCTTTTAAAGAATCTTTGTTATACGTATTGAGGGCTTCATGTATAAAAACTGTTGAAGTCTAAAACAATGCTCTGAAAAATTGAAAGGAGAGCTCTGATTGGTTACTATGGGCAAAAAAGAAAGTCTTAGACCTAGGTAGTTTTCATGCAGGTCCCCCTAAATGTTTCACTAAACCTCAGATTGGTTGTAAAGTGAACAAATTGTTTTTGCCTTTGACATGCTCTGTCTGGTTACATACAGAGGGGAAAATAAGTATTTGATGCACTGGTGATTTTGTAAGTTTTCCCACCCACAAAGAATGGAGAGGTCTGTAATTTTTATCATAGTAAACACTTCAACTGTGAGAGACAGAGTATAAAAAAGATTCAGAAAATCACATTGTATGATTTTTTTAAATAATTAATTTGAATTTTATTGCATGAAATAAGAATTTGATACAGTAGAAAAACAGAACTTAATATTTGGTACATAAACCTTTGTTTGCAATTACAGATGTTTCCTGTAATTTGCATACACTGCAGCAGGGATTTTGTCCCACTCCTCCATACAGTTCTTCTCCAGATCTTTCAGGTTTCGGGGCTGTGTCTGAGCTACATTGAGTTTCAGCTCCTGCCAAAGAGATTTGATTGGGTTCAGTTCTGGAGACCAGTTCGGCCACTCCAGGACTTTGAAATGCTTCTTACGGAGCCACTCTTTAGTTGCCCTGGCTGTGTGTTTGGGGTCACTGTCCTGCTGGAAGACCCAGCCATAACCCATCTTCAATGCTCTTACTGAGGAAAGGAGGTTGTTGGCCAAAATCTCACGATACATGTCCCTATCCATCCTCCCTTTAAGACGGTACAGTAGTCCTGTCACCTTTGCAGATAAGCACCCCCAAAGTATGACGTTTTCACCCCCAATCTTCATGGTTGGGTCAGTGTTCTTGGGATTGTACTCATCTTTCTTCTTCCTCCAAACACAGGGAGTAGAGTTGATACCAAAAAGTTCTATTTGGGCTCATCTGAGCACATGACCTTCTCCCATGCATCCTCTTGATAATCCAGATTGTCACTGGTGAAATCCAAATGGGATATGTGCTGGCCTGAGCAGGGGGACATAGTGTGCCCTGCAGGATTTAATCCTTGATGGCGTAGTATTGTAACCAAAGGAAATCTTGGAGACTGTGATCCCAGCTCTATTCAGGTCATTGACCAGGTCCTCCCATGTAGTTCTGGGCTGATTCCTGACTTTTCTCAGAATTATCCTTACCCCACAAGGCGAGATCTTACATGGAGCCCCAGACCGAGGAATATTGACAGTCATCTTGTGTTTCTTCCATTTTCTAATAATTGCGCCATCAGTTGTTCCCTTCTCACCAAACTGCTTGCCTATTGTCCTGTAGCCCATCCCAGCCTTCTGTAGATCTACAATTTTGACCCTGGTGTTCTTAGACAGCTCTCTGGTGTTGGCCATGTTGGAAAGGCTGGAGTGTGATTGTGTGGACAGGTGTCTTTTATACAGGTAACAAGTTCAAACAAGTGAAAGTAATACAGGTAACAAGTACAGAGTAAGAGGTCTTCTTGAAGAAAATCTGTGAGAGCCTAAATGTTTGCTGGTTGTTAGGTGATCAAATACTTATTTCATGTAATAAAATGTAATTTAATTTTTTAAAAATTAGATTTTTTTTAGATTCTGTCTCTCATAGTTGAAGTGTACCTATGATAAAATTACAGATCTCTCCATTCTTTGTAGGTAGGAAAACTTGCCAAATTGCCAGTGTATCAAATGCTTATTTTCCCCACTGTTTATACAGAGGTATCTGAAACCCCATGCTAAGGAACCTTACAATATCCATGTACTGCCATGTATGCCCTTAATCTACTGATCAGGACCTTCAGGTAAAGTGATTCCGGTAATAAGAAACTGGAGCTAAAATATAATACTGACAAATAAAATAAAACCTACAAATAGATTAGCATGTGACTACGGTCAGGTTTCCTGATTTTCTCCAGCAAGAAAGAGATACTTAAAGAATCAGTTAAATCAACACTCATTTAAAGGGAACCCACCACACTGAATATGCTATCTGATCTGTCAGCAGCATGTTATAAAGCAGAAGGAGAAGGATTGGTGTATAATTTTGTGGGGAAGGATTCAGTAGAACTTGCAATTCATTTATTTGAATTTTTGCTTATTTTGATAGGGGAGTCCAATGGGTGATCTTCTCAGTGACCATGCCCACATGCACAGGTGGTCCCATTGCTGTGTGAGGTTGCGTTATGTGATAAATTTTAGATGAATGAGAGCCAGTGCCTGTGTTAAGATGGCACATTTATCATTGATGGAGGTTAGACTGGGCCGGCTGACTTTGCAATAAGCTGTGATTGTGGAGAAACTTAATGTAGGACTGCTTAAGCCATGGAAAAAAGGATCAATGAGGAGCAGCCAGGAGGACAGCTGAGGCTAGGGGATCTCTGATACAGGAGGCAAAAACCAGTGACATCTGTGACATCTATTCCATCTGACATGGTAGTCTGTTAGTCTATGAAAACGTGTGACATCAGTATCATCAGTGTTGTCCAAGTGAGTAGCACTGATATAGTGTGGGACTGCAGAGTTTGTTCCTTGAAGCAGGAGAAGTTACTGAGACGCAGAGACCGTGTAGTATACATCCTGGAACAAGGCCTGATAAAACACCATATGGGAATGTCACACACCTGGTGCAGGGGACAGAGGCTTATTTACCAGTGTGTGAGACATTGTTGCAAGTGTGTGACGCATTAGAACTGCTAGTCAGTATTGCTGACTACAATCTAAAATATTGGTGAAAAATCAGCACTGATAAAAAATAAATGTTTTCATTTATGAATCCATTAACAAGTTGTGACAATACACGGGTCAAAAAGACATGTCATGTCTTATCGGTGCTGGTTTTTCACCAATATTTTGGATTACTGTTGCATTTGTCACTGACAGCCCTCTGGATTTCCCATGCACCCTCATAATGCTCTAAGTGATACATTACTATAATCTAAGCCTCACAGTAAGCACTGTCAAAATTATGCAGCTGTATATATGTCAATGTAACCTACTAGCTTCAGTGCTTTCACTAAGTTAAATGCCTGCTTTTGTTTATCTGCAATGAGTGTCCACCTCAGTTATTGCGGTGCCATCTCCTTTAACTAACTTCAGCTTGCAGGTATTAATATCATACCTCACTCCACTTGGTCCCTACTATAAATGGCTGCACTGTCCAGTCTGGTGTTTTAGTGAAGAAAAAGCTCTGGTTCTAAGGGGATCACAGGTAATCAGGAAAGTGTGTGAAGCTATTTTTCTTCTCTGAGAGAAACATACCACCCCTTTCCAAATGAATGTCCATCTTAAGCAGGTGAAATGGTGATTGATGCACGTCTACCATACATTTCTTATTTATATACTGACAGTGATAACTATGAGCATGCTAGAGAGCACCACTAATAGAACACAAATGCATTGTTGAGTAATGAGCTCCATATTTTATTGCAGGATGTGCACCATTACTTTCCAAGTTGGGATGGTTAAAAAATAACAAACAGCATGGTCTCCATGGCTTCGTCAATAAGGTCTGCCAGACTAACAATAGCCATACTTATTGAAAGTAGCAGCTGAACTAATCTTACTTAGGATACGACATGAAGATACTACTTTCTGGCCAGTAGTCTTAATTGTAGCACAGATCTTTCACACATTTACAGAGAATCAATGATATTTATTGGGGAAGACAAAATGTTTGAAATGTAAAGAAAAAAATTAGGGTATTTGCAAAGCAAGGCAATAAAACTAGAGACTGGCAAACAGATTTGCTTCAAACCATCTATCTGTAGACTCGTGGGTGACTAGTCATGAATTGTTGTTAATAATCCCCAACTATTGGGGACAGAGCATTCACACTCTGATCCTTGTAGAGGATAATCAGCAAAAAACACTGCAAATGAGAGAAAGTGGTTTGGTAGTTCGGCAGTGCCCACAAGTGCCATTTTCTCTATATGACCAGCTTTCGATACTAGGTAGGTTAAACTCCTGGGCATCGAATTAAGCATGTCCTGTTTTCAGCAGAAGCTGCCTTTTGCATTGTGTACTGTTTCCTGCAGAAACAGTCTATATGAGCCCTTATTCAAGGAAGGGTCACAAAATACTTCCCTTACTCCATTACAGAAAATTGGCTTCTTCTAAACATGACTGCCTCTTTGAAGAAGTTTTTACACTAACTTTGCTATATCCTAATCTAAAGACAACAGGATAGAACCCAGTATAAAACACAGTAAAGTCACATTATTATAACCACCAAAAAATATCCAGAATAAATGCCATATGCAACATGAACAAGAACTAGATGGGATGGAAGTGACTCAATGAGATCCTGGTAGGTTGTCACAGGTATCTGGAGCCATGCTGACTGCATCCCACAGCTGATGGAGGGTGCATGCTGGTGAATCCATTGAACCATTGTGACTATTTAGGTGGTTCCACAAATGCTCAGCTGGGTCCAAGCATAAAGAATTAGGGAGTCAGTGTAGTAGTTGGTGATGCTTCTCCAACCAATGTTGTACATTTCTAGCTGTGTGACATTTTACATTGTCTTGCTGGAAGATCCCATCCGCCCCAGAGAAAACAATCACCGTGTATGAGTGTACATGATCTGCAGGGATTATTTCATACACAAATCAGTTGAGAACGCTTTGCACATGAATGAGTGGTCCAGAGATTTTTATTTTTATCCAGAGCAGTGCCGCAATTAAGTCTGCAAAGACTAGTCACTCTGCCTTGGCTTTGCAGCCTAGGAGTTGCCGACAGTGTTAGGCAGAAGAGCAAGGCATTTGGCAGGAGAACAGGGAGATGTGAGTATTATTATTATTATTTTTTTAATAACAGAAGGAACCTATGGGGGACATGTATGAAAACTGCCTAGGTCTAAGACTTTTCTTAGTTCAGGGCTCCCCTTTCATTTCTCAGAGCACTATATGAAATGAAAGGGGAATGCTGATTGGTTGCTATGGGCAACAAGAAAAGTCTTAGACCTAGACTGGTTTCATACATGTCCCCCTATATGTCTGACTACCTAAGGGTGGACCTATGTACCAGCCTACATACCTAAGAAGGGTACCTATATGCATACCTACCTAAGGAGGAGACCTATAAACCTGCCTACATACCTAAAAAGGGGAACTATATACCTGTCTACCTAAGAAGATAATCTATATACCTATCTACATACCTAAGGGGACCTATATACCTACCTAAAGAGGGGACCAATATACCTACCTAAAGAGGGGACCAATATACAAACCTACCTAAGAGAACCTATATACATACCTATCTAAAGAGTGGGCCTATATAACTGCTTACATACCTAAGAAGGGGACCTATATACATACCTAAATAATTAGAGAACCTATATACCTACCTATCTAAGGAGGGGACCTCTAAACCTACCTATGAAGGAGACCTATAAACATACCTACCAGAGAAGTGACCAATATACATACCTACCTAAGGAGGGGACCTATATACCTTCCTACCTAAGGAGAGGATCTATATAACTACCTACCTAAAGAGGGGACCTATATACCTACCTAATAAGAGAACCTATATATCTGCCTACAAAGACCTATATTCCTACCTACCTACTGAGGGGAAGTATAGATCTACCTAACTACCTACCTAGCTATTGAGAGGACATTTATAACTACCTGCCTACAGAGGGGGCCTATATAACTAGCTACCTACCAAGGGGGCCTATGTACTTACCTATCTAATGAGGGCAGCTATATACCTACTTGGGGGGGTCTATATACTCACTTACCTGCTGGGAGGCCTATATACCTACCTAATATAAACACTACTACACCCCTAAAGGTCATGACTTTGGCTGATCATCTGGGGATGCAAGGGACAGAGTTTGGGCCACACAGTATGATTCTGGGAGTACAGACCACAGATGCAGCACAACCGCTAGGGGGTTGGTCCTCTTTCTTACCTGAGGAGATTTTGCCTGTGAGCTGTGGTCTGTAAGCTGTTGTCCTCCCAACTTCTACAAAATACAGCCTCCATCCATCTTCCCATAACCCCTCACTTTCACCTGTCACCCCATGGGGAGTTTGTACAGAAGTAGGGAACAGGAAAGAAGCTGCTGGAAAAGTGAGAATTCTAAGATGTTTGTGTGGCAAATTTTGCAGAGATGAGTCATGGCAAGGAGAAGCCTTCATGGTGGTCTAGGCCGAAAGGAAAAAAATAAGGGGAAGAGAATGACTCTGATCAGAGAAGACGTCACCTGTGAGTCACTGGCTATAACTGCACTGTAATCACTTATATGTAGGCAGATTGTCTGTGTACAAGTGGTAGTCACATGTGGTGGTCGCATGTGGTCATGGTCTGGCAGTATTGTTTGGTCCTTAGGTAGTGGTATAATTGGGATTGGTGGTCTTGGTATTGTGGGATTTTTTAGTAACAGTATGACGGTATTACGTTTGGTATATTTGCTCCATGTATAGGTGTGTTATTTGGTGACTATTATTAAGAGGTATTACACTGTCATACACATATGTGTTTCTGAAAAGGCAAATGTGTTAGCACTGATTTTCATTGTACAGTGTACTGCTGAGGCGATGGACAGGATCTATGCAGAAAACACATAAAATTAGTGACAAGAATATATGTTTTCTTTTATCTGTAAAAGTACATGCTGCAGTTCACAATGTGCCATAAAAATGCTGTGTGAACCCAGTCCTATTGAGTAAAATGTAACACAGAGGGCTTGTGCCCTGGATATTTTAGAACCATAGCAATGCTCCCGGAGGACAGCCTATCGCACAACTGATATACAAACCAAGCCAGCTTATGACACCTTTCTTCCATATTATGAGCTATGGGCTGCCAACATTGATAGTAGGAAGCAGTCACAATAATGTGACTTGACTGTATTTCAGCAAAATACACAGGAACTGCATACATTAGTAAAACAGCTTCTTATGTTTTTTCCTCTTTGCTATATGCAAGAATCATTTAACCAAAATGTCCACTAGGTGTATTTCAAGCTTCTATTATACTTTAAAATATTTACTGTGTGTCTACATATGACAAGTCATAATGGGGTTGTCTCACTACATCAGTTAATCTGACCTCAGTCCTGTTTTCTTGGTTTCCTTTTGAATTCAGGGGCATGTTTACTGGCTTCTACTAGGCTGCAGTAGAAGCCAGGTCTGTAGCTATAGCAACCAGTGCCTGCAGCCTATCAGGAGAGATCAAACAGGTCTGTAGTGATAGCGACCTGAGGAGCTGATGCCGCCCATACAAGAGGGGATATCTAGGGATAGGTAGGACACAGTTAATGGAAACATATGGCAAAGTGACTTGTTTTTGCAAGATCTTTAACATAAAAAGCAATCATTGTAGTGAGACAACCCCTTTAATGTTACATTTATACTTCGCCATGTTCTTTTTTGAGAACACTTCTGTGGTAGAAACATTTTTCATTAACCCACAGTAACAGATTAGACATTTTCATTGTTCACCTTGGGTGTTATAAAGAATGCACAAAATGATAAAACAGATAACAATAAATAGCACACAGTTACTGTTCTTGGTTGCTTACACAAGCATAATAACTCTTGTAGTCAGTGGCACAGGTCAGCTGGCAAAGGGAATCTCAGGAATGTGTGACTGCCATCGTATTAGGGGATGCTAGTACTAAAAAGATTACACATTCAAAGAAGCATGGTAGCTATGAGAAGATATTTATGCTAGTTTATTGCCTCTGTTTTATATGCTATGATCACCAAAATGGAACTGTCGTACCAATGTTAATTATCGGCAGTGCAAACAAAATAATCACTGTATTGGGATTCTTTTTGAACACCAAGAACTTGTTATTGAAATCGATCTGACATGTCTAACATTTCAGTTGTCAGACAAGCCCCATCATTCTGTGTAAACTAAGTTATTTTAGGAAAACAACATACCACTGCAGGGTCTCACATTGTTAAAACCAATACTATCAAATTTATATGGTAACAGAACCCTTTGCAACATATCGAAAAAATGCTTGTAAATATTATTTGTATAGTTGTATACTGTGATTGTAACCATTTGGATCTTTCCAGAAGATCCAAATTTTAGACAGACAGACAGAGAAAAATGGCAGAACCTCCAAAATTACAATGTGAAAATGGGTGCAATGCAGAAATAAGACCTCCGTCAAAAAAGGTCCAATAATAACATAAAGAAAAATCGCTGCACTCACAAAAAACTGTGAAAAAAACAGTGCTTTATTGCATGTCTAAAGGCGACGTTTCGGCTCAGAAAAAGGCTCATTCCTGAGCCAAAACGTCGCCTTTAGACATGCAATAAAGCACTGGGTTTTTTGTGAATGCAGCGGTTTTTCTTTATTATAGATAGATAATACTTTCTTGTTATAATTGCATGCAGGACATGTCATCATTAAAGTACCACACCTGTTTGTTTTTTTTCCTTTAGTTCATTAGAAATTGCTCCTAGGTACACCGAAATGCTGGTAATTTTGCTTACCTGCAGCTAAATACAGAATTTCTCACTGCTGCCACTGGGTCATGTGACCTGCATTCTGAGTAGCTGAAACACAAAGCATGGTTGAATCTCTCTGTGCATTCCTATGGGAGGTTCACAGTTAGTCTCATGGGAATTTATACAGAAACAGACTTCCTGTCAGCATCGAAAACACAGTGGGGGACATGTCTGAAAACTGTCTTGGTCTAAGACTTTTCTTATTGCCCATAGCAACCAATCAACGTTCCCCTTTCAATTCATATAGAGCCCTGAAAAAATGAAAGGGGTGCGCTGATTGGTTGCTATGGGCAACAAGAAAACTCTTAGACCAAGACAGTTTTCAGACATGTCCCCCAGTGTCTTTCAGCCAATCAAAGTGCAGGTCATGTGACCTAAAATACTGTTGCGTCAGACAGAAATCCTGACATTAGCTGCAGGTAAGGAACATTAATAGCACTACAGTGTACCTAAAAGCTATTTCTAATAAACTAAGAAAAAGAGAAAACCTGGAGTGGTTCCTTAAACTCTAGGAGATTAAGAGGGTCAATCCATTAAAAAATAGATCTTATTACCAAGTGAGCTGCACCAAAGTCAGCTCTAAATGGGTTGTCTTCTATTGAATCTTTGGAGAGATGCTTCTGCTGCAGCTAGTTGCCTTGCCCTACAACCAGATACAGGATATTAAAGGTGTGTTCTGTCACTTCAAAAGACTCATTCATATATAGGGACATGATGAAAAATAGAAAACAGAAAAAAAAATACTTCCTGTATGCTCTCGTTCTATAGCGGCGGCCATACCTGTGATTCTGTCATTCACGTTACAGATGCAGCCATTCCCAGGCCATAGAAGTAATGTGCACCTGCATGTATTCAGCCATGAGTAAGAACCAAGCTGTTGTCTGATGTCTACTCTGATGCATCCAGGATTTTTATGAATTTACTTTTTTTTTTTTTTATTTGTCTATATTGGAGTGCGGGATATGAAAATTAACCCCCCTCCCAGATCAGATCACAGATAACAGGAGGAGGTCTCAGTTGCTTACCAAATAGGGGGTTTACCAACCTTTCTCTTTACTACATATTTAGATGCTATATGATGGGTCTACCTTTCTACTTACTAAATAATATGGGGGCTCTATCCTGTAATACATAGGAGGTTTACCTACTGTGGCAGAACGACCTCAGGCAGTCACATGTTTCTGCCAATAGGTGGTGCA
Source organism: Phyllomedusa bahiana (assembly GCA_025379985.1). Taxonomy (NCBI): domain Eukaryota; kingdom Metazoa; phylum Chordata; class Amphibia; order Anura; family Hylidae; genus Phyllomedusa; species Phyllomedusa bahiana. The sequence continues at coordinate 251,286 of JAODAL010000428.1, forward strand.
AAGCAAGACACCTGCAAGCAACACGCCACCAAGGTTACCTGGCCTTGGTGGGGTAGGAGCCAGTCGTATATGTTGTCAGCCCCAGTAACGGTTGGCAGCTGTGGATAGTTAGTTTGGTTGGTCTGGGTCGGAGTAGACAATGTGTTGGGTGGGTGTCTACTGACCATGTTCCAGGGCAGGCTTTGTGTAGGTCCCTGGAGGCTTATAAAAAGCCTGGTGCTACAAATGATCTGGGAACATGGTCTGTTAGCTGATAGTGGAGCTGGAGAAAGGCTCTGGCCCACGGAGGCTTGAGAGAAGCCGGTACCAGTGGATACTTGTATAATTAATGTGTTTGTGGTGCCTCACCAATAGGTCTTGACCACACGTTAGAGAGGGACGGTATATGTTCAGTTATTGGCTAGACGGACTAAGATTTTTGTTATGTTATGTTTGTTTCTGTATGTTTTTTTCCTGTGCCTGAATGAAGCTGGCTGAGGCCAGTTTTAAACAAAAGCCTGTAGTCGGAGTCCCAACCGTTTAACCAAAGCGGCAATCCGTGAGCTGAAATAACCCCTGAGACTGTCCAAGATGGCAGGATGGCGAGTGTGAGTCTTACACTACCTACCATATACCTACTAAATAAGGGATCTACCAACTTACCTTCTAAATACTTACTGTATTGAGGAGTTTGCTATATCTAATATATGGAAGGTCTACCTAATTTCCTAAATTATAAATGCACAAAAGATCACTACAACTGTATGGTAGCACAAAGAAGAAAATGAATGAATTAATGTTGTATGGGGGCACAAACGGGGTATAAATTATATGTAAGTAGTTTATAGAGGGACATTACAAGTGTGTGGGGTCAAAAATAAGTCCTATTACTGTGTGGAGTACAAGTAGAGCCCAAAAATTGGAGCCTAGGATATTTGTGTGGCAGATTCAGTAAAGACAAGTTATGGCTGGAAGAAATCTTCAAGGCAAATAGGACTGTGTTAAGAAGTTAAAGGAAAGTGAATGGCTACAATTAGAGAAGAAGGCATCTCTAAGTCACTGAATGTAACTGTACAGTATCCACTTATATGGGCTATCGAGTGCTTGTATAAAGCGATATGTACCACTATATTGTCACTTTATGTTGGTAATATGATCCTTGTATAGTGGTATTGTTGGCAATGTTGACCTACACTAAATTTTGGCTAAGTAAGAGTATGGCCATAATCTTTGTTCTTTGTGTACTTAAATTATTTGGTAACTATATGATTATTATCTGCAGTTGAAACCAGAAGTTTACCACACTATATAAAAAGACACATATGCATGCTTTTCTCACTATCTGACATGAACTCAGAATAAATCGTTACCCGTTTTAGGTCAATTAGGATTACCAAAATTATTTAAATTTCCAAAATGGCAGAATAATGAGAGAGATCATTTTTAAGGCATTTATATTACATTCTGCAAAGTCAAGAGTTTCCATACATTTCATTAGTATTTGGTAGCCCTTAAACTGCACTGATGATACCAATGAACTGCACATAGCACAGTATAACTTTGAGAGCTGAGGTCAATTTTGACCATCAGTCAATTTACCATCTATATCAGTGCAATATTTGGAACTGCTATATTTGAAAGTGATAGATTTGTAAGTGATCTGAAAAAATAGGACCAAAATTGACAGAGCACATCTCAGAGACCCTGCTATCATCTGATCATGTTTTTCTTCCGCTCTACACAGATATGTGTGTTAAACTACAATCATCAGCAACCCCACTGCAATATCTGTTTCATTATACTGCTTTATTGAATGATATATGTGTGTGTTGAACTACAATCATCAGCAGCCCCACTGCAATATCTGTTTCATTATACTGCTTTTTTGAATGGCAGGTGTGTGTTGAACTACAATCATCAGCAACCCCACTGCAATATCTGTTTCATTATACTGCTTTTTTGAATGGTATGTGTGTTAAACTATAATCATTAGCAGCCCCACGACAATATCTGTTTCATTATACTGCTTTTCTGAATGGTATGTGTGTATGGAGATTTCACCCCAGCACTGTCATCCATAATTACCCTGTCTTTATTTGTGCAGCCATTTAATCCCAAATATTACTCTGAAGTCTGTTCTCTGTGCAGGGCCATTTGTAAGTCCACCCATTTACAACACCTGGGTTCACTGATGATACCAATGAACTGCACATAGCACAGTATAATTTTGAGAGCTGAGGTCAATTTTGACAATCGGTCAATTTACCATCTATTGCAGTGCCATATTGGAACTACTATATTTGGGAAGTGAATAGATTTTGTAAGTGAGTCCTGAAGAAAAAGGACAAATTGAAAGAGCACATCTCAGAGACCCTGCTATCATCTGATCTGTTTTTTTTTTAATCTCTTCACAGGTATGTGTGTGCATTGAATTTGAATCTAAACAATCATCAGCAACCCACTGCAATATCTGTTTTCATTTATACTGCATTTTTGAATGGTATGTTGTTAAACCTATAATCATTAAGCACCCCCACTACAATATCTGTTTCATTTTACTGCTTTTCTTGAATGGTAAAGTGTGGTTTTATGGATATTTCACGCCCAGCACTGTCATCCATAATTACCCTGTCCTTTATTTGTGCATCCATCTTAATCCCAAATATTATTAAAAAGATACCCTGAAGTACTGTTCTCTGTGCAGGTCCATTTGTAACTCCACCCATTTACGACTCCTAGGTTCACTGATGATACTAATGAACTAATAACTAATACTAATGAAAGTATAACTTTGAGAGCTGAGGTCAATTTTGACAATCGGTCAATTTACCATCCTCTAGCATGCATATTTGGAACTTCTATATGTCGAAGTGATAGAATGGTAATGATCTGAAGAATAGGAATCGAAATGGACAGAAGGTGCATAAGGGGCCAGGAGATGCATTTTTTTGTGATATCTGGTCCCTTTTTAAATTAACACCTTATTCACCATGCTCCCCTATTCTATCTACCAATTGCAGCCATCTTCCTCCTATCGAACACCCTGTCCTTGCCCCAAAAATGCTATCCACCATCAGCACCTCTCTCCTTCCCTCACCTATGTATACATCCCACACACTATTTTCCCTTTTTAACTACCCAAACCACCTGCTTACATAGTGCCGCACAAACGTCGCTCCTATACATCACTGAACCATCTGCTGTCACTTTTCTTTCTCCTGCTCTCTCGCTGCAGGTGACATCTCTCCTAACACCAGACCACCCACCTTTACTGGCTCACCCCACCGCCTCCTGCCATAGAAACCCTGCTAACACGAGCTCGCTGTTCGTTGTACATCTTTTCTGCCCCTTTAAAATGTGCTTTGTAGAATGCCTGATCTGTCGGCAACAAACTAACTGCTGTTCATGACTTGTTCCTGTGTAATTCCCTCAACCTGCTAGCTCTCAGAGAAACATGGCTCCAGCAATCTGACACCGCATCCTTGCAGCTCTCACCCTATGGCGGCCTACACTTCACCCAACCCCAGAGCTGAGAACAATGCGAGGGTGTGAGTAGTTGCATACTTCTCTCTCCAGCACTGCACTTACAAGTTATTCCCCTGCACCCTCCATCACTTTCCATTCCTTTGAGGTCCACACCCTCAGACTATTTCGGCCATTTTCTCTCAGAGTCGCGGTTGTGCAGTTTCTGGATCATTTTGCTGCCTGGCTCCCTTATTTCCTCTCTTCTGAAATGCCCCCTCTCATCATTGGTGATTTCTAGAGATGGGCGAACTTCGGTTCTGAACGAAGTTGAAGTTTGGGGGACTTCAGGTGAACGAAGTGTGCTTTTGATTGATAAAATGGCTGCGAGCACAAGGCTTTAACATGGGGCAAAGCACTCTGGGAGGAAGAAGGGCATAGCCTGCCCGTACATGTGCAGAGATGAAGCCAATCAGAGACCCGGCGGGGATTCCTGTGATGTTCCACCCGCACTATATAATCCGGGGCGCGACGCTTGGGACGCTCATCCCTCACACTGTACAATTAGGGAATGTGCTGCCGCGACTGCTTGTAATCGCTCTTACTGAAGAACTGATTTTTAATACAGCGATTTTTGGGGGGAGTCTCAGCTTGTCTCAGAGACTGCTTCTCTTAACGTTCTATTTCGGATTTTGTGGGGTATTGGATCTGAAGTCCAGTGGTGTGCCAAATGCAGCATGCATATACATTTTAATGCTATCAGCTCACAGCAACATTGAATATCCAAGGGGTATCTAAGCCTGTTCTCTGTTGTATTTATTTAAAGAAAACAGAGTTTTTTTACAATACAAATACCATCTTCATTTTTGCTGCTCAACTTCTTTTTGCGCAATTTACATCCAGGGTTAATTAAGCGTTTGTTCTGCAGTTTTGGTCACTAACAAGAAACCGTCTTTTTCACCACCAAATAACATTTTTCCTGTAGCCTAAATCACAAGCGAAGGTTAAATTACTATTTTTTACCTTTTGTGTAGAGTAGAAAACACGCCCATTGACACACACTACAAAGCTCGTAGTGTGTGGTTGCTCAATTGTTTGCGCAATTTTCATCAGGGTTAATTAAGCGTTGTTTTTCTGCTGTGGTGACTAAAATAAACCGTCTTTTCGCCGCCAAAAATAAATTTTTCCTGTAGACAATTCACAAGCGTAGGTTAATTACAATTTTTTTTCTCTTGTTTGTTAGCATAGGACAACACCCATGTAACACGTACAAAGCTCGTAGTTTTATGGATTGATCAATTCTTTTGCGCAATTTACATCCATGGTTAATTAAGCGTTGTTCTGCAGTTGTACTCAGTAAAAGAAACTTTGTTTTTCACCGCCACAGAAGAGATTCCTGTATCATAATTCATATCCGAAGTTAATTAAGCCTGTTTGTGCTTTTATATTCAGTAAAATACAGAGTTTTTTATTGGGCACATACAAGTCAATTTTTCCTGCCCATTTGTGGAGCGCAATTTATATCCAAGCTTCTTAGTGGGTTCATTTGAAGTCAAATACAGGGTGTGTATTTATCATATACAGATATCTTCATCAAACAGTGTCTGTACATTTTAGAACAAACAGTATGGTCAGTCAATAGTGGCAGGCTTTTCACCTGAGTGTGCAGAGGCACAAACATTCCAGGCCCATGTCGCAGCACAGCAAGGGGACGTCGCAGTCAGGGGTCACTCGGTGAGGCCACAACTGCCGCTGTCCATCTAGCCTCCGTGTGTTGTTTCAGCAACCCAATGTATCTTGATTGGTTGACAAGGTCATCCCACTTTCCTCCCAGATGACATCTGACAACCCCAGCCAAGAGTCGTTGGGAACGTCACACACAACCCTTAGTTGGCATGGCCCGGGAGCGGGTCCAGCCGCCCTCACCTGTCCTCAACCCGCCTCTGTCCCCATCCGGTTCCCCTCAGCCCAGAGATCTACTATTGGTCTGGCTCAAGCGCCACAATAATAGTCGAGGATGAACAATTTGAGGAGGCATTCAGCAGCTACTTGCAGCAAAGAAATGGTGCCAAAATCCCCTGGCTTCTTGCAGTAGGCGGCAAAGTAAAAGATGTTGAAGTGGCATGGGAGGTCATGTTGTTGAGGGGTCAGCTCTGCAAGACCAAGACCGATGATGAGGACAGCAGTGACGATGAAACACAAACAGATGATGATATAGAGACCGCACATGGGAGCCGGGTGAGGCAAGGCTTCATCATCGTCAGGAGAAGAGGGTGTCATCCTTTGCGCCGTCAAGGCAGCGGTGCAGCCAGCAAGTGGGTCGTGTGACTGTGAGTCAGAAGGATCGCAGCAGTGTTGAGTCGGAAGCCAAGCGTGAGAATGGGGTAAGAAACCCGCTTCGCAGTCCAAGAAATAAAGTAGCGGCAACAGGGCTCAGCGAGCAAGCGGCGGCATAGTCACTCAGAGCGGAGCAGTTGCGGTAAAATCTGATACTACGGCGGTGTGGCAGTTCTTTGCTTAGACACCCGGAGGAGCCGAATATGGGTACAATGTAGAATCTGTAGCAAATGTGAAGCGTGGCCAGGGAGCTAACGTTGACACCATGGCCCTGCGTCACACAGTGCAGCGTCACCATCCGGTGGCTGGGAGAAACGAGGCTTCAAGATAGGTGGTCCATCCTGCCGCCGCAGCCAACAGCAGCAGCAGCAGTGCCCCGAGGTATGCATGCCATTGCAGCCATCAAGGCTCCACCAACCTCACGCAGAAGGATCGTTTTCTCTTTGACATCATCTCCCGTCCAGATGCTCCTGCGCCTCACTACTCATGGTGCCAGCATTCGTTCAGCGAGGCGATTGCAACAACAACAGTATGCGTCCAACCATCCTAAGGTGGCAGAAGCTGACCGTACTCCTGTCCAAGTTGTTGTTCTTATTGCAGTCCCTCCTTTTTCCAAATGTGGACAATCTGCACCAATCAGAGAACTAATGGCTTGCGCCGAGCCAAGATGGGAGTTCCAAGCCGTATTTATTGTCCAAAAGGCAGTACCAGCACTTCAAAAAAGTATGTAAACAGAAGGTGAGCCAAGTCCTTCAGCTTATCGTTTGTTTCAAGGTGCCACGGCAGCACGGAGTCAGGAGCAGTAAACTACGGTCAGGGCCAGTACATGTCCTTTACGCCCACTGGGTGAATGTGTTCCGGCCCAGCACACCAACAACTTGGACAGGAAACGGCGCTTTCTCCTCCACATTGTCCGAACTGCGCGGCTCCTGCGCCAATGTCCGCCTCCACCTCCTCCCACCACCACCACCATCTCAGCCTCCACAAGTACTGCTCCATCATACCACATGGATAAGGACACAGCTGGTGTCATGCATTCTACACCTGGCTTGCCTCGGCGAACGGAAGCACACAGGTGAGGAACTGCTCCGCGTCTGTAGCTAGAATCGATGTGTGGCTTTCACCGCTCCAACTGCAAATCGGAACCAAGGTGACGGACAATGGGAGGAACATGGTGTCCGCGCTGCACCGAGGAGGATGGTCCATGCGCCCAGCAATGAGCGCATGTGTTCAATCTGGTATGAAAAGGTTCCTGCAGTCTTCCACCGATCTTCAGAAGATTCAGGAAAAATGGCCACAACACTGTGCAAGCACAACATCCAATCCCTACAAAGCCAGGAACACCCTCCTCGAGTTGCAGCGGCAAACGGCCTCCCCCCACCACACTCTGATATGCGATGTTACCACCCAATTGGAATTCCAGCCTGCACATGTTTGACAACTGTATGACAGAAAAAAGGCCAATAACGATTTTTTGATGATACAGGTGGACAGGAGTACTCCACAGTGTAACTTTGATGTCAGCCAGTGGCAGCTCATGCGTGACACCTCCTTTGTTGAGGCCATTTTGAGGAGGCGAACATTATTTGTCAGTCGCCAGGACTACGGATGAATAACGTCATTCCACAGCTTCATGTCCTGGAACAGATCTGAAAAATCTGTCCTGGCAGGGACTGGAGACGTGGCGACTACATCTCGCGGCCACATGAGTCCGGTGGGGACTGAAATGGAAGAGAGGAGGAGGAGGAGGACATTGGAGCAGAAGCATTGTCTGGTGAAATGAGTGGATTTTCTACCCAGGTGACACAGAGAGGGAGGAGATGAGCAGCTGAGGAGGTAGATGGAGATTGAGGAAGACAGGGCAGATGACCTGCAAGCACCGTGGCATATACAGTGGAGATGAGGCAGGGAGCCCCTCGCATCATTGAGGCAATGGCCCGCAGCATGCTATTTGCCTGTCTCGGACAGCCGAAAGTCAGCAACAGGCAGAGTGGATGACATTTTTCTGGCACTCCACCCTATTGGACCCTCGCTAACCATCCCAAAAATGGGAGCTTTTTCCCACTATTGAGAGGGAGGACAAACTCAAATACTATAGTCACTTGGCTGCTGCCTATGTGCGGCATACATCCATCCTCTGACAGTCTGACAGGGGGGTTCCTTCATGCTCACTACTACTGCCCGCGTCTGTCCGGGGTAAGGTGGGGGGGTGGAGCAGTAACCATCTCCATTCAGCAGCAACCTAAAGACTGGAGTCCCTGATGATCAACATCCTTCCCCGCCTAGTAAGGAGGGCAGCGCCAGCAGCACAGCAGCAGGACCTGGAGCAGACCCAGAACTAACAGGTGGTGGCCTAACTGGAAAAGTACTCTGCCCACCCCATTTAGAAGATCCGCTTGACTACTGGGCAGCCAAACTGGGATGTGTGGCCCGCAACTTGCCGAGTTAGCATGTGGAGAAGCTGTCCTCCCGACCATAGTGTGGCATCATAGCGGGTGTTCCAGTGCGGCGGGGGCCAACTTTACCCCAATGGAGAAACCTCTTGTCCACGTGAAAATGTGAACGACCTGACCTTTGTTCCAAGATGAATTCAGGTGTGACGCCAGGAATTCCACACACCAATGCCTTAGGCGTCAGACTACATCAGCCATGTGCCTCACCCAAACTATTGAGAAATAGATTCTGGGTTCAAACTACCTGCCTCAGCCACTATTCTGATGCGCCACCTGCCTGATGCCACATACTGCTGACAGTTTCTCATCTGCCACAACCCTCTTTAACCAGTGCCTGGTAAAGCCACCCACCTCCACACACAGTCATTGTGCCCACTGTCTGACCACATGCTGCTGCTGTGGTGCTGCCTGACCTCCACACTGAGCATTGGCCACTCTCTGACCACATCTCATGGCTCCTGCGCCGTCACCTCCACTCTCTGTCATTGTGCACTCTGTGGCCTACTTCAGTTTTTGACACCTCAAGAATGTATTGTTGCCCACTATCTGACCTCATGCTGGCTGCGGTGGATGCTGCCGTGACCTACACACTCTGTCATTGTGCCACTATGTGGCTTATTCTGTTTTTGCCACCTCCCTACTTTCATTGTGCCACTGTCTGACCACATGCTGCAAGCGTGCTGCTGCCGTGACCTCCACACTGTGTCATTGTCCCATTCTGGTGGCCTACCCTGTTATACCACCTCCAGAATGTCATTGTGCCACTGTCTGACCTTAAGATGCTGCTGCTGTGGCTGCTGCCGTGATCCTCCACACTGTGTCATAGTCCCACTCTGTGGCCTACACCTGTTTTTAACCACCTCCAGAATGTCATTGTGCCACTGTCTTGACCTCATGCAGCTGCTGTGGGCTTGCCTGACGTGACTACACACTCTGTCATTGTGGCCACTGCTGACCTCATGCTGCTGCTGTGCGCTGCCGTGACTCCACACTGTGTCATTGTCCCTCTCCTTTGGCCTACTCCTGTTTTGCCACCTCCAGAATGTTCAATGCCACTGACTGACCTCAAGCTTCTGCTGTGGCAGTGCCGTGACCTACACACTGTCAATGTGCCACAGTCAGACCTCATGCTGCTGCTGTGGCAGAAGCTGTGACCGACACACACTGTCATTGTTGCCACAGCCAGACCGCAAGATGCAGCTGTGGCTGGTGCCGTGACCTTACACACTGTGTCATGTGCCACTGTCTGACCTCAAGCTGCTGCTGTGGCTGCTGCCGTGACTACACACTGTGTCATTGTCCCACTCAGTGGCCTACTCCTCTTTTTGCCACCTCCAGAATGTCATTGTGCCACTGTCTGACCTCATGCTGCTGCTGTGGCTGCTGCCGTGACCTCCACACAGTGTCATTGTCTCACTCTGTGGCCTACTACTGTTTTTACCACCTCCAGAATATGACATTTGAAACCACTGTCTGACCTCATGCAGCTGCTGTGGCTGCTGCCGTGACCTACACACTCAGTCATTGTGCCACTGTCTGACCTCATGCATCTGCTGTGGCAGCTGCGAGACCTACACACTGTCATTGTGCCACTGTCTGACCTCAAGCGCTGGTGTGGCTGGATGCCGTGACCTACACACTGTGTCATTGTGCCACTGTCAACCTCATGCTGCAGCTGTTGCTGCTGCCGTGACCCTACACCTGTGACATTGTCCTCACTCTTGCCTACTCCTTTTTTGCCACCTCAGAATGTCCATTGTGCCACTGTCTGACCTCATGGCTGCTGCTGTGGGCTGCTGCCGTGACTCCACACTGTGTCCATTTGTCCACCTGTCGGCCTTCTCCTGTTTTTACCACTCCAGAATGTCATTGTGCCACTGTCTACACTCATGCTGCAGGCGTGGCTGCTGCCATGACCTACACACTGTTTCACATTGTGTCCACGTCTGACCTCATGCTGCTGCTGTGGCTGATGCCGATGACCTACACACTCTGTCATTGTGCCCACTGTCTGACCTCATGCTGCTGCTGTTGCTGCAGCCGTAACCTACACACAGTGCATTGTGGCCACTCTGTGGCCTACTCTGTTTTTGCCACCTCCAGAATATCATTGTGCCACTGTCTGACCTCATGCTGCAGTATGGCGCCGCTGTCACCTTCCACACATCAGTCACTGATGTTGCCACCTGACCCACAGCCTTGTTTTTTCCAGCTGTCGCAGGCCATGACCTTTATCAGCTACAACCCCCCTTCAGTTTTTTGGTCAGTTTTGCCCTCTTAAGTGCCCAGGGAATTTTATAGTGAAGCGATTCTAAGAGCTGTGGCAGACATCATCGGTCAACTAAAACATAACATTGTATGAAAGACCAAACCAAGGCTACCCCCACACTGCATATTTAAGCATGGCACAACTTCTACAGCACCCTGCAGGCTCCTGTGCAGCCAGGAAATAGCCTGTTTATTAACGTGAATCGTCGCCGAAGTAATTCGGATGAAGTTATTTTTTGCCGAGAAATCCAGCGAAGTGAACAAATTTCGGGAAATTCGCCCATCTCTAATGCCACTACTTGGCATCTGTCAGAGGCATCTGTTTAACATATATATGGACTGGTGATAAGTACAGTTTTAACCCTTTTTGTATCTGTACTTTTGCCAAATTGCTACCTCCTCCAAATGGTATATATCAGCTGTATACAGCATAATAGGGAAGTACTGTCCACACGGTTTGTCTGGAAAGCATTCTGTATAAAACAGGGAAATACATTACATTTTATATCCCTCAAAACTAAGCATCCGTCATAGCATGTGTTGGTCAATCGACATTTTATTGGGAAAAAAAAAAACACGAGTTAATACTAATACAGCATAGTCTTTATAAGGTAATAAATTTTTCTGCATGTTTGCATAATGATAATCTGCCGTGCCGTTTACGACTGTCCGAGTCCGATTACTGACGCTCCGGATTGCTGGTGTCGCAACAAAGTCCAATTGATTTCTGTGTCATTAGTCTGCTTTGCTTAAGCTATCTTCTTGTTTAGACTATATGAATCCATTTTTTAAATGTCTTCAGTATCATCCAAGTACAGGAATAACCTGAGTTGGAATTCTCAATGCGGAAGCAGTGCATTTCAGCAGGCTCGTACTGGGCCGGCCTGGGACCGGGGAAACCCCCGGAGGGCCCCCCCGACCGCTGTTGGCCCCGGAGGCAGTGCCGTCGCTCCCCAGGCCCCCGCCCCGCATTCCGGTCCCTGTCCGCCCGGACCTCCGTCCCCGATCGCCCAGAGACCGGGCCCGGTAGCCGGGAACTAATGTCCCCTACTCCCGGGCTGCGCGTTCCACGGAGCCGCAGCGCCACTAGCGCTGCGCCCGCTGATCTCCCGTCAGGGCTGAACGCATTAGGCCCTTAGCCTGCCGGGCGCCGCCCCTACTGCTGACGTAGGCGGCGCGGAAGACGTCACTTCACCGCGCCGCCTAGGCAGGGCGGCAGTACAGCGCTGGCGGCAGCACGGAGAGGGGGGGGGCCGGAGCATGAGCCGGAGCCAGTAAGTGGCCTGTTTGATTTGTTTTATCTTTTTTAAACTACCCACAGGGACCCTGACTAAAAGGGGGGGCCCAGGCAAGCAAAAGGGGCCCAGCTACAAAAGGGGGCCCTGCTACAAAAAGGGGGGCCCTGACTACTAGGGTCCCTGACACCTAGGGGAGGCCCTGACTACTAGAGGGGTGGCCTGGCTACAGAAAAGGGGCCCTGACTACTAGGGGGGGGGGACCTTGCTACAAGGGGGGCCTGACACTAGAGGGGGGCCCTGGCTACAAAATGGGGTTCCAGGGCTACAAAAGGGGGTCCTGGATACAAAGGGAGGCATGGCTACAAGGGGGGCCTGGCTACAAGGGGTCCTGGCTACTAGGGGGGCCCTGACAACTAGGGGAGGTCCTGGCTACAAGGGGGGCCCTGACTACTAGTAGGGGGTCCTGCAACAAAAGGGGCCTGGCTACAATGGGCCTGGCAACAAGGGGGGCCGGCTTACAAAAAGGGGTCCGCTACTAGGGGCCCTGCAACTAGGGGGGTTCCTGGCTACAAAAAGGGGTCCTGGCAACTATGGGAGCCACTGTCTACAAAAGGGGTCCCTGACTACTAGGGGGGCCCTGGCTACAAGGGGCCCCTGACTACTAGGTGCCCTGACTACTAGGGGGGCCCTGTGTCTAACAAAAGTGGGCCTGGACTACAAGGGGGGCCCTGGCTACCAACATGGGGGGCCCTCGCTACTAACATGGTGGGCCCTCTCTACAAAGGGGTGCCCTGCTACCTAAAGGGGGCCCTGCATATCTACAGGGGGGCCCAGGCTATCAACAGGGCCCAGACACAAGGGGGTTCTGGCTACCTACAGGGGGCCCTGTCAACAAAAGGGGGCCCTGACTACTAGAGTGGGGCCGGCACAAAAGGGGGCCCTGGCTACAAAGGGGGCCGAGACTACAAAGGTGTCCCTGACTACAAGGCGGTCCCCTTACTACAAGGGGGCCCTAGACAACATAGGTGTGCCTGGCTATAGGACAAAAGGGGGCCCTGGCTACAAAGGGGGCCGTGACTACAAGGGGGTCCCTGACTACAAGGGGGACCCTGACTACAAGGGGGGCCCTGACTACTAGAGGGGGGCCCTGACGACAAGAAGGGATCATGGCTACAAAAGGGGGCCCTGGCTACTAGGGGGGCGCCTGCTACAAAAGGGGGCCCTGGACTAAAAAGGGGCCCTGGCTACCTATAGGGGGCCCTGGATAACTACATGGGGCCCTGACAACCTACCTGGGGGCCGTCTCAACAAAGGGGGCCCTGACTACATGGGGCCCTGGCTACCTATAGGGGGACCCTGACTACAAGGGGGCGTCCTGGCTACTAGGGGGATCCTGGCTACTAGGGGGGCCCTGACTACTAGTTGCCCTGACTACTAGGGGGGCCGACACTAGGGGGGTCCTGGCTACAAGGAGGGCCCTGACTACAAAGAGGTGCCCGACTACTAGGGGCCCTGCTACAAAAAGGGGTCCCAGGCTACAAAAGGGGGCCCTGGCTAAAAGGGGGGCCCTGGCTAACAAAAGTGGACCCCTGTCCTACAAAAGGGGGCCCTTGCAACAAGGGGGGCCCTGGCTACAAGAGGGCCCCGGCTACCTATAGGGAGCCCGACTACAATTGGGGGCCCTGGCTACCAAACATGGGGTGGCCCTCTCTACAAAGGGGGCCCTGACTACATGGGGCCCCTGACTACCTACAGGGGCCCTGGCAATCTACAGGTGGCCCAGACTACAAGGGGGGTCCTTGCTACCTACATGGAGGCCTGGCAATCTAAGGGGGCCTGACTACCAAAGGGGGCCCTGAACTACCTACAGGGTGGCCCTAACTACTAAATGGGGCCTTGGCTACCCTAAAAACTAAGGGGGCTCAGACTACCTACACAGTAACAAAATGGTGGCCCTTACTTCCTTTACACAACCTAAAGGAGGCCCCTAACCTACCTGTATACTGACCTAAAGGAGGCCTCTAACAGAGCTGGGTGTGTATACTACCTAAAGGAGACCCCTAACTGTATAGTACTAAAGGAGGCCCCTAACTACCTGTATACTACCTAAAAGGAGACCCCTATCTGTATAGTACCTAATGGAGGCCCCTTTCTACCTGTCTGCGACCTAAAGGAGGCCCCTATCTACCTGTATACTACCTAAAGGAGACCCCGAACTTCCTGTATACTGCCGAAAGGGGGTCCCTAACTGCGTGCAGCCTATATAAAGGGGACCCTAACTACTACAGCTTACCTAAATGGGGGAAACCTCCTACCTCCACTACTAATGGGACATCACCAACACCTACCTACAGCCTCCCAAACTGGGGTCCACTAACCAACTGTAGCCCTATCTACTTACAAACTGTAGCCTGCAATATCTATGGGGCTATTTACCTACCCACCCATGGCTAGGAAAAAACCCACCAACCACCTGGGCTGGCCTACCAACTTATCCAGCGGGGGTCTACTACCTAAAGGAGCCTAACAAGTTACCTGGGGCCTCTCCCACCCTCCAACCCCTTAGGATACAGCTTGTACCCGCTCTCCAACCCCTGGTAGTTTGTACAGAGGTGGGAATGGGTAAAGAGATGCTGGAAAATTGAGGAATCTAAGATCTTGTGTGTAAATTTCTGCAGGGATGAGTGTGGGCCGGGACAATGTCCCCATTAAAAACGGTGTGGAACGTATGCAAGAAGAAAAGGGAAAAAAACGACACAGAGAAGAGAACGACTCCTCAAGTCAAGACGTCCACCGTGAGTCCCTCATTCAGGGATTTAATTTTTTATATGTAATGTGAAGAGACCTGATCTGGTGTCGACCTCTATGATGTGTCTCTATTTGTGGTGTAGTAGGTTATACCTGAGCAGGTATCTTGACCTCTATGTGCCACTATAGGGCGGTGTAGTAGGATTATACCTAGAGTCTGTGGTTTCTGACCTCTATTTGGTCTCAATATGATTTGTGGAGTTGTATGTTTGAATACCTTAGTCTGGGTCTCTGATCTCTAAGTTGCTCTCTATATGGTGTGGTTGTATGGGTGTATACCTGAGCAGGCTGTCTGACCTTAATGGTCTCTATATGGCTGTGTAGTAGTTATACAGAGCTGTGTATCTGACCTCTATGAGGTCTTCTATATGTTGGTGTATGTAGGTTATCCTGAGCAGGTTACTGACCTCTAATAGGACTCTATATGTGGTGATGTAGGTTATACCTGAGTTTGTTTCAGGTGTCCTGACCTCTATTGTCTCCCGTATATGAGGTTTGTAGGTTTATACGCATTAGTAAAAGTGGCAGAGTTTACATGTGTCCCCCTGAATTTAAGAGTGGGATAGAGTATGAGGGTGGAGGGAGAAATTGTATGTGGGTGGAGGGGGATATTGTAAGTGGGGTGAGGGGGATAATGTATGTGGGTGGAGGGGGAATTGATTGGGTGAGAGGGGGATATGTATGTGGGTGTGAGGGGATATTGTATGTTGGTGGATGGGGATATTGTTATGTGGGTGGAGAGGGATATTGTATGTGGGTGGAAGAGGATAGTGTAAGTGGGTGGAGGGGGGATATTGTATGTGGTGAAGGGGGATATTGAATGTGGGTGTGAGGGGATATTTATGTGGTGGAGGGGATAATGTAAGTTGGTGGAGGGGGATATTTGTTTGTGGTGGAGGATATTGTATGTGGGTGGAGGGGGATATTGTATGTGGTGGAGGGGAAATAGTATGTGGGTGGAGAGGGATATTGGATGTGGGTGGAGGGGGATATAGTATGTGGGTGGAGGGGATATTGTATGATGGGTGTGATGGGATATTGTATGTGGATGGGGATATTGTATGTGGGTGGAGGGTATATTGTATGTGGGTGGAGGGGATATTGTCTGTGGTTGGCGGGTATATTGTCTGTGGGTGGGAGGGGGGATTTCGTATGTGGGTGGAGGGGATATTGTATGTGGTGGAGGGATATTGTATGTCGGTGGAGGGGGATATTGTATGTGGGTGGAGGGGATATTGTAAGTGGTTGGATGGGATATTGTAATGTGGGTGAGGGGAAAGTGATGTGTGGGGAGGGGATAGTGTATGTGGGGGGAGGGGAATATTGTATGTGGGGGGAGGGGATGAAGTATGGGACGGGAGGTGATATTGATGTTGTTGGCAGGGGGATAATGTATGCGGGTGGAGGGGATATTGTATGTGGTGAGGGGATAATGAATGAGGGTGGAGGGGGAAATTGTATGTGGGTGGAGGGGATATTGTTTGTTGGTGGGAGGGGGATATTGTATGTGGGTGGAGGGGGATATTGTATTCGGGTGGGGGGGATATTGTATGTGGTGGAGGGAAATATTGTATGTGGGTGAGGAGATGTTGAACATGGTGGAGGAGGAAATTGTATGTGGGTGGAGGAGGATATTGTATGTGGTTGGAGGAGGATATTGTTGTGGGTGAGGGGGAATATTGTATGTGGGTGGAGGGGGGGATATTGTATGTGGGTGGAGGGGATATTGTTATGTGGGTGGAGGGGATATTGATGGGGTGGAGGGGGATATGGATGGAGCTACTTAGCCCTGTGTCTATGATATGTTTAGACTGACAGATTGTGAACTCTCTTGCTATATGTACTACACATACAGGTTCTGTTGTTTACACACTTGTATTATGTGGTAAAATGGGCGTCATTTATGTCTGAGATGCCGGTAATATTTTCATGTACAGTATGGTGGGCCCCCCAAGATCAACTCCCCTGTGGGCCCCAGACCCCCCAGTCCGACACTGATTTCAGGCCTATAATATCTGATTTAAACTGGTTAAGGGAAAATAGGTATAGAGAATAATTCATGCAAATAGTATATGAACAGTTTCTAGATATAATCAATGGGTATGAAAAGTACCAACAGAGTTCTAATGTTTTTAAATCAATTCCCACACCTGACACTGGTGTGTACTTTAAACAGGCACCATAAATGTGGTGTGTAGCATGCTTTAGTAAATGTGCCACATAGTATATTATAAAGTTCTATAAGTTCAGCTGGACATGGGATGGATATGCTTTTTTTCTGCTGCAGAAAATATGCAGGATTTCCGTCTGTAAATTCATAGCAGAAGTAGCACAACAAATGATGCAAGTGTGTTGTGTTTTTGCCTCAGCAGATTGTCGTGTAGAATAAATAAATGTTAAAAAAAATCTAGAATACACATGCTGCAAATTTCAAATCCACAACGCAGATCAACTTCCATGTAGGAATTTTTTCATTTGTAGATGACATGATGGCTATACAATGCAGGTTTTCCACACGCAGCACGTACATCCCATGCAGGGCTGTGGAGTCAGAGTTGGTGCCTATTTTGCAGGAGTCGGAGTCGTTATAAAATTGACTGACTCAGACTCCCAAAATATATAATAAGTTGATACAGTTAGTTCGATGCAGTGCAAAGAGCAAGAGGAATTAGGTCTTGCCAGTGCTGCTGCTCCCATACCTTCAGCCTTATCACATGAGGAGTGTAATTGATAACATGGAGCAGGCACAACGCTACCACACGGGAAAAGACTCTGCTCCCTTAGCAAACAGATTGACCATATTTCAGCACAATTTTTCACTTGCTTTTAAAGAAGGTAGAAGAGTTCAACCATTCCTCAAAACTGACTGTGCCTGAGGCAGTTCCTTTATACCCTGACATTGTTAGAGATGTTACCCCTGTGGTCACTGCTTTGCCCCCAACCCAAGTTAGTGTAGAGAGGCCATTCTCTAGCCTGGAAATAATGAGATCAGATGTGAGGTCAACTATGCAGGATCAATGGAGAGGATACTATTTCTCAGGACAAGTTCATAAACTCCACAAATGTTATTCAGGACATTCTTGTTGAAAACATTTTTTTCACGCTTCCTGCAGCATTTTGCATACTTACAATTTTTTTGTGTTCTAAAGTTGTATCCAATAAATATATTTTACACTGACAAGCAAAAGGGTAACAATGTTTTGAACTTGTGACTTTCAGGCTCCATATCTCACCATCCACTATAGCTTTGAACATGAGACTCCCATCATTTTATAGACAATCATCTTGGCTATGTCATATGTAACTTTGACCTGCAACTAGTTAGCATATGCTTAGTTCTGCAGATTCTTGTCATGTAACTGCGTTGTTACTGTTCTGCATCAGGTGGTGGGACAATCATTTTCTTCTTGTATGCTACAAATTACAACCTGTTCTCAAATTCCCTAATAGCTCAGTGTGTCATTAGACTGATTCCCATGTGAAAGGTCACTGGTTCAAGCAGTCAAAAAGAAGATTCCCCATTGATAGCGGTCTCTAGGTCAAGAAAAATGCAAACTGCATCATGTGAGGCCCTGACAGCTGGAAGAATATGAAATGAAGTCTGTCCTTTCATTCCAAAGCCAAAAGGTGGATGTCCAGGCACAATATAAGAGTCAACAAGTTGGCTCATCACAAGGTCTATCTGTTCTAATGCGACAAACACAGCAGTGGAGGTGGCTCGCATGATTTATAAGAGTGAGATCACAGACGTCCATGCAAGCATCATGCAACACGCATTACACAGGTCTGGAATGATGGCCCAAAAAAGGTGAAGAAGCCTCGACTTCAACCTCATATGATGCTTTGGCTTGAGTTTGTAAAAAAGTACGAAAAATGGAAAATTGGAAACAGATGATTTGGAACGATGAGATGAAAGTCAATAGGCTGGGCTGTGATGGGGCAAATGAGCTAGGAAGAATCAAGGGAAATGGGGCTAACGGATCAAGAAATTGAAGAACTTGTCAGGTTGCAATGCAGTTACATAAGAATCTGCAGAACTAAGCAGATGCTAAATACTTGCCATTCAAATTTATGTATAAGATGACTGTACATGAGGCTACCATCATTTTATAGACAAAGCAGTAGTGGATGGTAAGATATTGAGCCTAAAATTCAAAAGATCAAAACATTGTTACCATTTTGTTTGTCAGTGTATGTTCTACCTAAATAGCTTGATTATTGTATCATAAGGTGATAAAAAAAAGCCTGATTTTACCATTTTACTACAGTAAGGTTATCACTTAAACATGCGCAGTGTATGAGGCAGTCAGGAGTCGGAGTTGGAGGTTTGGGAAATTGAATAGTCGGAGTCGGGGCTTTGGCTTGCCAACTCCACAGCCCTGAATGTGCAGGTACACTAACTAGATTCTTATGTGCTTTCGTTACATACTGGGCCTCATTTATCACAACTGTCTAACAGTAACACTGTTTGTGTTGCCCATGGCAGCCAATCAGAGCTCAGCTTTTATTTGTGAAACTGCTCTGAAAAAATGAAAGCTGGCCTATGGTTGGTTGTTATGGGTAACAAAGACAGTCTTACTGTTAGATAGTTTTGATAAATGAGGCCTTTGTGCTCTGTCATCAGAAAAAAGGCGCTTTAGTTTATCTAGCCAAGTGTCCATTAGCATAAAGCATACTTCTGAGCATGCTCCCTGAGCTGGATTTCACTGAGTGGATAAATCGAGTGCATCCTAGTGCTAACACAAATACATCCCCCTCCTCTCACCCCATAGCCCCCTTACCTCCATCTATCACCTAACAAACTCCACATAACCTCCACCTATCACCCCATAACACCCTCACCTCCACCTATTACCCCCCACTACCTCCACTTATCATCCCATAGCCCCCTCACCTCCAACTGTCACTCCACACCAGCTCCAACTATCCCCCCCATAACCTCACAGGTCGGGAAGTGCGGAGTTCTAAGATGTTTGTGTGGCAAATTCTGTAGGGATGAGTCGTGGCCAAAAGACATGATCATAGAGAGATAAAAAGAGAAAGAGAACAATTCCAGTCATAGAAGACATCTCCTGTGAGACCCTGGATGTGACTGCATTGTAATCACTTAGGCGGCCATGTTCACACGGCTTAATTGCGGGATGTATTTCGCCCCGCAATTACGTCATGTGTACGGGGGCGGAGGGGGGGGCGGCAGCTCGCTGGCCCCATAAACATGCATTATCAACGGCGCGTATATCCCGTTAATAAGTAGCATGTCACTTCTCTCCCCGCTCGGCGTATTGTGCAAGCAGGGAGAGGAGACGTAATCCATAGTTCTCTATGAGAACTGTGGATTACCGTAATGACCGGGACGTATTTCAGCCTGTTTAGATGTTTAAGGCGATGTTCACACTCCTTATTTTGGGGTGTATTACAGTCCGTAATTTGCGCCGTACTGCGCGAATTACGGACTGAAATATGTCCCAAAATAAGCCGTGTGAACACCGCCTTAAACATCTAAACAGCCTGTACACACTAATTGGTGACTGCACGGAGGTAATACACAGTCTTCAGAGCATGTGTACAACTGGCATCTAGCACTATATGGTGGTAATAATTGTAGTGGTATAATGTACAGTTTGGTGGCATCTTCCAGCTCTCCAGGATGCTGAATAGGCTATCCTGTCCAGAATAGCTGGGGGATACCAAACCCGTCAAATAGCTTTCTTCCAGAGCCAATACACAGTTATAAAGAGGGTGTAGTTTATGCAAATTCTGGAACAGGGCGCTACGTGCTCTTAAGTATGGCATAATGTCAGTCATGTATGTGAGACAGCTGTCAGCAGGCAACTATGTCTCCTAACTTCCCTACTGTATTATTTTTGTATTTATTTGCAGCTGTTGGGGGACAATTGGGCTGCCTCTATGCATATTAGAGCATTGTTTTAACTGATGTATAACCATAATGGATCTGAAGTAAAATGTAAAAATTCTGCACAGTCTTTTGAAGTGCTCTACCTGTTCCAGCAGTAATGCGCCTGGATTTGCTGTACTAAAGCTATAAATGTGTAGCTTCATACGGTTATAGTGCGACACACCTACAGCACATCCCCCGATCTCAGCCGTATTACAAAGTGCCGTGGGTGCTATGAAATGCGCCAAATATTGGAGTGCACCTGTTTAAAAATAGAGCGAATGGGGCTGAAAAGACGCCAGACTTCTGGCGTATGTACAGCCCTCAGTCTCCTTTCTACTCTGCAGTGCCATCCCTTATACCATAAGTCAGTTCAGCTCAGTTATGTCATTCAGCCTAACCAGGAAGTAACTCACAGAGCCTGTCCTACTTTCTGTTGAGGATGGAGCCCGGCAGCTATTTAGTTCTTCTATAATGATTATCCCATAGACAAAATGAGCAGACTTTTCTATTTAAAGTTATTTAGGAATTTTCTTCTTTTGCCAGAGAACCCCTTTAATAACATTGTCTATATGTTTGGGGTTGTTGTTCTGCTGTAGAATAAATCTAAAGCTAATTAGACAACTCCATTATGGTAAACGTTTGATTGGCAGCATTTTGTTAAAAATAAAAAAAAAATCGATACCTGCTTAAAACTTTTGCACAGTACTGATCGTGTATTCCCCTTCTAGTTAGAGTTAATATTTACTTAGTTGACTTATAGGTGACAATTGATGATACTCCTTAAAGGGATATTCTGGTTCTGTGTTAATAGAACCTAATTTGTTTATACTGTAAATTAACTTTGTAAAATCCATTGTGTTTCAGTTTCTCAACATTATCATAATGTTAGTTTGCTATCAGTGAATGAGAAAACTCTTATTTGCATTTAGAGGCTGGAAAAATTAGCATAGCTGGTCCTGCTTTCAGCTGAGAAGTGATTCATTTGTATCTAGTCTAGACTATGCTGTATCAAATTATAAGGCAGACCAGTTTAACCCCTTAACGACTGCCCAACAGCAAAAGGTTGTGCGTCTTTTGGCGTCGCTGCAGACATCGGGGTTTGCGGTGCCGCAGCACTTAACCCTTTCATTGCCGCGGTTCGTGATCGCAGCATAATCAAAGGACTTTCCGCCGCTCTGTTGGGTGATCGGGACTCACGGTGACCTGACAGAGCCCAGGGAATGGCTGCACAGTCAGCTCTGGGGACCTAGAGTAGCCCCAGGGCTGTATGTGTAGAAAGCGAGCAATCAGGGCAGACTGTGTGCTGACACAGATTATAATGTATTAGCATAGATTAATGTGCTAATGCATTACTAAGTGTAAAAAAAAATGTAAAACAGTTATCCCTTCATGGGATTTTTTAAAAAAAGTAAAATAAATAAATAAAATAAATAATAAAATAAAAATAAATATTTAATAAAAAATAATTGTGCATACATTACACACACAAAAAACTACACATATCAGGTATCCACACAACCATAATAACCTGTAGAATTAATCTAACAAGTTATTAAGTGTGAAAAGTGAATGGTTTAAAAAAATGTAAAAAAAAAAATGAAAAAAATTGAAAATAAATTCTGCAATAATTTAACACCTGCGTGTTGGATGCGTTTTGGATGCGATTGACGCAGTGCTTTTGAATGTGCTTTTCGGATCCAAAACAGATCCAAAAATGGATTCAACATGTCATGTGAACATACCCTTAACATAACCTTTGGGATGTGAAGGAAAGACTGGGTAGACCCATAGCTGGAACCGGGGAACAGAGAAAGGCGAGTATAGGCATTTTTTTTTATTTTTGGCGCAGACAGCTTACTATTATATTTTTATTCAAACTGGACAACTCCTTTAAATAATATATGTTCACACCTGTAGTTACTCATCAGGACGGACTGGCCCATTAGAGGATTTTCTTTAGCACAGGCACTATTACAATAATAGGTAGAACACAACCCCATTTGGAGCTGGCTTTGAACCCACCCAATGTTTAATGCGCCTATCTTTTGTGACCCTAAACTAAAAGAGTGAAGAAATCGGGTGATACCTTTTACAAGCTAACTGAGAATATTTGATGGTAAGCTTTTGAGAGTACTATCTCTCTTTGTCAGATATGATGTTATACAAAAAACTGAAAAAACTTTTTATACATATTAGACATGGCTCTTCAAAGGATCTTACAATCTTTAACAATAAAATACAATATAAGCATAGAAGTTATTTACAATAGGTCAAGAAATAAACAATCTGCAAACTTATGATGTGTAACAGGAGGATCATTAACTCTTGGGGTTGTCTGTTTGTTATCAGGTGATGATTTGTGCCCCCCTCAGTTTAAACATAGTGCAACATAAAGCATGAACATTGAGTCTATATAGCATAGTTTGACATTTTTTGTATTAGCAATTCCCTCCTCTCCCTCTGCATCTTGAAATGTCTCACTGAAATCTTGACCCGCAAATCTTCAATTGATTGGTACTCTCTGAAGAAATCTGGGGCCACTGGAAGAGGTGTCCTGCTGTTAGTAGTAGTAAATCAGTGCGAGTTCATGTGCTCGCTCAGTCTGTGCACTGTTTCCCCCACATAGAAGCCTGTGGTGGGAGTTTGCACATGCATAATTAGAAACATCACATTGGAAGACATGCCGGAATATGTCCCCCTAATTCGTGTATCTGTTTTGCAGGCAGGATGAGGTGCCATTTTCTTTTGGGCCTTCAGAGCACGCTGGGCAATAATTCATCACATTTTAGGTGGTTACCAAAAGGAAAGGGGAGAGGGGACCTGGAATATTTCTTTGAGTCAACTTCAGCCTACATAGGGACATGAAGCACAGGTTGGGGTTCCCTGACATATCTTTGTAGAATCTCCAGTTGTGGATTATAGCTGACAACTAGGGGCACTCAGGCCAAGGCCATTCCTACGAATGGGCAAGGCAGGCAGTCACCCGGGGCGCCCCATCTGGTGATCATTATCTGATTCTGCACGAACATTTTAAAATGGCCATGCCAAGTTAGCAGCTGCATACTAACTGTGCAACTTATTGGACAGGGAGAAGGCAGGACGGTTTGTTACCATCCTTGCCTTTTCGATTGTACATACAGGAGGAATATACCTACTTACAGGGGGCACATAACTACCTACATAGGACATATAGGGTAAGGTGACCAGATGTCATGCTTTTGGCGGGACAGTCCAACTTCAGTCCCGGCGGGATGTTCCTTGTCACGCTTTGCTATCACAGGGCAGCTGCACCTGTGCATTGTGACCAGAGCCGAGCTCTCCCTCTATGTGCAGCCTCTTACTAATTAAATCAGTGAGGCCCCACCTTGTGGGAGGAAGGGTCCGGCTTTTCTGAGTCACAATGCTGGATCCTTCCTCCCACAAGGCGGAACCTCAATTATTTAATTGTTACCACATTTGGCCATTTACAATTAGCCCACACACAGTGAGGGAGAGGGGAAGGGTCTAGTAGCTCCAGCTCACAGTGCGGGCACAGAGAAAAGTTAAATTTACAGTACTGCACTGCTCTTATCTTCTTGTCCTCTTGGATAGTAAGGAGTAAGTAAGACTTCAGTGGCGGCCTGATCCCCCTCGCCCCCCCTCAGTTTCCAAAACCTCCCGTTCACCAAAAATCTTGTAGTGTTGCTGCCCATACCCGTCGCTACCTGTAGTGTTGCTGCCCGCCATGTCTCTTCCTGAACGGTTGCTGCCCGCAATGTCTTTCCTCGTTGCTGCCTGAAATATTTTTCTCCATACTGTTGTTGCCCGCAATGTGTCTGTCCATTGCTGCCCACAATATCTCGCAATGTCTATCCCCATTGCATTGCTGCCTTTAATGTCTCTCCCCGTAGTGTTGCTGCCTGTGTTGTTTTTACCTTTAATGCTGCTCCTCAGGCTGTGTCTTTAATTCTGCTCTCCATGATATTGTTGTTAGGGGTATTGTTAGGGTTTGGTTAGGGTTAAAGTTGGGATTACTAGGGTTGGGGTTATTAGGGTTAGGGGTTAGTATGGTTGGGGTTAGTAGGGTTAAGGGTATGGTACAGTGACCACATAGTGGTAGATACCAGTGTACACAGGCTCTGCAGACTTTTTATTACTGCCATATGGTGGAAATATTGGTAGTAGTTTAATGGTTTAGGTTCAGGCACAGTTTGGCAGCATCTCCCAGCTCTCCTGGATAGTGAATAGGCTATATGATGTCCAGGAAAGCTGGGTGATGCCAAGCCCTTCAATTAGCTTTCTACCAGAGCCATTACACAGTAGTTGGGTGGAGTGGTCGTGGCCTTTTGTGGAGGGTTGTGGCTCTATTCAAATTGTTAGGGGAGGTGCCCATCCATCACTCCAAAAATTTCTGATCAACTTAATATAGGGTCTTATACCTACCTACCTACAGGAGTTATAGTTCTCTACCTACAGGGGACATGTACCTACCTACAAAAGGTATAAACCTAACTACAGGGACCCTAAGGGCGACATGTATGAATTCTGGCACTGATATACCAGTTCTAAATCGCTTTAAGGTAGTATATACTGCGCCAGAATGTATGAACCTGTTCTTCTGCAGTTCAGACATACAGGCGCTGTCTAGTGCCAATAAGACAACTCAGGCTCAGGCAGAACACCTCTAACTTGGTCTGGCTGCTCTAACTGTTCTGCGCCAAAGTTTTGGCGTCAAAGAATCATAAATGTGTCTACTATTACTAATGTGGTGTGACACACCACCAGAATGCCTCTAAACTTTGGTGTGCTAAAAAGTGTCTTTGGTGCGGTACCAAAGCACTTATCGTGCCAAAGTTTGGAGTGCGCCTGTTCATACATCTATCGAACTGGTCTACTACAGCTTTTTGAGGCCAGAATTCTGGCACAGCCCCGTTCATACATGTCACCCCAAAATTTCTACTTACAGGGGCCCTATATATCTACCTACAAGGAACCTGTATATCTACCTACAGGGGGCTTATGGGCTTATATACCTATCTACTAAGAGCTTATATACATACCTACTGGGTGGCCTATATGTCTACCTACTGACTGGGAGGTCTAAATTCCTACTTACATGGCCCTATATACCTACCCACCTACATATATAACTACATACTAGGGACCTATGTTCCTAATTATTGGGAGGCGACTATATACCTACCTATTTACTTAATAGTGGGGAAAAAAAGTATTTAGTCAGCCACCAATTGTGCAAGTTCTCCCACTTAAAAAGATGAGAGAGGCCTATAATTGACACCATAGCTAGACCTCAACTATGAGAGACAAAATGAGAAAACAAATCCCCAAAATCCCATTGTCTGATTTGAAAAGAACTTATTTGCAAATTAGGGTGGAAATAAGTATTTGGTCACCTGCAAACAAGCAAGATTTCTGGCTCTCACAGACCTGTAACTTCTTCTTTAAGAGGCTCCTCTGTCCTCCACTCATTACCTGTAGTAATGGCATCTGTTTGAACTTGTTATCAGTATAAAAGACACCTGTCCACAACCTCAAACAGTCACACTCTAAACTCCACTATGGTGAAGACCAAAGAGCTGTTGAAAGACACCAGAAACAAGATTGTAGCCCTGCACCAGGCTGGGAAGACTGAATCTGCAATAGGCAAGCAGCTTGGTGTGAAGAAATCAACTGTGGGAGCAATAATTAGAAAATGGAAGACAAACAAGACCACTGATAATCTCCTTCGATCTGGGGCTTCATGCAAGATCTCACCCCATGGAGTCAAAATGATCACAAGAATGGTGAGCAAAAATCCCAGAACCACATGGGGGAACCTAGTAAATTTCCGGCAGAGAGCTGGGACCAACGTAACAAAGGCTACCATCAGTAACATACTACGCTGCCAGGGACTCAGATCCTGCAGTGCCAGACGTGTCCCCCTGCTTAAGCCAGTACATGTCTGGGCACATCTGAAGTGTGCTAGAGAGCATTTGGATGATCCAGTAGAATATTGGGAGAATGTCATATGTCAGAAAACATTGGACCTCTGTCATTGCCAAAAAAGGATATATAACAAAGTATTGAGATGAACTTTTGTTATTGACCAAATACTTATTTTCCGCCATAATTTGCAAATAATTTTTTTCAAAATCAGACAATGTGATTTTCTGGATTTGTTTTCTCATTTTGTCTCTCATAGTTGAGTTCTACCTGTGTTGTCAATTACAGGCCTCTATCATATTTTTAAATGGGAGAACTTGCACAATTGGTGGCTGACTAAATACTTTTTTCCCCACTGTAGATACCTACCTATTGGGGTGCCCTATAAGTCTACCTACCTACATATGGTTTCATATGGTCAGATGAAACCAAAGTCGAACTGTTTGGTAGAAACACATTTTGCCGTGTTCGGCGGAGAGAGAATGTTGAGTTGTATCCAAAGGACACCATACCTACTTTGAAGCATGGGGGTGGCAACATCATGCTTTGGGGCTGTTTCTCTGCAAAGGAACCAGGACGACTGATCCATGTACATGAAAGAATGAATGGAGCCATGTATCGTGATATTTGGAGTGCAAACCTCCTTCCATCAGCAAGAGCATTAAAGATGAAATGTGGCTGGGTCTTTCAGCATGACAATGATCCCAAGCACACTGCCAGGGCAACGAAGGAGTGTCTTTGTTAGAAGCATTTCAAGGTCCTGGAGTGGCCTAGCCAGTCTCCAGATCTCAACCACATAAAAAACCTTTGGAGGTAGTTGAAAGTCTGTGTTGCCCAGCGACAGCCCCAAAACATCACTGCTCTAGAGGAGATCTGCATGGAGGAATAGGCCAACATACCAGCCACAGTGTGTGCCAACCTTGTGAAGACTTACAGAAAACGTTGGACTTCTCTCATTCCCAAAAAAGGATGTATAACAAAGTATTGAGATGAACTTTTGTTATTGACCAAATACTTATTTTCCACCATAATTTGCAAATATTTTTTTTTCCAAATCAGACAACATGATTTTCTGGATTTGTTTTCTCATTTTGTCTCTCATAGTTGAGGACTACCTATGATGTCAATTACAGGCCTCTATCATCTTTTTAAGTGGGAGAACTTGCACAATTGGTGGCTGACTAAATACTTTTTTTCCCCTAAAGTAGATACCTATTTATCGGGGTGTTCTATAAGTCTACCTACCTACATACTATATTGGGAGATTTTAACACTTGCTATATGGAAAAACAAAACAGGACTTTTAATGTTAG
The DNA here is from genome assembly GCA_025379985.1 of Phyllomedusa bahiana. Classification (NCBI taxonomy): domain Eukaryota; kingdom Metazoa; phylum Chordata; class Amphibia; order Anura; family Hylidae; genus Phyllomedusa; species Phyllomedusa bahiana. The sequence continues at coordinate 278,965 of JAODAL010000428.1, forward strand.
AGGCACAAGGGGATCATTATTACCATTTAGGGTGCTATAGATGAGGCGTTTATACAGAGATAGGAATTGGTATGGAAGTGCAGGAAAAGTGAGGAGTCTAAGATGTTTGTTTTGGAAATTCTACAGTGAAGAGTTGTGGCTGAGAGACATTGTCATGGCGGTCTTGGACAGATGGAGAAGAAAAAGGGAAAGAGACCAGCTCATCAGAGAAGAGAAAAATTCATCACAGATGTCTCCTGTGACTAATTTTGCCGTAATCACAAATATGTTTTCAGTGAATCTGTGTACAACTGGTATCTATCACTGTATAGTCACTGTGTGAATTCTGGTTGTGTGTAGCAGTGTTATCTGGTAATTGTCTGACTAATATTTAGTAGTGTTATATGTAGAACTTTGTGTTACAGATTTTTGTATATTCAGGCACTGGTTGATGGTGATGCAATGTATCGCAGCATGGCACCACATGTTAGGTGAGGGGGAGAGAAATTTCTTCACCCCGCCCTCAGTGCAATTTATCCTAGGAACAGCCCTGACTCAGGCTTCATCTTGAATCTCTTTGTATGTAAGTAATCTATTTCTGTTGATGGCTGCCGTTTTGCTTATTTTATTGTCCATCACTTCTGGTTTGTATCCCAGTCGGAGGAATTCAGTCCTAAGACCCAGGTGATGCTTTTCCAGGTCTGCTTTGTCAGAGCATATATGATTGTATCATATAGCCTGGCTGTGTATATAATATTTTTTTGTGTGTTTGGGGTGGAAGCTGTAATTTCTCAGGTAAACAGTTCTGTCTGTTGATTTGTGGTAAATTGATGTGAGTAATCTGTGGTCTTTAATGTGAATAGTGGTGTCCAGAAGTGGATTTCACTATCTGGATAGCTAAGTTATTGAGGTCACTATGGAATTTAAGAAGTGCAGCCTCACCTGCAATCAAGATGACTAGGATATTGTTAATGTAGAAAAGGAAAATCATAGGTGTGGTGGTGCATGTTGATAGATATGCTCCTTCCAGTCCTGACATAGAGATTTGCATACTGTGGAGCACATCTTAAATCCATTGACATTCCCCTTCACTAAAGGTATAGGTTTTCTCCAAAAGCAAAATAGTTGTGGGTAAGAACAAATTGTATGAGCTGTGTTACTGGTACTGTTGAAAGGTATTGTTTCTCCAGGTGCACTCAACACACTGCAACTCTATCCTTGTGGGGAATGTTAGTATACAAGGTTTCCAAAATGGTACCATCAGGCAGTAGGCATAGGGCATTACGTTGGTGTAAAAGGTCAGCAGTAATCCAGTTTCATTCAGCATTGTATGCTGCTGGTATTCTTCGCCAAAGGTACCATAGGACAGACCTTGAAGATCCACCATAGCAGATCCATACACGAGGCTTTGCAGTGTATAGTAAACATTAAATGCTATTTTCAGCACACATATCTTTACAAAGCAATACTACAAAGGGGAACATCACTGCTGTAGCTGCTGATTTACTGCAGCGGACAGGTGCCACTTCCTATACATCAACATTCTGAAGTGAACAGATTCGAATGGTGATATAAGTAGAGGTATGTGACTGCTGCCACCAATCTTGTCTCATCTCCATTGAGAAGCAAAGGAAAGATAAACAGACGACTGAGAAGGCCCAGTGCTGGAAGGTGAGTATAGGCTTTTTTTGTTTGATACAGACAGCTTGCTATTTAATTTCTATTTGAACTAGACAATCCTTCTACTACAATAATAGGCAGAACACAACCCCATTTGGAGCTGACTTTGAAACCACCCAATAGTCTATGTTTTTGTGGACCTATCTTTTTTGACCCTATACACTAGCTCTGTGTGCCTCCAGTTTTATTCTGCTGGTAGTCTTAGTACTATAGGATAGACCTGCAGATATTCACCAGACAGGATCTATACACAAGGATTTGCAGAGTGAAGTAGCCCTTATAAGGTGTTTTCAGCAAACATATCATTACAAAGCAATTAGCTACAATATCTGCTTTTTAAAATTTATGCTTTTTTGGGAAAAAGAAAAGGGAATCCAGTCCACTGTGGATACCATTACACTCCGTTATTATTTCTGTTGCATTTGATTGCGAAAATATGTTGTCGCTCCATAAATAAATGATGATAGCAGAAGTAATGACATGAGATTTGTAAGCTGGAGTGCACCTGGCAGCAGTATAATGCTCACTCCCTGTGGATAGGCTGTTCTTCATCTCAGTCAGTTATTCTGCACAGATGCAGTGGGTTGCAGTAATAGACGGCACACACCCTGCATTATAAGTCTCTGTTTGTGCCACATTAAGCAGTTGTTAGCCATTGGATACAAAATGATCAAACATCATCTGCATGGTTTATTTTTTATGTTTTAAATTAGGCTTAAGACTCCATTAACTGCACACTGGGCAGTTGTTCAAAGCTCCGCAGGGCCCTGTATCAGTACTTTTATATTATTAGTTTTTAGTATTGCTTAGGTAACGTTTGTTGAGCTCTGTTATGTTGGCTTGTTTTACTGCCATTAACCCATTGTGCATCACTGGGAAAAGTTCAGTATGAGGAAAAGAAAGGATTTCAATGAAATAATAAGTCATTTTAGTTTCATACAACTGAATGCTGAAATTTAAAGGAGTATCAGTTAAGAACAGTCAAAAAAAGTCTTAAAAATCTAATTTTAGGCAGATGAGTAAGAGGTCTTATTGATCAGGGAAGATAGAACTATATGCAAAGGAAAACCCATTATAAGGCCAAACTGACGGGGTTTTACAGATGGACTGGCACTGGATGCTGGCAACCACAACTAATCTTCTTTTAATATATATATATTTTTTTCTCATTTTTAATGCATACAACATTACAAAAACAAAAATTATTGCCTTAATGTTTAACAAAATTTCAAACCATTGCACAATATCTGTGGAAGGGAAGGAAAACAAATTACTTAATTTACTCTAAAATAATAGTATTTTTTCAGAAACATTTGTTTTTCAGGGAGTTCGATTTATGAAATTACTTCTCGGACTTATTGAAATAATTACATAATTAGCCTTTTTTCCAATGGAAAATTTATAGCAATAACAATATTAGCAATAACTGACTTTGCAAATACTAGCATTCCTAGAATTATCATTTTAAAAGACATCAGCCTCTATAACTGTCTAATTTTAAAATTCTTTAAAAACTGTATTACCTCCTTCTAATACCTTTTTAACCACAGATGTACTGACCAATGTCTTACATGTCCAGTTAATATTTTTATTTTTTAAGAGGATACTGCTACCTTGTAAAATAAAAAACTTATACTCACCTCTCCTCTCACCTCAGATCACTTTGCGCCGGTCTTCTGTTAGTTTCAAAATAAAAACTGTAAGAAACTGGCGTCCACGCTACCTTATTCAATATATACATTTATAAAATGAAAAACAATATATTTCAAAAGTAGAAGGCTGCTTTTAATACTTCAATACAACTAAATATAGGTGCTTGATTTATTCAACCCTTGAGAAGTATGCATACAGCAATGATAGTCAATAGAAGCAATTCATACCTTATAACCACTCCAAACTAATTCTCCACCAAAAATAAGTTCCATAAAGTATTCCAATAATGAATCGAATGATCCACAGAAATAAAATAAAATAAAGCTAACAGGCTCAAAAATATTTCAACTTCCGTATATACTCGAGTATAGGCCGAGTTTTTCAGCACAAAAAATGTACTGAAAAATCCGACCTCGGCTTATACTCGAGACACTGTCGACGCTCCGGCGCTGCGATTGCCGGAGCACCGGCAGGGACACTTCAGCTATACGCGACTCCTCAGGGAGCGCATATAGCTGATTGCCGAGTAAGCCCACAGTGTTCCGGTGCTGCCGTGGCCTGGGCACTGTCGGCGATCTCTTCACCTATATACGACTCCTCCAGAGCACATACAGGAGAAGATACCACTGCGGTGCAGAGAGCGAGCGCTCCCTGCTCCGCAGTGGACTCCGGGCGGCCACAAGCTCGCGGCTGTCCGGAGTTTCCGGCACAGGCAGCATGTGTCGTCACGCTGCGTGCACGGCCTGATGACATCACCCTTCCTGTGCCGAGAAGATGGAGCGGAGCGGCCGGGAGGCGGAGCAGCGAGGGAGCAAGGTAACCTGCCTATAACCTACCTATAAGGACATAAACCTGCCTATAACCTACCTATAGGGACATAAACTTGCCTATAACCCACTTATAACCTACCTATAGGGACATAAACCTGCCTGTAACCCACCTATAACCTACCTATAACCTTCCTATAGGGACATAAACCTGCCTATAACCCACCTATAACCTACCTATAGGGACATAAACCTGCCTATAACCTACCTATGGGGACATAAACCTGCCTATAGGGACATATACCTGCCTTTAACCTGCTTATGAGAACATATACCATCCGATAACCTGCCCATTGGGGACATATACCTGCCTATAACCTACCTATAAGGACATAAACCTGCCTATAACCTGCCTATAACCTACCTATAGGGACATAAACTTGCCTATAACCCACTTATAACCTACATATACGGACATAAACCTGCCTATAACCCACCTATAACCTACCTATAACCTACCTATAGGGACATAAACCTGCCTATAACCCACCTATAACCTACCTATAGGGACATAAACCTACCTATAACCTACCTATGGGGACATAAACCTGCCTATAGGGATATATACCTGCCTTTAACCTGCTTATGAGTACATATACCATCCGATAACCTGCCCATGGGGGACATATACCTGCCTACACCTGCCTATGGGGACATTAAACTGACTATACCTGCCTATAGAGGACATTAAATTGCCTATACCTGCCTATGGGGACATTAAACTGCCTATACCTGCCTATAGGAACATTAAACTGCCTATAGAGGACATTAAACTGCCTATACCTGCCTATGGGGGACATTAAACTGCCTATACTTGCCTACGTAATTTTATTGGTATCTATTTTTATTTTTTAAAATTTACCAGTAACCGCTGCATTCTCCACCCTACTCGAGTCAATAAGCTTTCCCATTTTTTTTGTGGCAAAAGTAGGTGCCTCGGCTTAATTCTGGCCGGAGGCGCACAGAATTAGGCTAGGTTCAAACGGTGTATTTGCAGGGCGTAATCTTTGGACTTTTCATAAATTTTTCATAAATCCGCAATAACTAGATTTTGAAAGGTATTGATACCTTTGATACCTTTCAAAATCTAGTTATTGTGGATTTACGTAAAATTAATGAATTAAGTGCTGAGAATAATGATGTCAGCCAATGGCATGTGACCAGTGCAGCCTATCAAAAGATAAAATATAAAACGCTTAAGGCTGCATGTATGATTTTTGCCGCCCAGGCACCATTTTTTTGCATGTATTAGTAGTGTAGAATGCGCCTGAGTCTATAAACCTGTACTTCTGCAGGTCATAGATTTAGCACTTTCTAGCTACATAGCGACAATTCTGGCTCAGGTAAACCACTTTTAAAGTGCTCTACCTGTTCCAGCAGTAATGTTCCTGGATTTGCCGATAAACAGTCATAAATGTGTAGATTCGTACGGTTGTAGTGCGACACACCTCCAGCACGCCTCAGATCTCAGGCCCATTACAAAGTGCGCCATTTTTTGTCCTGAAAAGACGCCAGACTTCTGGTGCAGCCCCATACATACAGTTGTGTTTAAAAGTTTACATACCGTGGCAGAATTTTTGCTTTCTGGGCCTTTTTTCAGAGAATATGAATGATAACACAAAAACTTTTTTCCACTCATGGTTAGTGGTTGGGTGAAGCCATTTATTGTCAAACTACTGTGTTTAAATCATAATGTCAATCAAACACATCCAAATGACCCTGATCAAAAGTTCACATATCCTGGCAATTTTGGCCTAATAACATGCACAGAAGTTTACACAAATGGGTTTGAATGGCTACTAAAGGTACAGTAACATCCTCATCTGTGACCTGTTTGCTTGTAATCAGTGTGTGTTCATAAAAGCTGAGTGAGTTTCTGGGATCCAGATAGACTCTTGCATCATTCATCCAGCAACTGACGTTTCTGGATTGTGATTCATGGGGAAAGCAAAAGAATTGTCAACGGATCTTTGGGAAAAGGTAGTTGTCTTGTATAAGACAGGAAAAGGACACAAAAAGATATAGAAGGAATTGATAATGCCAGTCAACAGTGTTCAAAATGTGATTAAGAAATGGAAAACCAGGGGCTTTGTAAAAACCAAACCACAGTCAGGTAGACCAACAAAAATTTCGGTCACAACTGCCACGGAAATTGTTCGGGATACAAAATAAAACCCACAAATAACATCAGCTGAAATACAGGACTCTGCAAACTAGCGGTGTGGCTGTTTCAAGATGCACAGTAAGGCAGCACCTGAAGAAAAATGGGCTGCATGGTCAAATCGCCAGAAGAAAGCTATTACTGTGCAAATGCCACAAAGTATCTCACCTACAATACACCAAACAGCACAGAGACAAGCCTCAAAAACTTCTGGAACAAGGTAATTTGGAGTGATGAGACCAAAATCAAACTTTTTGGCCACAACTAGAGATGGGCAAATTTCTCAAAAATTCGGTTCGCTGACTTCGCCAAATTTTCCGACAAAATCCGTTTCGGTCCGAATTACTTTGGGATGAATCGCGTTAAAAAACAGCTATTTCCTGGCTGCACAGAGCCTGTAGGGTGCTGTAGAACATTGTGCCATGCTTAAATACGCAGAGGGAGCTTGGTTTGGTCTTCATACAATGTTGTGTTTTAGTATGACACGCAGATGACTGCCGCCGCTCTTAGAATCGCTTCACTCTAAAATTCTCTGGGCATGTACAGGGCCAAAACTGACCCAAAAACTGAAGCAGGAATGCAGCCTGATAAAGTCATGGCAGCACCAGCTGGAAAAAAACAAGCTGAGGGCTTAGATCCTATGATAGCATCAAAGAACACAGAGGTAGGTTACTGGCGCCAGCACAGGTCTCAGCACAATAAGGGGACATCACAGCAGGGGTCACTCCATGAGGCCAAAGCTTTAAACCGTCACAAAATATGACAGAACCTGTTCTGTTAAATGCTAATACATGTAGAGCCCCCCCCCGAATGAGTGGAGAGGGTGTCGGCAGTAATTTTGCGTTGACGTCTCTGATCATTTTGCCCTTCCTTTCATCCGTCAGTGTCCCCTCTTTATCGATCAATAATCCATCAGTATTGCTAAGGCCAAAAACAAACAGGAGTTGATCTAAAACAGAGATGACCAGTAAATATTTGGATGTCTTCTGTGTTCTGTATCCCCTCCTGCTTTTGGCTAGACAATCCGGATCCTTCCCATTCCTTCTGACAGGTGAAAAGAAGGGGAAAACTAAACATAGTGGCAACGTCATAGAGTGGTGAGGGTGGAAACAGCATTAGGAAACCACAGGGTGTTCAAGTGAGACAGCGGTCACTTGGAAGCAGCATGAGTAGGCCACAGAGTGGCACAATGACAAATTCTAGAATTGGCAGCAACATCTGGAGCCCACAAAGTGGCACAATGACACAGTGTGGAGATGACGTCATCAACAGCAGCAGCATGAGGTCAGAGAGTGGCAAAATGACAAATTCTGGAGGTGGCAAAAACAGGAGTAGGCCACAGAGTGGCACAATGACAGAGTGTGTAGGTCACGGCAGCAGCCACAGCAGCAGCATGAGGTCAGACAGTGGCACAATGACATTCTGGAGGTGGCAAAAACAGTAGTAGGCCACAGAGTGGCATAATGACAGAGTGTGGAGGTCACGGCAGGAGCAAACAGCAGCAGCATGAGGTCAAACAGTGGCACAATGACAGAGTGTGTAGGTCACGGCAGCAGCCACACCAGCAGCATGAGGTCAGACAGTGGCACAATGACAAATTCTGGAGGTGGCAAAAACAGGAGTAGGCCACAGAGTGGTACAATGACACAGTTTGGAGGTCACGGCAGCAGCACCAGCAGCATGAGGTCAGAGAGTGGCACAATGACAGGGTGTGGAGGTGACCGCAGCAGCAACAACAGCAGCAGCAGCATGAGGTCAGAGAGTGACACAATGACACAGTGTGGAGATCATGGCACCATCAACAGCAGCAGCAGCATGAGGTCATAGAGTGGCGCAATGACAGAGTGTGGAGGTGGGTGGCAATACCAGTCCCTGGTAAAAATGGTGGTAAGCAGATGGAGAAACTGGCAGCAGATGTGTGGCATCAGGCGGGTAGCGGCATCAGTGGCTGAGGCAGGTAGTTTGAACCCAGACTCATTTCTCAAAGTTTTGGGGAGGCGTCATGGCTGATGTAGTCTGACGCCTAAGGCATTGGTGTGTGGAAATCATGGCTGATGCACGCCTGATTCATCTTGACAAAGGTCAGTCATTCCACATTTGCCGTGGACAAGCGGGTTCTCCTTGGGGTAACGATGGCTCCTGCCGCACTGAACACCCACTCTGATGCCACACTACTGGCCGGGCAGGACAGCTTCTCCACTGCAAACTCGGCAAGTTGCGGCCACACATCCAGTTTGGCTGCCCAGTAGTCCAGGTCTTCTAACTGGGGTGGCAGAGTGCTGTCCAAGTAGGCCACCACCTGTTGGTTCAGGATCTGCTCCAGGTCCTGCTGCTGCTGCTGGCAAGTGCCCTCCTTACTAGGTGGGTGAAGAAACTGCTCATCAGCGACTCCAGACTTAGGTTGCTGCTGATGGAGCTGGTACTGCTCCTACCCCCCCCACCTTCCCACAGCAGCCGCGGCAGTAAGCGCTGAGGAACATATTCAGCGGCCAACTGACTACGTTGGATTTCTCTATAGTATTTGAGTTTGTCCTCCCTCTCAGAAGCTGGGAAAAAGGCTCCCATTTTGGACCGGTAGCGAGGGTCTAATAGGGTGGAGAGCCAGAAGTCATCCCTCTCCTGGATGGTGACTATTCGTCAGGTGACTACTAGCCAGGAAAATCAGCATGCTGCGGGACATCTGCACAAGTGACTCTGAGGGACTCCCTGCCTCCATCTCCACTGTATACTTCCACGGTGCTTGCGGGTCATCTGCCTCGTCTTCTTCATCTCCATCTACCTCCTCCAACTGCTCCTGCTCCTCCGCTCCTGTCACATGGGTAGAAAAACCACTCATTTCACCAGGCAATGCTTGTGCTCCAATGTCCTTCTCCTCCTCCTCCAGTTTAGTCCCCACCGGACTCATGTGGCCGCGAGATGTAGTCGCCACGTCTCCAGTCCCCTGGCCAGAGAGATTTTTCAGCATCTGTTCCAGGACATGAAGCTGTGGAATGACGTTATTCCTCCCGTAGTCCTGGCGACTGACAAATAATGTTGCCTCCTCAAACGGCCTAAGCAAACGGCAGGTGTGACGCATGAGCTGACATTGGCTGACATCAAAGTTACACAGGGGAATACTCCTGTCCGCCTGGATCATCAAAAAATCGTTAATGGCCTTTCTCTGTTCATACAGTCGGTACAACATGTGCAGGCTGTAATTCCAACGGGTGGAAAAATCGCATATCAGCGTGTGTTGGGGAGGCTGTTCTGGTGCTGAAACTCGAGGAGGGTGTGCCTGGCTTTGTAGGAATGGATGAAGTGCATGCACAGTTTCCTGGCCATTTTCAGAATGTTCTGAAGATCGGTGGAAGACTTCAGGAACCTTTTCATAACCAGACTGAACACGTGCGCCATGCAGGTCGCAAGGACCATCCCTCCTCGGTGCAGCGCGGACACCATGTTCCTCCCATTGTCCGTCCCCATGGTTTCGATTTGCAGTTGGCGCGGAGAAAGCCACACATCAATTTCTTGCTGCATGATGCGGAGCAGTTCCACCCCTGTGTGACTACGTTTGCCGGGGCAAGCCAGGTGTAGAACTGCATGACACCGCTGTGCCCTACACATGTGATATGATGGAGCAATACTTGTGGAGGCTGAGATGGTGGAGGAGGAGGCAGACATTGGCACAGCAGCAGCAGTTTGACAACGTGGAGGATAAAGCGGCGTCTCCTGTCCAAGTTGTTGGTGTGGCTGGGCAGGAAGCACATTCACCCAGTGGGCTGTAAAGGACATGTACTGGCCCTGACTGTAGTTACAGCTCCAAATGTCCACGCTGCCGTGCACCTTGGAACAAACCGATAAGCTCAAGGACTGGCCCACCTTCTGTTCTACACATTTTGAAGTGCTGGTACTGCCTTTTTGGAAAAGAAATTAAAACTTGGAACTCTCCACCTCGGCTCGGCACAGACCATTAATTCTCTGAAAAGGTGTAGAGTCCACCATTTGGAAAGGGAGGGACTGCAATACCAACAACTTGGACAGGAGCACGGTCAGCTGCTGCACCTTAGGATGGTTGAATGCATACTGTTGTCTCTTTGCAATCGCCTCGTTGAACGACTGCTGGCGCCATGAGTAGCGAGGAGCAAGAGCGTCTGGACCGGGAGATGATAGCAAAGAGAAAAAGCTCCTTACTGCAGAGGTGGTGGAGCCTTGACTGGCTGCAATCGTATGTGTGCCACTGGGCGCTGCTGCGGCAGCAGGATGGACCACCACATATGAGCCACGTTTCTCCCAGGCCACCGGATGGTGATGCTGCATGTGTTGACGCAGGGCCGTGGTGCCAACATTAGCTCCCTGGCCATGCTTCACTTTCTGCCCACAGATTCTACATATACCCATATTCGGCTCCTCCGGTGTCTTAGCAAAGAACTGCCACACCGCCGAGTAGCTAATTTTACCGCCAACGCTCCACACTGAGTGACTACTACCGCCGCTGCCTCGCTAAGCCCCTGTGCCACTACTTTCTTGGACCTGCGAAGCGGGTTTTCTACCCCGTGGCTGCTTGGCTCCCGACCTTACACTGCTGCTGCCCTGCTGACTCACGGCCACACTACCCACTTGCTGGCTGCGCAGCTGACGATGATGAAGCCCTTGCTTCACCCGGCTCCCAAGTGCGGTCGGCTACATCATCATCGATTATTGTTTGAGCTTCACTGCTGTCCTCCTCAACGGTCTTGGTATGCAGAGGCTGACCCCTCACAACATGACCTGCCTTGCCACTCTCCTCATCTATACTTTGCCGCCTACTGCAAGAAGCAGGGGATATTGGCCCCATTTCTATGCTGCCAAGTAGCTGCTGACTGTCCTCCTCAAATTGTTCATCCTCGCTGTATAGTGGTGCTTAGCCAAGACCACATAGTAGATCTCTGGCTGAGGGAACTGGGTGGGACAGAGGCGTTGTTCAGGACAGGTGAGGGCCGCTGACCCGCTCCCGGTCCATGCCAACTAAGGGTTGTGTCTGACATTCCCACTGACTCTTGGCTGGGGTTGTCAGATGTCACCTGGGAGGAAGTGGATGACCTAGTCAACCAATCAAGAACCCTTGGGTTGCTGGTCAACACATGGCCGCTAGATGACACCGGCAGTTTTGGCCTCACCAAGTGACCCCTGCTGCGACGTCCCCTTACGGTACTGCAACCTGTGCCTACTCCAGTAATGTTTGTGCCACTGCCACTCGCTTGTGAAGAGCATGCCACCTCTGTCTGACATACTGTTTGTTAAAAAATATACAGACTCTGTTTAGTGAAGATATCTGTATATGATAAATACACACCCTGTATTTGACTCCAAATGAACTCACTAACAGGCTTGGGTAACCCTTGGATATAAACTGGGCAAAAGAAATGAGCAGCCAAAAATTAACTAGTATGTGTTAAAATGCTGTGTATTTTACTGACTAACAAAGCAGAAACAGTTAATTAACCTTTGGATATAAATTATGCTACAGGAAAATTTTCTTCTTTGGCGTTGAAAAACACTGTGGGCGACATGTATGAACGGGCTTTTCGACTGTTTTTTGGCGTAACCTGCGCCTCCCGGCCCGAATCCCCCTGTCGGACGCAGGGATGCGATGTTAGGCGCAGCGTTCTCCACTTTCAGCTGCGCCCCGCATGAAGGGGCGGGCAATGGGCGCGGTGTGGGCGCGCTGTAGGCGTTCCTATGCGGGACGCGGTGCGCTCGAAAACTCCGAGGCATGTACAATCGCGAGTCGGCAAAGTGCGGCGCATTGCAGCGCTCGGCAGCTCCGACAGGCAGACCTAGTTTATTTTGGTCTAAATGCTATGGCGGAGGCGAAGTGAAGCAAGAACGGAACATGTGAGGAAGCATAGGAGATCGCAACAGAAATCTCGGCGCTCCGCTCCGTGCAGCATGGAGTATGATTCCAAAAAAATCGCCTTTATAAAGGCGGAAAACATTCTCAGAAAAGAGCTTAAACCGCAAAAATAAAAAAGACAGAAAAAAACCACTTTCCAAAATTCTAGAACAGCGCAACATCCAGAATTCGGATTTTGGCGAGTGCCGGGAAAAACAGTAATTCAAATTCTGAAAGCTATTCTCATTGGTCGGCAAAAACCGGCCAATCACAATAGGAGCGACAGTGAACCATTAAAAACTATGGAGAAATACTGACCAATCAGAATCAAAGGCGGGACAGTTCAAAATACAGTAAAAATACAGAAGAGAGCTGATTGGCTGAGCTAGCGGGGGCTTGACTATCTCGGCCAATCAGAATAGGAGCGACAGGGACCCATTATAGCCTATGGAGAAGTTTGAACCAATCAATATCAAAGGCGGGACATTTCAAAATACAGTAAAAAGGCAGAAAAGAGCTGATTGGTTGAGCTAGCGAAGGCTTGGCTATCCCAGCCGATCAGAGCGCTAGCTACTTCTCCCATTGTAGTCTATGGAGAGATGGGCGCAATGCAATCTTGGCTCTCAGCGCCGTGCGGCATGGAGTATGAATAAAAAAATCATTTTTATTAGTTGTAAAATATTCTAGGAAAAGAGCTGAAACCTTCTATAAACATAAATCAATTAAATCCCGAACAACGCGTTTGTCGCCGAGACCGGCGCTAAATGAGGAATTGGGATATAGAGAATTGCCGGGAAATACAGTAATTCAAATTCTGTAAGCGCTACTCATTGGTCGGCAGAAGCCAGCCAATCAGAATAGGAGCGACAAAGACCCATTATATCCTATGGAGAAGTTTTGACCAATCAAAATCAAAGGTGGGACAGTTCAAAATACAGTAAAAATGCAGAAAAGAGCTGATTGGCTGAGCTAGCGGTGGCTTGGCTATCCCAGCCAATCAGAGCGCGAGCTACTTCTCCCATTGTAGTCTATGGAGAGATGGGCGCAATGCAATCTCAGGGCTCAGCGCCGTGCGGCATGGAGTATGATTAAAAAACTCATTTTTATTAAGTGTAAAACATTATCAGATAAAGCGCTGAAACCTTCTATAAAAATAAATCAGTTAAATCCCGAACATTGCATTTGTCACCGAGAACAGCGCTACATAAGGAATTGCAATATAGAGAATTGCCGGGAAATATTGTAATTCAAATTGTTTAAGCTCTTCTGATTGGTCGGCAGAAGCCAGCCAATCAGAATAGGAGCGACAAAGACCCATTATATCCTATGGAGAAGTTTTCACCAATCAAAATCAAAGGCGGGACAGTTCAAAATACAGTAAAAATGCAGAAAAGAGCTGATTGACTGAGCTAGCGGGGGCTGGGCTATCCCAGCCAATCAGAGCCCGAGCTACTTCACCCATTGTAGTCTATGGAGAGATCGGCGCAATGCAATCTCGGCGCAATGCAATCTCTGCGCTCTGCGCCGTGCGGTATGGAGTATGAATATAAAAAACATTTTTATTAAGTGTAAATCATTATCAGATAAAGCGCTGAAACCTTCTATAAAAATAAAGCGGTTAAATCCCTAACAACTCGTTTGTCGCCGAGACCGGTGCTACATAAGGAATTGCAATAGAGAGAATTGCCGGAAAATACAGTAATTCAAATTGTTTAAGCTCTTCTGATTGTTCGGCATAAACCAGCCAATCAGAATAGGAGCGACAGTGGCCCATTCTAACCTATGGAGGAGAATTGACCAATCAGAATAGGAGTGACAGGGACCCATTCTAACCTATGGAGAAATATTGACCAATCATATTCAAAGGCGGGACAGTTCAAAATACAGTAAAAAGGCTGAAAAGAGCTGATTGATTGAAGCGGCGGGAACTTGACCCCGCATGTATGAGCGCACCTCCTCAGACGGCGAATCTTAGGCGCAGCCCCGCACTGCGCCTCAGTCCCCACACTGCGCCCCACACACTGGCGAGGCGCGGCGGACTTTTCCCCGCATGCATGAGTGCACTACCTCGGGCGGCGAATCATAGGCGCAGCGCCACACTGTGCCTAAGTCCCGCACTGCGCCTCAAACACTGGCGAGACGCGGCGGACTTTACATGGAATGTAGGAGCGCGCCCCGGCGCCGACATAAATCAGGCGCAGATTTCGCCGGAAAGGTGCGCCCCGACGTGGCGAGATTCATACATGTTGCCCTGTTTCTTTTACTGACTACAACAGCAGAAACACGCTTAATTAACCTTCGGATATGAATTATGCTATGGGAAAATTTCTTCTTTGGCGTTGTAAAACACCATTTCTTTTACTGACTACAATAGCAGAAACACGCTTTATTAAAACTTGGATATAAATTGCGCAAAAGAAATGTGCTGCCAAAAATTAACAGATATGTGGCGTGTTAAAATGACGTGTATTTTACTGACTACAACAGCAGAAAAACGCCTAATTAACCTTCGGATATGAATTATGCTACAGGAAAAATGTCTTCTTTGGCGTTGAAAAAACATTTCTTTTACTAACTACAACAGCAGAAACACTCTTAATTAACCCTTGGATATAAATTGCGCAAAAATTAACAGGTATGTGGCTGTCACGGTTGGAGGTAGTGGTTCCTCTGGACCACCGCAAGCGATGGCGTAAGCCATGCCAGGGAGCGGAATCAAAGTAGGTCTCGGTTTTCACCTGAGCCCACCGCAAAGCAGTATGTACTTGCTGCGGCGGGAGTCTACCAGGTCGCTACCCCTGACGCGACTTGCTTGCGGAGGCCGCCGTGGGGTAGCGTGGTACAAAATCGGAAGGCAGGCTCGTAGTCAGGGACAGGCAGAAGGTCAGGATAGGCGGCATTGGTTCGTGGTCGTAGACAGGCAGGAAGGTCAGGGCAGGCGGCAAGATTCGTGGTCAAGGGACGGAGGCAAACGGTACGGTAAACGGTTGATCAGAACAAGGCTTCAAGAACGTTTTCTCTATAGGCAAAGGGCACTAAAGATCCGGCAGGGTAGCCAGGAAGAGGCAGGCTTAAATAGGGGCAGCGACCGGCAATAGCCAATTACCGGTGCGCTGGCCCTTTAAACTTAACACTGCGGGACAGAAGCTGCAGCAGGAGCATGGCCGGGTAAGTCCACGGGGGAATGGGCAGAGGAATGAGTGCGCACATGACCAACATGCGGGTCGCGGCGCCGCTCGGCAGCGGGGCACGGATGCGTGACAGTACACCCCCCCACCCGCCCTTTGGCCTCCCCCTCTTTCTGGCCTGAAGGATCTCCGGATAACATATGGTCCAAAATATTGTCTTCTGGTTCCCAGGACCTTTCTTCAGGCCCGAACTCCTTCCAGTGAATGAGAAAAAGACGCTTCCCTCTGACCGTTTTCATATCCAGAATCTACTTTACAGTAAACCCATGTAGTCGGAAGATGTGTTGAAAAAACTGACCGGCAAGGTGAGGAGCAGAGGGCAGACCTGGCCTAGGAACAAAGTGGGACATTTTAGAGAACCGGTCTGTGACCACCCAGATAACGGTATTCCCAGAGGAAGGCGGGATTTCAGTAATAAAGTCCATAGCCACATGGGTCCAGGGACAGCTGGGAATCGGCAGCGGCTGAAGGAAGTGCAAGATTCCACGAACTCTCGAACATCTCAGGCCAGGCCACCAATAAAAACGGGAGATAAGAGAGCAAGATTTCTGCACCCCTGGGTGCCCAGCCACACGAGAGCAATGACCCCAAGACAAATGTGGTATGAACTGCCTATAGTAGTTGGCAAAGCCCAGAAATCTCTGTATGGCACGGAGGCCCACGGGTCGTGGCCACTGTACGACGGCAGACAGTTTAATGGGATCCATCTGCAGACCCTGGTCCAAAATAATGTAGCTGAGAAAGGGCAGTCTTTTCTTGTGAAAGAGGAACTTCTCGAGCTTGGCATACAGACGGTTAGCACATAAACGCCTGAGAACTTGTCGCACATGGGCCTGGTGGGATTCTGGATCAGGTGAAAATATCAGGATGTCATCCGGATAGACGACCACACAGGTGTACAGGAGGTCTCTGAAGATGTCGTTGACAAACTCAAGGAAGACTGCAGGGGCATTACAGAGTCCGAAGGGCATGACCAGGTACTCGAAGTGCCCATCTCGAGTATTGAAGGCCGTCTTCCATTCGTACCCTTCACGAATCCGGATCAAGTTGTAGGCTCCTCTTAGGTCCAGTTTGAAGAAAATCTTGGCTCCATGGAGCCGGTCAAAAAGCTTGGTAATCAACGGCAAGGGGTATCGATTCTTTATGGTGATCTTGTTGAGACCGCAGTAATCGATACATGGACGTAGGGATCCATCCTTCTTCGTTACGAAAAAGAACCCGGCACCAGCCGGAGAGGAGGACTTACGAATAAACCCCTTCTGGAGATTCTCCTTGATGTAGGTGGACATAGCCAAGGTCTCAGGCACAGACAGAGGAGATGTTCTGGGCAGAAGGTCAATAGGGCAGTCACAGGTGCAATGTGGTGTGGAGGCAAGGTCTCAGCTTGCTTCTCGGAGAAGACATCAGCATACTCTTGATACGGCGCGGGAAGATCTGCCAGAGGCTTAGACGGTACTGGAGAAGCGGTAATCACCAGGCGAGGTGCCACCAAACAGCAAGACTGACATTCTGGCTGCCACCGCAAGACTTCGCCCATCTGCCAGTTGAGCACCGGTGCATGGCGCTGCAGCCACGGAAGACCCAGAAGGATAGACGAGGAAGACCAAGGTAACACATAAAACGTAAGTCTCTCCTTATGAAGTGCCCCCACTTGAAGGAACAGAGGCTCAGTGCGGTAGCGGACTGGGTCGCGGAGGTTCTCCCCACTGACAGAGGAGATGGCCAGAGGTTTCTCCAGGCGGACCATGGGGAGATTATGCTGAGACACCAGGGCAGCGTCCAAGAAATTTCCAGCCGACCCAGAGTCCAAGAAGGCTGAGGCTTGAAAGTGGGTACCAGACCCAGTGCCGACCAGGACGGGTATGTTCAAACGAGGAGAGGGGTTGCTCACACCTAGGGACGCCTCTCCCATGAAGCCTAGGTGCGCTCGTTTCCCGGACGTTGCGGACGGAGCGGGCAACCCCTGAGGAGATGTTCAGGGCTGCCGCAGTAAAGAAATAGGTTCTCCTTACGTCATCAGTTAAGTTCCTGCGGAGTCAGGTGGGCTCTATCCACTTGCATGGCCTCTTCCATGGCTGGCTGGGAAGGAGGCAGTGGAGGCCGTAGAAACACTGGTGCAAGACGAGGTAGACGACGTGTTCGGACCGGTACATGCTCTTGGCGGAGCTCCTCCCGTCTCTCCACGAAACGGATATCAATCCGGTTTGCCAGATGGATGAGCTCACTTAACGAAGACGGCGGGTCCTGGGTGGAGAGGGCATCCTTAATCTGGCTGGAGAGGCCCTTCTTGAACGTGGCGCACAATGCTGCATCGTTCCAAGCCAACTCCGATCCTAGTTTGCGGAATTGCATGGAATAGTCAGCTATGGAGGAGTTCCCTTGCTAGAGGTTCAGTATGGCGGTCTCGGCAGATGAAGCGCGGGCAGGCTCTTCGAAGACACTACGGAACTCCTGTAGGAATGTAGCAAGATCAGCTGTGACCGGATCACCTCGGTCCCAGAGAGGAGTTGCCCAGGCCAGGGCTTTTCCGGAGAAGAAACTGACCACGAAGGCCACCTTGGACCTTTCCGACGGGAACTGACAAGCCATAAGTTCCAAGTGGAGGAAGCACTGGGTGATGAAGCCCCTGCAGGCCTTTGGGTCCCCATCAAACTTTGTCAGCATGGACAACCGGAGTTCAGGACTGACAGACAACCCCGGAGCGGCTGCCACGGGGGGGACCACCACAGCCGACTGCTGCTGCTGAGTGGTGAGGAGCTGCTGCATCATAGTAGACAGTTGGTTAAGCTGCTGTGCTTGCTGCACAATCTGCTTCGATTGCTGGGCCACGATGGTGTGATGTTAGAGACGCTCGGTAGAGGCACCTTGGCGGGATCCATGGCCGGATCTTACTGTCACAGTAGGAGGTAGAGGATCCTCTGGACCACCGCAAGCGATGGCATAAGCCACGAAAGGAAGCGGAATCTAAGTAGGTCCCAGTTTTCACCAGAGCCCGCTGCAGAGCGGGATGGATTTGCTGCGGCGGGAATCTACCAGGTCGCTACCCCTGATGTGACTTGCTTGCGGAGGCAGCCGAGGTGTAGCGTGGTACAAAATCAGAAGGCAGGCTCGTAGTCGGGGACAGGCAGAAGGTCAGGACAGGCGGCAATTGTTCATGGTCATGGACAGGCAGGAAGGTCAGGGCAGGCGGCAAGATTCGTGGTCAAGGGACGGAGGCAAACGGTACGGTAAACGGTTGATCAGAACAAGGCTTCAAGAACTGATTTTTAGTGCAGCAGGCACTGAAGGGTTTTTTCAAAGGGGCAGAAGTGCCAGAGATGGGAGACGTCCTGTGGATTTTCAGTTGTTGGGGGGAGTATTCCCCCAGGTGTGCTCCAACCTAAGGAATTTACTTTTTAGGTTCGCTTTTTCTTGGGCCTTTTTTGGGGCTCTAAGGATTGGGGAACTGGTCTCGCAGAGTAAGGTCCGTGGCTAGTGGTTCTGGGGGCGGTAACGAGTTCGGTCATGTGCCCATCGCGATGTTTCCGTGAGTACAGTGTGGGACTTTCAGTCCGGGCTGGCCCATTGCTTCGACACTCTGGTGGAAAACTTTTGTCCAGATTCCAGTTTAAAGCGGTTTTTTGGCACTGTTTAATTTTGCTGGGGCTGGACCCGGGATCTATGCTCGACACTCATTCAGGATCGGTGCAGTGATGGAGGCGGCAAGTTTGGGCTTGCCGGCGGATGTGGTTAAACGAATTGGGAGATGGGAGTCGGAGCATTTTCGGCTGTACATTAGGCCACACCTGCTGGCTGTTTAATGTTGTGCCTCCCATTCCCCCCCTCTCCTTCCCATTTTGTGTGCTTACCTTTTTTCTGTTGGCCTCTCTTTTTCTCCTTCTTATCTCGTCATCAGCATGTGCATGCGTCTTCCGTATTGTTTTTTGTGTTTTTTCCAGTCCGTCGGGCTCCGTGTTTGGTTTGGAACATCAGCCACTCGTTTGTGTTCTGAGGAGCAGAGAGGGCAGATCTTCCAGTGAGCGGATGTCAATTAGGTGTGCCTCGAGAGCTGGCCGTTATCCGGTGGCTGGGGACGCGTGGTATGCGGTGGAGGAGCATGCTTCACAAAATCCATCATTTCGTGGTATGGGATAGAGTTCCGGATGTGTTGGTGGTGCACCTGGGTGGCAATGATCTAGGGGATCGTCTGCTACGGGAGCTAATTGGGGATATTAGGCATGACATGCTTCGATTGTGGCCCCTTTTCCCAGGGCTTATTTTGGTATGGTCGGAAATTGTTCCGTGGAAGACATGGCATCGGGTGGCATCTGTTGAGTGCCTTAACAAGGCCAGGATTAAGCTCAACCGCAATATTTCCAGATTTGTGCCGAGGAATGGAGGAATTTTTGTGCGGCATCGGGAGCTGGAGTCAGGGGATGGTGATTTTTGGCAGTCATATGGTGTGCATTTGAACGCGGTTGGATTGGACCTATGGGTCCTGGGGCTGCAGGAAGGGGTGGAGCATGCATTGAGGCTGTGGGGTGTGGCGCATGTGTAAGGAGTCATGCATGCTTGCTGTGGCGGTTGGGGTCCTTGTTGCTAGTTGATATGGTGGAGGAGTCATAGGTGGTTATGGCTCCCCAAATCACATGATGAAACATGTGGTTGGTCTGGAAAAGGTGGGGCTCTTCAGGCAGGAACCCTGTGAGCCAGGTGTTGGGTCAGGCACCAGGGTTGGCCAGTTGGTGCCCTCGAGCCGGGGGAGACAGCTGAGGGTAAGTTACTAAAAAGGAGATAGAGGGTCACTAGACCGCGTGGGTGGCTCCAAGGACCTCAGCCCCAATTTGTTAACTGCAGGTATGGTTGGTTTTTGGATTGCATTTTTTGAAAATGAAGGTTATTTATTGTTTGTTATTGTTTGTTTGTAATAAAATGCCTGTTGTGGCCATTTAATACAACCTTGGTGTAATGTGTTCTTTTGGGGGGCATCCGATTGGGAAAAAAGGCGAGGAAATGTCACAGGGCAAAAGAAGAAAGGGGTGGGTGTTCATTCGCCACAAGTCGGCAGTGCTTTGGGTCAAGATGAATGCAGCATGTTATCAGCAAATACTGGAGGCAAATTTGCGCTTATCAGCCGGGAAGCTGCACATGAGACGTAACAACATGAAAACGATCCAAAACAAAAGGCCGTCGACCTGTCATTGGCTACAGCAGAACAAAGTGAAGGTTCTGGAGTGGCCATCTCAGTCTCCTGACCTTAAGATCATTAAGCCACTCTGGGGAGATCTCAAGCAAAGCGCAGTTCATGCAAGACAGCCCAGGAATTTACAGGAACTGGAGGCTTTTTACCTTGAAGAATGGGCAGCTTTCCCATCTGAGAAAATATGGAGCCTCATCCACAACTACCACAAAAGACTTCAAGCTGTCATTGATGTTAGAGGGGGCAATACAGGTATTAAGAACTGGCGTATGTGAACTTTTGGTCAGGGCCATTTGGATGTTTTTTGGTTGTCATTATGATTTAAAAAGAGACAACACAGTAGTTTTGACAATAAATGGCTTCACCCAAGCACTAACCATGAGCAGAAAAAAAGTTTTGTGTTATCATTCATATTCTCAGAAAATGGGCCAAGCAAGCAAAATTCTGCCGGGGTTATGTAAACTTTTGAGCACAACTGTACATGTTGCCCTTAGGGTACTATAGCACGTTGTGGTTTTGTGTCATTTTTGGTGTGTTTTTTCTGTTACAGTACTGCACTGCAGTATAACAGCCTTTATTAACAGCAAGCTCCTTTTAATGTGCTAAATTGTTTAGAAAGCTGATCGAAGGTATTGTGATAATATTTGTTCTTTGTAAAAGGGTGTCATTTGGTAATGGTTTAACCATCATTTAGAGGTAACGTACATAGAAAATTGCCTGATTTTATATAATTACATATCTTAGACTCTAGTAAATATACTGTGTTGCAACAACCCAGAAATGAACAAGCAGCTCTGAAGATGCCAGAAGACAGATATATAGTAATAATTTCAAGATACATTTCTGTTGCACATAGTTTATATGTAAATTTGCTGGAGAAAAACGGGCATGAAAGGGTATGCTTGAGGATGAAGAGAGGCATGACCTAGTGTGGTTTCATATTCAGGCGTGATTAGAGGCCTGGCTTGGTGCGATGTCATGTTCATAGGCAAAGTCCAATGCATTGCTGAGCCCCAGGGAACTTAATACTGTTAAGATGGTTCTGAACATGGAAAACCTACAACTGGACATAGATAGGTGTATGTCAGATTGTGTAACCTAGGTTCCCATGTCTGTATGAAACAACTGGTTTTAATGCCACGTGAGTATGTGGTGAGAGGTATGTACCAAGTGAGTGTTCCTGGCCTTTGTGATTAAAGGGGTTGTCTCATCTCAAAGTTTCATAGGATGCATGAATAAAATAATGTTGCGTTGCTCTGTCACTTCCTGGTCAAGCTGTCTGTAATTAGCATATGAGCTAATTACACACAGCTCAGACCTCTGCTTCAGACCTCTGCTAAATAGATAAATCTCATGCTGTCAGGACCACGAAGCTTCTGAGTTTAAGTAAACAGCAGTAATTACGGTCTTTTGTCTGAAAGATCAGATAACAAACAAGCTCTCACTGTCTGAAGTTCTGTGTTGCATGACCTATGTGGCGATGTCACTCCCTGCTATAAGATAGAGCAAACAGCAGGGGGGGGGAGTACACAGGTCGGTCACTTGGGGAACCAGAGAGAGCACAGAAGGTGATGAAAACGTCTTCATTTAGTGATCCCAACATGTTGAAAGCTAATCTTTGTAGTGAGACAACCCCTTTAATTGCCACTAGTACAATGGTGTTAGCTATAGACAACTGAAACTAAGGCTAGGCCAACAAAGACAGAGAAATCAGGTCTGTGGAGAAGTCTACCATGAGACTGCTGACTGGGTCATGAAGAAAGTATTCTATGGAATCCCCAGCAGTGACAGTATAAGCAGTAGTATTAAATTTTATTGTTACTCGGCACTTCCCTTTAAATATGTGCAAGTTCACGGATATTTCAATCCAACAATTCTTTACTATATAATAATCAACTGCACATATATTTTGCATTTCTTTGTTTTTATTAATTTCTTGGTGCATCAATCAGATCCAAAATTGTGCAAAGCAGCATATCAGGACATTTTGGTTATAAACAGACCTTAAACGTGTAGCTGGAAAATTAAAATTATAAATGCATTACTAATTATCATGCAAAATCATAACACATCCAAAATAAATCTATTATACACAATTAATATATATATTTACATTTTGAAAATTTACTTCTATAGGATATATACACATAGGGCCACATACACTGTGTGCAGAATTATTAGGCAAAAGAGTATTTTGATCACATCATCCTTTTTATACATGTTGTCCTACTCCAAGCTGTATAGGCTTGAAAGCCAACTACCAATTAAGTAAATCAGGTGATGTGCATCTCTGTAATCAGGAGGGGTGTGGTCTAATGACATCAACACCCTATATAAGTTGTGCTTAATTATTAGGCAACTTCCTTTCCTTTGGCAAAATGGGTCAGAAGAGAGATTTGACGGACTCTGAAAGTCAAAAATTGTGACATGGCTTGAAGAGGGATGCAGCAGTCTTGAAATTGCTAAACTTTTGAAGCGTGATCACCGAACAATCAAGCGTTTCATGGCAAATAGCCAACAGGGTTGCAAGAAGCATGTTGAAAAAAATAAAATAAATAACTGCCCATGAATTGAGGAAAATCAAGCGTGAAGCTGCCACCAGTTTTGCCATATTTAAGAGCTGCAACGTTACTGGAGTATCAAAAAGCACAAGGTGTGTGATACTCAGGGACATGGCCAAGGTAATGAAGGCTGAAAAATGACCACCTTTGAACAAGAAACATAAGATAAACGTCAAGACTGGACCAAGAAATATCTTAAGACTGATTTTTCTAAGGTTTTATGGACTGAAGAAATGAGAGTGACTCTTGATGGGCCAGATCGATGGGCCCGAGGCTGGAACAGTAAAAGGCAGAAGCTCCACTCCGACTCAGACGCCAGCAAGGTGGAGGTGGGGTACTGGTATGGGCTGGTATTATCAAAGATGAACTTGTGGGACTTTTTCGGGTTGAGGATGGAGTGAAGCTGAACTCCCAGACCTACTGCCAGTTTCTGGAAGACATCTTCTTCAAGTAGTGGTACAGGAAGAAGTCGGTATCGTTCAAGAAAAACATGATTTTCATGCAGGACAATGCTCTATCACATGCATCCAAATACTCCACAGCGTGGCTGCCAGTAAAGGACTAAAACAAGAAAAAATAATGACATGGCCGCCTTGTTCACCTGATCTGAACCCCATAGAGAATCTGTGGTCCCTCATAAAATGTGAGATCTATTGGGAGGGAAAACAGTCCACCTCTCTGAGCAGTGTCTGGGAGGCTGTTGTGGCTGCTATATGCAATGTTGATCGTAAACAGATCAAGCAACTGTCATAATCTATGGATTGAAGACTTTTGAGTGTCCTCATAAAGAAAGGTGGTTATATTAGTCACTGATTTGTTTTTGGTATTGTTTTTGAATGTCAGAAATGTTTATTTCTAAATTGTCTGTTGTTATATTGGTTTACCTGGGGAAAATAAACAAGTGAGATGGGTATAAATTTGGTTTTTATTAAGTTGCCTAATAATTCTGCACAGTAATAGTTACCTGCACAAACAGATATCCTCCTAAAATAGCCAAATCTAAAAAAAAAACTTCCAAAAAATAATAAGCTTTGATATTTATGAGTCTTCTGGGTTGATTGAAAACATAGTTGTTGTTCAATAATAAAAAGAATCTTCTCAAATACAACTTGCCTAATAATTCTGCACACACTGTATATGAAACTATCTAGGTCTAAGACTTTCCTTATTGCCCATAGCAACCAGAGCTCCCGTTCCATTTCATATAGTTCTCTGATATAGTGCTCTGACAAAATGAAAGGGGAGTTCTGATTGGGTGCTATGGGCAACAAAGAAAGTTTTAGGTCTAGACAGTTTTCATACATGTTCCCCATAATGATTAGTATATACACTGCTAGTATATTATCATAACTTTAATCCTTCATATGTCAAGATATAATATTAATATAACACATATATGTTTATATAGTTTACTTATCTATAACAATTGTACAGTAATAGAATCCCCTCAAAAGGTAAATGACACAAAAAACATCAGTGCAACTACATATCAAAAAACATAATCCTTTGCATGTCAATGTTTAACCTCTTAACCCACCCGGACGTATGGGTACGTCATGGTGGTGTCAAGGATATGTGTAACAGGATCGCAGCCGCGGCGTCTAAATGAATGAAAAAATGGGGCTGCGCACCGTTCTTCAGCCCAATCGGGGCCATCAGCGATAAGATCGCTGTCCCGCTGTGCTAACATGGCAGTTGGGAGCCTTGTGAAGGCTCCCAATGCTGCCATGTTCTTGTTTGACCCACTTCCAGCCCCAGGCGAGGAAGTGGGCAAACCACCATCTTGGTACAGCCTAATGCATGGTCTATGCAATGCATTAGGCTGTATTAACGATTGCGCCGCCTAGTGGTGAAGCGCCCTAGAGTAAAAAAAAAAAATAATAATAAAGTTTAAAGTGTAAAAAAAAAAAGTATTAAAAGTTCAAATCACCCCCCTTTTACCATTTTACAAATAAAAACAATAAAATAATAAAAAAGTTACACATATTTGGTATCGCCGCATCCGAAAAATCGATCTATACAAATATAACGCCAAAATTCCAAACGCCAAAATTGCGGGGTTTTTTTGTCATTTCAAGTCCCATAAAAATTGGAATAAAAGTGATCAAAAAGTTCCATGCATTCCAAACTGCTAGCAATAAAAAGTGCACTTCAGCCCTCAAAAATGCTGCCTCACTGACGTCCGTAGGTGTTAGTACAAAAAAGTTATTGGTTGCACAGAATGGCGGCGAGGCGCAAATTTCAAATATAAAAAATGTTTGGATTTTTTTTTATGCCAACAAAACATAAAGGAAACCCTACATGTTTGGTATTGCCGGATGCGTATCAACCTGTAGAATACAGGTGACATAAGAAAAAGAAGTTGTTATTATGAGAAGAGAAAATAACATTCACAGTTTAAGCCAAACTTGGGGATCCCCATTTTCCCACCCTCCTTGGGTATTTCACCTGTTCCAATATTGTTATCTTAAATTTGGGGATAATTGTGAGCGCAGAATGAAAGTGTGCGGGGTATTTAAAAGCTAGGGTTTTTGGGACTCTTATTGTGGATTTGGATTTTGCAATCCTGTACATCACTCTAGTGGGGCTTCCCCACTTTTATAAGCCATATGGAACTTCAGCATATATACTACATTTAAAATCCAGTAAAAAAAACTTTGAGGGGGATCAGTTTACCTAGTGGGGATCTTGTCTCCCCGTTTTCGTTTAAACAATGTACCAATGCAGAAAGTAAAAGTGTCAAGTTGGTACTTTAAAAGTAAAAAAACATCAAAAGTCTGTTTTTCACTTTTCTTTTATTAAGCTCATCAGATAGTTTGTTAAACTGCTTTTTCTGTATACATCCTTATCGAACTATCAAATTTTCTCACACAGCTTTCCTTGAGACAGATGCAGGTCTGCTAAAACCAAAAAGAAAAGGCCCTTCCCTCCCCCCAGATGTACAGGGTTTGGGGGAATGTGTCTATCAGCTAATGCTTCATAGTACTGCAAATTAAAAATTTGCCTCTTAGCAACCACCAAAAAACCCAAACACGTAGTGATAAAATAGTCATGTGATTAAAAAGTTCTATTGGAATGTAATTTACGGTGATTAAATTTCATTTATGTTCCAGCCAAGGTAGGGGTCTATTTCTCGGCCCCCGGCTCCCGGCAGCAATAATAATAATATAATTCGGGGGAGGTTTTTTTAAATTGGATAAGGAGTGGAAAAAAGAGAATTTCCCACCGATTTAATCATTTGACAGTGGTGCCGTGCTTCAAACCCCCAGGGCTACCGGGGGGGGGCTGCCCCGCCTTACCATCGACAAAACTTTTCCGGGAGTGCCCGAATCCTTGGGGCCTGATAAACCCCAGAAAACAGGTTCGTTCGCAGATTTTTTTTCTGTGACTTATCTTTTTTTGGGAAATTTCAGTGAAAGTTTTTGATGGTTGTGCCCCCCTTAGGAGCCTGTGTAAGGTTCAGGTGTGCCTCCGGGTGTGCCCCGGTACAGGTTGCGTTATATGTGTTACCTTTAAAACCCCCAATTTAAATGCCCCCTTTTTGTTGCTTGTAAAGTATAGTGACGGGGATAGTGATTTTCCTTTTTTTTCATATTTCGTGTAGGCGGGAGCGGGGCTCTGATGGAAAGAAAAAGAGATATCAGAGATAAGGACCCGGTACGAGACGAAGCCCTGTCTTAAGTTAAACAGTTATATCCGATACAGTTATATCAGATTTGTTATAGACAGTATCTAATCCTAAAGAGAATGGCTAATTGCAAAAGTTTGTTATAGTTTAAAAGAGTCTGGGAAAAAAACGGGGTTAAAGCGTAGCCAAGCCTGCTAAGTTATAGGACAGACGATTGCATTCCTGAAGGGAAACGGGCCAATTGCAAAAGCCTTTTTTTTATAGACAGACGTCGGGAGAGAAAATGGTTTTAAAGAGTAGCCATAACCCTGTTTAAAGATGGTTTTAATAGATGATTTTGAGATTAGCTGCTGACAAAGGGGAAACATTGATTTTTTTTGTTAATGTAGGGGGCTTAAACCCTCAACATAATGTGTGTTAATTTGTTCTTTTTTTAATAGGAAGAAAAAATGCATTCAGGGTTAATTTTAATTCGGGCTCATCATTTGTTATCTTTCAAAATAAAAATTCGGCGAGTGATAACCTTGGCTTCGTTTTCAAAGCATCTAAGGGGGGGTTTGTCCCTTCGGGACATTTCCCCCCCCCGGGTATGGCTACTAAAAAAAATTATACGTCAGCAAAAGGTCAGTCGAGATTTTTGATCGAAAGAAAAATAATATATGGAGTTTGGGAAGAAAAAAAGCATAATTACGCTCGGGGTAACGGGGGCCAAAATTTTACAGAGTTTAGTACGCTAGTATGGGGGAGAAAAAACATGAAAGAAAATAACAATGCCCCCTTGGAAAGAAAATTACATTGAATGAATTATAAAATAAGAAGGATTGAGGAATGGTATGTAAAAAGAGTAAAAGCCCCATTCCAAGTTTGCGCTTCAATGTTGGGGGAAACTGACGTCATCAAATTCCATTTTTTTGGAAATTTTGCGTAGTTGTGGGAGGGAAAACGTAAAAACACTGGTCACCCCTTTTTTTTTTCCCCCCTCACCCCTCCCCTTCCAGTTTCCCCCTACCCCCAAGCCAAACCTCCATTATTTTCGTACCATTTTTATGAAGTCCAAAATTTCGTATCCGGAAAGGGAAAAACCAAACCCCGCCCTTCATTTCCTGGTGGCAAATATTTGTAGTCCTAAGCAATCCAAAGAACCCGGAAGTTCTGGGTTGAAGTTGAAAAGAGCCTCTTGATACCCTAACATTCCGACTCCCACCTCTCCTCCGTTGAATTTCACTTTTACTATAATGTAAACATTGAATTGCAACTGTGTGTGAAAGTTTTTGCCAGAAACACCTGCAACATCACAAAAAAACCACCAACAGCCCCGCAATCCTTCCCCTTTGCTCACGGTTCTAAGACACTCCCCCTCCTCCGTACCGCTATTTGATTTCGTATTGGGGAGGGAAGATTGGGGAGGAGGAAAAAGTTGCCATTAGCTACGGATGCCGGACCCACATCGAATCCAAAATAAAAGGACTCCAATATTTTTCCTATTGCTCCAGCACAAGACTGTGCCTAGGGGGAATTAAACGGGTGTTTTTACATTATGCATGTGATGGACCCGTATTAATAATGTACCCCATGACAATTGTGTTCAGCTGCTAAAAACAAATTACTAACGTACTTAAATGGCCCAACGAACAATTTCCAATGCTGTCCATCCGCTTTTTTCTTTGGCATTTTTGGTCCCCACCAAGACATGTTTTTACAGGTCATACCCCCGCATTACTTGAGCACAAACCAATTCCTCCAGACCTGAAATACGGGAAAAGTGGGTACTTAATGACGTTTTATAGCCAAAGTTGAGACTACATGGTTTCCCCCTTACTAAAAACCACTAACTCTCCCAGGCCCAACTTCACCCTTGCTCAGGGTATACCCCTCAGTTCTGTTGCAAACTACACCCAATTTCCCCCTCCACCACCAGAACCAGACTCTTTTATGGACTTACTCCACCTTCGGAGACCACCACCATCACCGACTCAGCCATGGTTTCCCTTTTCTCCTTCTACTTTTCTCACCCCTCAGCCCCCCACTTCCCCCAGTCCCCCCAGTCCCTGTTGAGGAATCAGTGCTTATCATCGGGGGAAGAGTTCCCCCCGTCGTTTATTCTTGGGCCAAGGAAACCCGCTTGGCTAAATCCTCATGAATATCTTCAATTCTATCGAGTCCAACTGAACCCATGGGAATTTTTATAGGGATTTTCTCCCTATTCCGGCCCAGGATTTGACTGAACACTAAACTCACAAAATTTTTTTTCAATGGCGTTTGTTAAAGGTCTCCTTAAACCCATTGGGGGATTATTTTGGAAACTATTCGAGCAAAATAGCGGAGTTACCGAAGCAACTTCTCTCCATTGCTAAGGCACAGACTGTTCATCCCACAATTGAAGAAAGTTTTTACGTGTCCCTACTTCAAAAATTCCCAAAGGCCCTTACCCGACTCCTGAACGTACTGTACAATCAACCCCAGCACAAAATCCCCGGGACTTAAACCATCAATCATAGGGACCTAAGGTTCACGGAAAGCCCCAACGCAACCTTTGGGGGGCAAGGCCCGGGATTCAAAAGACTTTTTTTTTACTAAAAACCATCAGACATATCATGAGGCGTCCCAGCTAAAAGTCGTGACGACAAATGAATCTTGTCCCCAATGCGGGAACTCCCGCAATCCCCCAAGCAATAATCAACTTAACCCTCATATAAAGTTTTTGAATATCAACCCCCAAAGATTCAACCAACAAACAAACCAGACCTCATTCACAATAAAACCCAAATTTCATGGGACCTCAAATTTACCAATTTTAACTTATTCATCCAAAAATACCTAAAGATTGTCTTATCCGCCTTTCCAACCCTCAAGACACCCCCTATCGCCCTCACCCCATGGGTTTCGGCAAACCTATGTCACCGGTTTTCTCAATGCTTCAGAGAACCCACTTTTAGTCATTCTGAACCAGTGTTGACTTTTCAACTTCAAATTAAGGGCCCCCAACTTCCCCTTTTCCTTGTGTAAGCTGCAGCCAATTCGGTTCGGGAAAAACTTCTGACACCCCCCCGGACATCATACTTTTCCTGACTCTTTTTTTCGGGCATTGAAGTGGAGGGGGCGACAACCCAGACCGCTTACCTACTTGTGCCAATTGGACATCATTGACTCCTGTCTAAACTCTATTTTCTCCTACTTACCCAACAAATCTGCTTGAAGCTAATCTTTAAAACGATGAATGTTTCTATCAGATATAATTCTTCTGGAAGTATTTGGACTACAAACTCCAATTTCAAGAAGCTCTACAAGCGTTCCTGCGCTTCATATGTTTTATCCACACAAGCAATACTCCGGAACTTTTGACAAAAAGTACCCCTGAGTTTGGTCAAAAAGGGCCCCTGATGATGTCGGCCCCTTTTCCCATCAAAACCTATACTGCTTCTTGAAGAGGTGCTACCCGCCCGCTTGCCC
The DNA here is from genome assembly GCA_025379985.1 of Phyllomedusa bahiana. NCBI lineage: Eukaryota > Metazoa > Chordata > Amphibia > Anura > Hylidae > Phyllomedusa > Phyllomedusa bahiana. Next base: position 309,122 of record JAODAL010000428.1, read on the forward strand.
AATACCCCTTTAAGCAGGATCAAAACAAACTTGGAGTCCCAAAATCAGAACATTCCGGGATAATAGGGGCTCATCCACTGCATTTCTCCTGCAAATACACCTCGGTCCCCGTTCCCAAAAAAAAAGTTATCCCCGGTGAACCTCCCGAAATACCGTTTGGTTAGGGATCAGGAGTTGTCATTGCTGTCACGAAATTTTGAGAACCTGTGGCCCCCAAGCTCATGTTCTTTTCAGCCAAGTACCTTCTTCACTGCTTACTTCACTGGTCTATGGTTTTTTTCCCTGTCTTTTCAAGTTCCCATACAAGGACTGTCAATTTCCCCTTTGCTTTCACTTACGTGCCCACCCTGAACGAGGGTGCTTCAAAGGGGGACAGAACTCACCCAACCAGTTGACTCAAGCCTTGCAGGGACAGTTAATATTCCTTGTGTGCACCTGATTTTTTCCCCCTTGTCAATCAAGCTCTTTTAGTCTTTTTCAAAAAAATTTGCTCAATTACGCAAAGTATCAAGTCCAAGTCCAATTGTTTCTAAGAAAGTTGTATTCCCGGACATTGCATATCACAAGGTCCAAACACCTTACCGATGATGGGGGGAAAAGCTGTAAAAGTATTTTTCCCCCCCCGAACAATCTAAAACAACTACAGGATTTTTAGGCCCGGCACTTACTGTCGTTTTAATGGATACACAAGCCTCCAGTCTTATGCAAGTTTTCAAATATTCTTTCAAAGGGCATTGTTACACCATGAACTCTCACTTGAGGCACAAGAGTGTTTTAAAACCGGAAAAACTTATCTACAAGCTCCAGCTGGGAATCTCGGCTCTCCAGCCTTTCAACCTCTTCCAATTTTTAAGACTATGGCCAAACTTCCCCAAGTCCTCATACAAAAAAAAATTAAAGGTATGAGCTTGGGTTAGTCTGTTTTGGACTGTCCCTACTTTCCTCGAGCTTTGATTTCTGCACAAAATCTTCTTTAAAAAACTGGGAAAACATCATTTTAGGCAATTTCCTGGGGCAATGTTTTGGCTCCTATGATCTACAAGGGATCCTGAAACAGTCACAGCAACCTCATCCAGTAAACACACCCTCTCCGTATACAATGCCCTTACTGATGCCTGAAAAAATCACTTTGAAGAGATGTACTACTCTCAAAACACCCTTGCTTTCCCCTTCAAGGGGGGAAGATGAAGATCAGTTACCACAGATGAAACCAGCTGCCGGGATGAACCTTTTTTATGACTGTCTTTAACAAACGGGGGCTGAAACCTCCATCTTCCTACTGCTCTACTCCAAGTTGGAGAACCCAGACTATGTCGTTTCACAGATGGATCCAGATATGCGGTGTCAAGGCGATTCCATACAGAAATTTGCTGTGGGTTTCCTTGCAAAAAACCGTGAAGGGGGCATTTTATCTTCGAGAATGCCAGCCCAAGAAGGTGAACTGGGGGTGTAACGGAAACTTGTAAGCTCGCCAAAAAAGAAGACCATGAACATATACACGCTCAGCCCATGACTTTTGGTTTTGAATTGGGGCCCCGCGAGGTTTTTCCCGAAGCTAGTGGAACGCCCATCAAGAATCAAAAAAACCCCTTCAGACTCTGTGCATGCTCTCCAAATTTCCAGCTCAAATGGCCGTTTTTTAAAAAAACCCATGGAAGAATAGGACAGTGGAAGTAAAGGCACCTACAAGCAGACTTTGGTGCAAAGGCCACAGGTCTTTCCCCGAGATTCGAGAGGGGGGAAAAAAAAGTGGCTGTTTTATGTCTGACCGAGCAGGAAGAAAAAAAAGGAAAGGGGGAAAAAGAAAGGAATGTGAGAAGAAAGAATGAGAATGTGAGAAGAAAGAAGGAGAAATTATACGAAAGAAGGAAAGGGAGAAGAAGGAAAGGAAGGTTGGGAAAAAAGAAAGAAGGAAAGAAGTGAGAAGAAAAAGAAGGAAAGAAAAGAGGGGAACAAGAAGAGAAAACCCCCAAAGGGCACGATGCTTTGAAATCCAGGTAAAAACCTGTTTTAAAAAAAAAAAAACTCAAAAAACTCAAAAAAGCCCGAAGGAAAGGAAAGTGGGGGGGAATTGGGAGCAGAGATACACCAAGTTTGGGTTCTAGAGGAAAAAATGGCTTTATTTACCAAGGGATTATATTTAGCTGTAGTACAATGGGTCTGATACTACCCACAAGGGGAACTAACCAATGATTTTTTCAATCAACAAGAATACCTAACACCCGGAATTCCACCCCCAGCAAGTAAATATACTAGAATTGTGAAATATGCAATACTTGTAACCCAGGAGGATGATGCCCACAAAGGAAAATTTGGCTTAACACTATATCCTCCCACGGATCCAATTGAACACATTGAATTACCCAAAAGGGGGAAGTACAAGTAGTGGTGGTGGATATATCCAGGATGGCCTGAATTACTCAGATACCAACTTAACTTCTAGAATCACCGTGAAGAAATATTGACTGAGTTAAAAGCAGATTTGGATCCCTAAAAGGGTTTTTAAATCTGCCCAAGGGGCTGCCTTCACTGCAGAAAAACCAGGACATTTAGAAAAAGAGGGGTGACCTGACCCGTACACTCCTCCATCCCGAAACCCGCAGGAAAGTGGAAAAAGAAAGAACCCACTCTGAAGAAAAAAAATCTGAAAGCTAGCAAATAAAAATCTTTCCTGGCCCGAGACCTACCCCTTACACTCTATTCGGTCAGAAATACCCCCAGAAGCCCCCCTGGTCTCACTCCTCAGGAGATGTATTCTCAGGCCCACCCAGATTAGGGGGGTTTTCCACATAGCAGTTGAGTGAGGGGAAAGATAGCCTTGTAAAATAGTTATAAAACGTGAAAATGAATTGAAACTATCCATGCCCTAGTGCTCTCCCCCATTCCAGACAGACCTTTATCAAGCTACATTCGGGGCTTTTTTTTTGGGGAGAAAACACGCCCAAAATTCTCTGGAGCCAGATTTGACCATACCAAGTACTCCTGATGTCCCCAACCTAATGAAAAATTGAAGGAAAACCCACCCGGGAGCATGCTTCACACTGCAAGAAATGACTGCAACCAAAAAGTCACATGAACTTTTTTTCCCTTTTCCTTTCATATGTTTCTATCTGGATATGTGTAAAAAAAGCAAGAGGGGGCCCAACCAAAAGGGGGGTGCCTGATGAATTTTTAAAACTAGGGGGTCAGGTCAACAGGGTTTAATCACTTAGGCCCCAGAAAAAATCAAAAAAAAGTATGGATGGGGGAAATTCATCTATTATAATCAACAGAGGTTTTCTAATTCACCCGAAGCCTTACAAAGGTTTTTGCTGAATGTTTAACGCCACCTCCAAATGACTTTCCAGAATCATTGAGGGTTAGAGATTGTAAACAATCCCATTTATGCCTCTGCCGGGGCTCTGAGGGGGCACCTGGGGTGTTGGGCAATAGTCAACCTTACCATCAAAGGGTCTGCGAGGAGGCGGGGTTGCTTGGTTACCCCCTTGGGGCAAGCCTGCAGTGGTTCAGTGGGTTCAACACCGCTCCCCCTGTCACCCGGGTGTCTAAGGGAAAATGACCTTTACCATTTCTTTTCAGTTTGGGAAGAGATCAATCATCATTCCCGCTTTAGGGGGACATTAGAACAGATTTGATTTTTTAGGGGACTGTCAAGTTGGTATTTAAGGGGAAAAAAATAAAAATCTGTTTTTTACATTTATTTTTTTAAACTCATCAGATAGTTTGTTAAAAACCCTTTTATGTATACATCCCTTTTCGAACTATCAGTTATCTCTCAACAGCTTTCCCTTTAGACAGATGCGTGTCTGCTAGAAAAAAAGAAAGTAAAGGGCCCTTCCCCCTCTCCCCCGATGATACAGAGCGTTGGGGAAAGTGTCAAAACAGTAATTTTTTATACGTACATGCAAAATTTTAACTTTCTCTTTGCAACCCCCAATTAACCCAAACATGTAGTGGGTAAAATAGTCATGTGATTAAAAGTTCTATTGGAATGTAATTTACAGTGATTAAACTTTTGATTTCTTTGTCCCAGCCAAGCGTATGGGTCATATTCTCGAGCCCCGGCTGCCGGCAGCAAAAAATAATAATATAATTGGAGGAGGTTTTTTAATTTGGGATAAGGAGTGGAACAAAGAGAATTTCCACACCTGATTTAATCATCTTGACAAAAGTGCCATATTTACTCCTTGTGAGGAAATTGGTTTAAATGATCCTATATCTACCCTCACAAGTTTATCCCTCAAGTTGTTAGGTCTTTTAGAACATACTGGAACAGATGACTGGAATTCAATAATGTCAGGATAGTGTTGTTGTAGAAAATCTCAGTGTTTTCTTATAATCTGATGGATTTTTGGTATTAAAGGATGGTATATATTTATAAATGCTACCTGTTTATTGGTTCGTTTCTCAACCCTTTTGTTAATCATTTTTGGTTGGGTGAGTTCTTGTGGGTATCCCCTATCTTTTAATTTAATGGACATCTCTTGTAGACGCTGATGTTTACAAACAGGGTCTTTCACAATTCTCTCAACTCAGGTAAATTGGGCTTTGGGTAACGATCAGTTGATATTGTATGGATGATCACTTTGATAATGTAAAAAATGTTGCAATCTGTTGGTTTAATATAAAGATCTACTTCTAAGGCCCCGTTCACACGGCTTATTTGCCAACGGATTGGCGCCGTATTCCGCGCCGGATTTGCGCTTCAATACGGCGCCAATCCGTCGGAGTCATTACGGTAATCCACTGCTCTCATTGAGAACAGTGGAATCCGTCGCTCCTCCCCGCTCGGCAAATCCGCCGCGGGGGGAGAAAGTGACATGCACATTATTTACGGCGCGGACGCGCCGTAAACAATGCATTGTCTACGGGGCCGGAGCGGCGCCCCCGCCGCGCTCCGGCCCGCCCCCGTCACGCCCCTTATTCACGGCGGATTTGTGCGCTCAATACGGCGCACAAATCCGTCGGCAATAAGCCGTGTGAACGGGGCCTTAGTCACCATCTGTTTTTTTTTTAGAATCAAGGTATCTAGAAAATTTAGTTTATGTAATCTTTAATCCATTGTGAATTTGTAATTATATCCTAAAAGAAATTAAGATAGAGAAAGAATTTGTTGAAGGGTCTGAGAGTCTCCCTGCCATATACAGAAAACGTCATCAATATATTGTTTCAGACTATGGCGTGTTTCTGAAAGAGGTCATTGGTATAAACAAATTCTTCCTCGGAGTTCACCATATACTCATTGGCGTATGGTGATGCAGATTTAAAGCTATGATGATATACTGCAGTGTATATAATCATTATGTATATATATAAATATATATATATATATATATATATATATATATATATAATCATATTAATATAGAAGTACATTTTAAAAACGTGAATATATATATATATATTAATTGTGTATAATAGATTTATTGGAATTTTGGATGTGTTCACTCCCTACACTTGGGCACTCACAGGCACTTAATCTGTAAATAGGTGGTGGCAGGTTCACTCAATTTTTATGTAAACCACCCCATATTTATGAAACAAGGCTGGGCCATTGTAAATTTAGCACTTCTCACCGAAATTAATGAGAACGAAGAATTGCAACATTTATGTGCAGTTGGTTATTATATACAGGCAGTAATACTACTGACCACCAACAACTGTGGAGAATGACAGAAGAGACAGCTAAGCTGGAAGATTTCTGGTGCACCGGTGGGAAATCAGTAACATCAATGACAACCAAAGGAGTAGCACTGGTACAGCACCTGATTGCACAGTATCACACCCAAACGCAGGTTAAAGGAAGTGCTAGAGACTATGTGCTTTGTGCCCCTGGCTCAAAGTTTAGAGATTGAGCTATTAGTGTTTGCTCATCAAAATTCTCAGCTTGCTGCGTTCTATGTGAAAAGTCACTAAAATCTCCACCCATTTCTTCAGGATAGCCTACAATTTATAATAAACCTGCATGACACTACACCATTACACAAACATCTGTCCCTTACCTTCTGTCTCCTCACTACTTGTTACGAACAGCAGCGTGACCTGCACATCAGCCTGCACGTATATTCCTGCCAGCAGCCCCTACTACCTTGTTCACACCTCTAAGCCTTCTGCTCCCCTGTGCATCTCTGCCTGATGGCGCATTGGCTTAGAGAAATTTACAAGGCCAGTGTACCAGTTATTGGCTAATTTACAGGCGCTAACCCTATATCCTCTGGCCACTTCCAATGCTCCCTGTTGGATCTATTATGCCTATGCCTCTAGAGAATACGTTCTACAGTGTTCACTGTCTCTACAGTGCTCCAGACCCTTGTCTTTGTACTGACCAAGTTTGCATGCTGCTTGCCCTGACCTTTCTACCTGTCCACAACTACGAGTTTGCCTGCTGATTCTGTAACAACTGCACCCTGGCTGCCTCCGTAAGTAGGTTGCATCAGGGGTAACAACTTGGTAGTCTCCCACCAAAGCAAGTCCAACCTGCTTTCGGCGGGCTCTGGTGAAAACCAGAAGGTTACTTGGACTCCCCTCCCTGATGTGACCTTATACCAACACTGACAGTAGTCCAGAGGATCCCCAAACCTAGCCATAAATTACATTACTTCATTGTCAATTAATTTTTTTTCT